>CM017441.1:26386818-26659846 GCA_007726485.1 Eragrostis curvula | reverse complement strand
AAAAACAATATTACAAGTCTTCTGTTAATGTGAAAAGCAAAGAGGATTACAGAGTAGCACGCCAAATGAGGCGGGGCAATCAACATCTTTCTTGCACAGAAAAGGAAATAAACATTCAACAAGGAACAATGAGGAAACAATCTCCACGAACCATCACTTGTCAAACCATGTCGTCTTCGTCGGCGAAGCGGATCTCTGAAGTCGATGGAGCGGCACCGGAGGCCACCTTGGAAGTTGAGGGATCAGCAACGGTGGGTACCTCAGACGAAGTCGATGGAGTGGCACCGGAGGTCACCGCGGAAGTCGGTGGCGCCGAGCCACCGTTGGGGACCTCGGACGTCGATGGAGAAGCGGCGGTGTTCCCACCCCCGCTTGAGAGCTCCACCCTCTGCAGCCTTTCTGCGAAGGTCTCCATCCCCATGTTTGACAACAGGAGCCAGACATAGGTGAGTAGCTCCCCACCTGTGCCCAAAGCCTTGGCGTGCAGGTACCCTCTGCATCTACCAGCGGAGAAACAGAGCATCTCCAGCCAAACGCCTTGGATCACCTCCCACATCTTCTCATCACCCAAAGCCATCTTCTCATCACCCAAAGCCTGCAACCCTTGAGCAAGAGACCAAGCGTCGTGGATGAAGCCTTCTTCTTGAGAACCATTTGTTGACTGCATCTCACTGTTTATTCTCAGCACAAGCCCTTTCTCTTCCACCGGTGGCTCGATGTCGGTGAGAACGTCCTCAAGCTCTCTGTAGGCTGTTGTGAATAGATTCCTCCTCGAGCCAGGCAACAGCATCTCAGGGTTGATGAACAACAGGTACATCATGTAGTTGGACATCTGTCTGCAGGTGTTGGCTTTACAGTCAATCAATTGCCCACACTGTGGTCCAGTCTGACCACCTGGAGACTCCCGCTGTATTCTCCTTGTACCCTGAGGAAAGACACATTCATGGCCTGTAAATGAGCACGAGTAGAAGCAGAAATCCGTGGCTATGTGCCATAGGAGAACGCTTTCATCGAATGGCCTATTTAAGCTCCACGCAAGGTGCTTGCAGTCGTTGAGCTGAAGAGTCCGCTGGCCCATGTTATCATTGAACATCCTATAACTGGCAGCATCATGTATGTCTTTCTTCCACCCAGTTTTCACATACTGATTTACCAATCCAACAATTTTGCAGGATGAATAACACGACTTGATCCACCAATGTTGCTCAAGATAGTCCTTCAATCCAAAGAAACTGATAATGCTTAGTTTTTTGGTGTGATTTCTATTGCACACAAAGAATCCTATGAGGTCATATTGTGAAACTGTAACAGGCAAGGCCTCCTCCCCTGTGGTTAAGGTATCAAGTACAAAAATCGTCAATCCCTCTAGGATGGCAGTACAACACAGCAAGGCATATGTAATCTTGACATCAGTGTCATTGTAAGCTTCTCTGTGACTATGGTGGAAGAGGCCGATGGCTGCCCACGGTAGGAGAGCACGTAGAACTCGTACAAATGCACTACATCCTCCTTTGGAGCTTTCGGTTTGATCTTTGGACGGAAGGTGTTCTTGACCGTAGTCGGGGGAGATCTTATATTTGGTGTAAAGAAGGCGGAGGACATTGAAGAGCTCTACTCGCAATGAGGGATAATTTTTTTTCTCATCACGCAACCGAAAGAATTTTAGGATAGCAAGCCGATTGGCAATGGGACATGTCAGGTCTACAAATAGCTGGAGAGGCACACCTGGTTTCTCATCATTGACGGTTGGACTGACCACGCCTTCCTCTGGAGATTCAGGATGATCATCGCCCTGCGCAGAAGGCTTCGCTTTTTTTGCTTCTCGATACCTCTCCTTCAAACTTTCCCAGGTTATTTTTGCATTCTGAAACCAACTTGCAATGCTTTCCTCATCTTCTCCTTCAGGATGATCGCTGTCCTGGACAAAAGCTCCTCGCTCGTCGGCTTCCGTTTGTTCCTGGACAAAAGCCTTTGCTTCTCGTACAAAGCCCTCGACTTCGGCTTCTCTGTTTGTCGTCTTCCGAACAAGTTCAGAGGAGCTGACTAGACTGTTGATGCTAGCGCTCTTGAGCGCCCACGGCTTCTCAAAGCATTTGATGATCCCGACGATAAACAACAGGATTGCTGCCTGCAACAACCTCTTGTCGCCGCCTGGCCATGATTTGCTGAACACGTAGATGGCCACGGTGACTTGGGACACCGCAGTGAGGGCGTGCCGCGTCCACAGCTCGTTGTCCTCCAAGTTGTAGGCGGTGATGCCGTCCTGTCCGCCAAGATGCATCAGGAGGACAGGCGCCCAGACCACCTCTAAGACGCTGCTGCTGCTGCTGCTGCCTCCGCCAGCACCTGGGTTCTTGCCGTGGCGGTTGAAGAGGGTGGCGAGGCCGTATATCGCCAGAGAATCACTGCCGAGGTACGCCAGCCATATCATGGATCTGCACCACCCCTGAATTGGTAGATCACGCCGAGAGCTAAAGAAGAGGAGGAGCCACTGGACGACGAGGCTGCTGAGGACGAGGACGCGCAGCTGCGATTCCTCCCACCAGTGCACAGCAGCGGAGAGACCCATATTCTCGCTCGAGTCTCCTCTGTGTCGCAAACACAAAGTAGTGAGAGGTGGCTAATCTTCTGTATGTGGGGTGTGGACAAGATTAGCAGTACATGTATGGCGTTGTAGTGTGCCTTCCCATCAGAGCCTCTTATACTGAGCAGAGCTTGGTCACGAGGCCAGGTCATCGTCGGGAGCTCTGGCTTAATCACATTTTTCTTGGCTTGACTGACGACCAAATAGCTCCATTTACACTTCTTCCGAGGATCTTAACAACGAATAATACTAGTAAACACAACTAGCTAGTATTATGCATCTGACGGTCCAGATCAGTAAGCCACCCACCATTAGTATTAACGAGTATTTCGGAGAGTAAGGGTAATATGAAAACGAATAATGATAAAAATTAATTTCTGTCTTTTTTTAAGAAATGTTTTCCATCGCCGATCCGCCACAGTTTATTCCCCACTAGTGTCCTCAGGCCGGTTTTCGTTAGCTAGCTATGCAAATGCAAGCATGCAAAAGGGTTCTGAGATTGAAAGCGCGAGTGACAATAGGCAGGCATCATCAGAAGACGTGATTAGGAGGAAACCGATCCATTCAGGCTTGTTTAATCACAAATCAAAAGCAAAATCTAAAGCACATTCCTGTCCTGCGGACTGAAGCAAGCCCGCCTCGAAAGCATGAATGCACTCTAATTCTTGCTCTGTACATGAGCTTTTTTTTTTTCTCTTTCTTTATCTTGCTCATCTTTTTGTGAGCCTTCTTTTTTTTTCTTTTGCATAGCCATGTCCCTCTTTTGTTTATGAGAGAGAGAGGTAAAATGGGATAAAAGTGAGGAGTGTCTTTATTTGGATGGGTGGATGTGCTAACTCCCGGTGTAGGAGTTTTAGCATTTTTGGTGGATCGTGTACGTGATCTTGATCAGGAGAGCATGACAAGTATCTCATTAGGGTCACAAAATTTTGGAAAAGCTCATTGCAACACAAGCAGCATATGTGTGTAAGTTTGAAAATTGTGATCAATGTTGGTATTTCTTACGTCACAGATAAATCCGCAAGCGCACGGAATACCGTTGTAGCACTTCACCCGGGAGTATTCCAAGGTATCGTATTTGTTTTCCCCAAGGAACGGAGTTATTCTACCGCAGGGCAAGTTCTACCCAAGGACAACCAAGACAACTAGCAAACTAGGATCGAGAGGGTGATTATATCCAGCTTATCCTAGAGGATAGACGAACTCAAGCTCTACTTGTCTACTTCGGGCGCCGGCTTAGGCCTGGTCTGCCAAGCCACTCCGACCTGTAGCTCTACTATGTACCCGAACGTGGAGGGTTCCTTTGGACGGACAGGGCTGTCACTTCCTGCCGCCTACCTCTACAAACCGTGGAGCACACAGCAAACAAAGGTAACCTCTAGCCTAGACACCACGTCTATGCCGTTGATTACTACTCTAACCTCGGCCCAAGCTGAATTTAGAAGGCTAGAGCACCCCTTGCGGAGCGATGATCCCGTAAACAAGTATAACAGGAATTACGCCTAGAAAAGTAATAATGCTCGCTAGATAAACAATCACCACGTATAAATCACAAGAGTGCTTACACGTCAAGATAAAGAAATA
Source organism: Eragrostis curvula (assembly GCA_007726485.1). NCBI lineage: Eukaryota > Viridiplantae > Streptophyta > Magnoliopsida > Poales > Poaceae > Eragrostis > Eragrostis curvula. The sequence goes on along the minus strand of CM017441.1, from coordinate 26,655,678 downwards.
GAACTAAACCTCCACCAAAGTGGAAGGAGTATTCCTTTCTCTCCCTTGCCCTCTCTCCTATTCTACTAGTGTACAAAAGGCTCTCAGCCTAAGGATTGGAGTGGAGCTCTATTGGAGAGTCTTGCGTCTTGTGGTGTGTGTTGAGAGGGAGGGGTGCCCCTTTATTTATAGCCTTGGAAGGTCGGCAACTTTGAGGCGGTTCCCGAGGTCGGTGACATTTAATGCAGGGGGAACCGACCTCCAGAAGTCGGTGATAAACCGCCATAAAAAGATGGGCCAGTGGGGCCACCTGGCCCCACTGGCCCATCTTTTTATGGCGGTTTATCACCGATGGCAGGTCGGCCGACCTGGCCAGAGGGGGTCGGCCGACCTGGTCTGGGCCCCACTGGGCCTGGTCCTCCTCTGGCTGCTTCCTTGGCCTGTGGACTTGCCTAAACCACGTGCATTGCTTGATCTTGAAGCCTGATTCTGTGGTTTTGGGCTTTTGGACTAAGTTCTTCAGTCCGGGGAAAATCCGTCGATTGCAAAGTCCATGTTTAGTGCATGTTTTCCCCTGTTTTTGTATGGATTGCACCTGTACTTCATAATTCACCAAGACTAGTGGAATTTGTTAGAAATAAACCCTATGTCTACACTTAGTGATGGTGTCAGGTTCAAAAAGGTGCATAAAGTTGACGGTAAAAATGGGTCGTAAGGACCGTCAATAAGATCCCCCACACTTAGCTCTTTGCTCGTCCTCGAGTAAAGCTATGAGTGGAATTTGGGGAGGACTCATCCCCTTTGATGAATGAAACCTGCACACAAGCTATTACAGGCCACACCTTTTTACCTGCGAACATGATGGTGGCTAACATGTATTCTTGGATGATTGAAAAGTGGAACGATTCATGACTCAAATCACCTCGCTTTCATCCACTAAGTACCTTGGGGTTTTTGAAAGAGTTTTGAAAAATATAAACAACATAGCTCTTGCTCCTCTATTGATTCTCTCGGATCGCTCAAAAAGTGTATTTTTCTTACCAAAGCATTATCTTGCCTCTTTTGTCCTACTTCTAAGGCTTGCATGTGGAGCTCAAGGTAGGGATAAAGAGGCATACTTGTATCACAAATATTGCTGAACCAAAAGAAAGGATCCACGGAGAATTCAAGTCATACAACCTTGATCAAGAAGTGCATGTGTGGATGGATGTGTGGATGTTTATATGTGACGACTCCTTTATTGGATTTTACCTCTCTTTGTTTTGTATTTCCGAGACATGGCTAACATTTTTCTTTCTTTTCTTTTTCATGCTCTGTACATGAGCATTTTCTTTTTTTTCTTGCTCATCTTTTTGTGAGTCTTCTTTTTCTTTTGCAGAGCCATGTCCCTCTTTTGTTTATTTTGAGAGAGAGAGGTAAAATGGGGTAAAAGTGAGGAGTGTCTTTATTTGGACGGGTGGATGTGCTAACTCCCGGTGTAGGAGTTTTAGCAATTTTGGTGGATCGTGTACGTGATCTTGATCAAGAGAGCATGACAAGTATCTCATTAGGGTCACAAAATTTTGGAAAAGCTCATTGCAACACAAGCAGCATATGTGTGTAAGTTTGAAAATTGTGATCAACATATGGCATTGGTAGGAAATCATATACCAAGAGAGGAGCAGCGAGTCATGCTATTTTAACTTTTTGAAATAAAATTTCCCAAGGACTTTGTAGATTGAGCAAAAGATCATTTCATCGAACCATATCACACTCGCCAATTATCTAGAAAAACATGGGTTCCTATGGATAGGTTGTTCACAAGCAAGTGGTAATGAAGCGAGTAATAACAAGTGTGCAAGTTCATGTTGAGAACAAAAAGGGAGAGCATTGGGATTCATAAGGATGTAAGTAAAAGAAATTTTTCCCCAGTTTTTAATTGGTCAAGTTTTATTTAATTTTCGCGTCTCAGAAAGAACTTGACAGATAATGTAGGCGAAAAGGGAGTGTGGGAAACAAACTTAAGTAGCAGGGGAAAGCAGAGGACCAGAGGGACCCACCAGGGGTCGGCCGACCTGGTCAGTTGGGGTCGGCCGACCTGGTGTGGCCCCTTCTGGTGCCCAAATTTTGCATAATTGTTGGTGTTGTCCTTCCCGTGATGTTTCTGAGTGATTTGCTCGAGTTTGTTTCTGTTTTCGCGATGTATTCCCCCCACACTTGCCTTTTTGCCTGTTTCCTTCAAAATAGACAAAGATATTTGGAAACACAAATTGCTCTACCGGTATGGAAGCCCGGGGAGCACTAATTTGATTGAATTCAGTAAATATGATGGCGCATTACAAATTTGAGGAAATTAAAATGATGAAAGCAAATGCAATAAAACTAAGTAAATGCGCCATGGGAAAATGATGATCGCGGGAGGTTTTAGTCGTAGAACTTTTCTTCCTTTCCCGCGCTCTTGAAAAGACGCTTCATCTTTGAGTTGGTGCTGCGGCGATGGTCATCATGGGCATCTCGTATTTCAGCAAGAGCGTCTTTTATCTCCGCCACTTTATCATTTAGGCGTTCATGAGCGTCGCGGAGATCATTATGTTTAGCGAGGAGACGTTGATAGGGACTCTTTTTCGGGGTCTTTTCCTCCTCGCTCTCATACATCCCCCCTGCCCCCTTGATGGGAGGAGGAGGGATATGCCTTTTCACCTTCTTGGGTGGAGTGGTGCTTATGGATTCGAGGGCGCCTCGCTTCTCCGCCGAAGTGAGTGGTGGGTGGAGCTGCTTTCCACCACCACGAATTCCCTTGATCTTGAACCGAATGCCCGCCTTCTTGGAGGGGCTAGGCAGGTTGAGCCCCTCATATTGGTGATGCACCACGTCTCCATTCCTTGCGACGAGGGTGCCGACATACTTCTCCCCTGGACGGAGAGAGCCTTCGGCCTCATCGTGACTTGGCTTCTTGGGGATGGTTTTCCCCTTGCCGTAGCGTGGTGGTGCACTAGCGGGAAGGTTTTTAGAGGGGTCTTTTGCTGCTGCTGGTGGTGGTGTGATGGTGAGAGGTGCTTCTTTGACGCTCATGGCTTGCTCATGGATTGGAGTGACGGGATCAAGGATGTTTTCAAGGTCAAAGAAGCGGCAAAGCTCACTAGTGGTAGCGGGGACGTTAAAGCTTGGGATGCTGCTGTCCATGGTGGTGGCAAAGGTTTCTTTGGGCGAAAAGATAATGGTGGAAGAGAGGTGCAAGTGAAAAAGGGTGGAAATCACCTTTATTTATAAAGAAAACTATGGAAAGAATTAATTCTGATTTTTCCGCAGCGGAGCAAGAGCTAAATCAGTGGGATTTGAGTATGTGAACGTTGGAGCAGAGTGTGAGAGAAAAATGGGACCGTTGGGGCTCCAACAGAGGTCGCCCGACCTGAAGAAGGGGGGTCGGCCGACCTGCTGTGGGCCCCTCTGGTTCCCTTCTTTTTCTGGCTAATTTCTTGCTATATTTATTCAAAGTAAAGTGCTGCTACGGATGATAACATAAATCAGAGGATATCATGATAAAGATTCTAAATTAATCAAGTGCATGACATCAAACTCTTTATTCGTATCGGGCTCGGCATGGCATTGCCTCTACCCATTTAGACACGTAGTCGACTGCCACCAAGATGTATTTGCAGTCATGTGACTTGGGGAATGGCCCCATGAAGTCGATGCCCCATACGTCGAAGAGTTCGACTTGTACATTGAAGTTGAGGGGTGACGGATACCCAAATCAGGGTATCCTGATCTAGGATGCTTAATTCTGCTAACCGTCTCAGCTTAATTGTGTAGGGCCCACAGGAACAGGCACACGACAACAGAGCGCTCGAGGGGCCCACGGCCGACCCCGAGGGCACATACAAGTTCCGCCTCGTCCGACCCCGAGTCGGCCGGGGCCCACGACTTCCGCCCCGCCCGACCCCGAGTCGGGTGGGGTCCACAGACTCCGCCTCGCCCGACCCCCAGTCGGGCGGGCCCCGAACTCTGCCTCGCCCGACTCCCAGTCGGGCGGGCCCACAAGCCGCGCTTCGCCCGACCCCGAGTTGGGAGACTTCGTCGAGAAGATTTCCCTCTGGCAAGGAGGACAGGCATTTACGACGAGTAGCTGGGGAGCCTTAACTCTACCCAGCAACTCATCTACTTGCAGGCACGCGATCTGACCTGCACAGTGACATCCGTCCCATCTCACAGTGCCGCCTGACACCTCGAGTACAGCAGCGGGATGGCTACGGCATCATCATCACCCTGAACAGGGACGAAGACCGGACCGGCGACAAGACGGTTGCGACAGTCTGGGTTGACATCTCGACCACCTGCCCGGCGACCAGGCTGACAGGACGCCGCCTGACTAGAGCCACAGTAGCGGATAGGGATCAGACTAGTGCGGCGCGTAGCCGCGCTGTCCACAACGGGAAACCCGGTTCTCATTTGTAAACCAGCTCACTCCTTGATTATAAAAGGAGAGCTTGGTGCATGAGGAGGAGGGATCTAGAGATACAACGCACACAGACATAGAGATACACACGAAGAGGCTTGGAGTCTTTCTCCTCCCTCGCCAACACTTGTAGCTCCCCTCTGCAAGTCGAAACACGAACTACCCATGAACTGGACGTAGGGCATCGATTGCCTGAACCAGTATAAACCTTGCCTCTCTCGCAAAACCCTCGTCATCATAGAAGATTGTTAGGCGCCGAAGTTACAAATTTACTTGTCGGCCGGTTTCTTAACACCGACAGTTGGCGCGCCAGGTAGGGGACCTCAGCGCGTTTGACATCTTCAGTTGATGGCGAGCCACGACATCGATTGGGCTCCGGGTGCTCTCGTGTACTTCGGGAGCCTGGAGTTCATCGTGGTCCGGGACGGGGGGCTTTCGCGCGTCGAGGCGCTGGCCCCCCCACAACGGGCCCTCACCCTCGCCATGCCCGCGGGCGCGGAGCTCGTGGGTATGGCGGAGTACGACTACGACAGCGACGAGGATGACCTCCTCGACTACGACTCCGACGCCGGCAGTCACCATCCTTCGCGCGAGTGCATGATGGTGGAAGCCGGCGGAGGTAGTCGCCGCAACGTTGGCGACGTGGCCGCGCAGCCAGACCTTGCAGCGGCCGTTGCCACCACGGTCGCCACGGCTGGCGGAGCTTCAGAAGCTGCCGTGGACGCCGCCGCCGTCACGGGCGCCGCGGTCGCCGCCGCCGCCACGGACGCCGAAGTCACCACGGCCAACGGGGCCGTGGGGGACGCCACGGTCGTCATCATCACGGCGGGCGGCAGCGCGGTGATTATGGTGGACGTGGTCGTGGAAGGGGCCGCGGTCGAGGCGCTCGTCGATGCCGTCGTCGCCGCGGCCACCGCCGAGCTTGTCGCCGCCGATGGCACGGTCACCACGACCGATGTCGTCGCGGTGGCCGATGCCATTAGTGGCCCCGCCATAGCCGTCGCCACGGGGAGCAATCTCGCGAGGGCGAGCGTGAGAGCCATGGAGGCGGGGGGAGCCGCCGGCCGCGAAGAGCCTGCCGCGCCCCCACTTCCTGAAGCGCCGGCGACGTTGGGACCCGGGGCGCGATCTTCCAGTTGATCCCAGTCGACCTGGTCGTCATCGTCGTCGTCGCCGTCGTCATCGCCGCCCTCGTCGTCACCGCCGTCGTCATCATCGTCGTCATCGTCGTCCTCGGAGTCGGAGACCACGTCGCCTCGGCGGCGACGCCGTTTCTTCTCCTCTTCCCTCTTCGTCCGCTTCGCCTTCTTGGCGTCCTCGCGGTCTTTGCGGGCCTTCTGCCGCTCCGCCCGCTCCCTGTTGATCGCGCGGACGGCGTCGTAGACTTCGGGAAGAGGGGCGGCAGAAGGAATGAAGGCGACGCCAGTCTAAATCCAAGAAAAAGTGTATAAGCGAAAAATCGGAAAAATCAAAACAATGCCGAATCGGGATCGAAACCGAATCGAAAAACTTACGAATTGTAGGGCCCCCTGCTCCGGAAGCATCGGCGGGTGGCCCGGGATCGGATAGTCAAAGCTATCCCAATCCGCCGCTGTCTTCCCCATCGCCTCTGAGAGCCGGGCCTTCAGCTCTCGGACGGAAATCCGTGGCTCCGCGTGGGGGTCCACCATGCAGGTCCCCTTCCACGCAAAGTCGCGGCCCATCTCCCACATGGGGAAGCGCCGGTCTTGGAGCGGCGCAAGCCTCCTGACGTGGTAGGCGCCAATGACCCCGACGCCCGTAACGCCGCCCCTCTTGAGTTTGTCGATCGTATCCAAGAGATCGGCCAACTTCTTCTTGTCAGGGGCGGCCGGTCCCCAACCCCAGCACTCGGGCGCCTCTTCGATCAGGCGCCCGGTGAACTCCGGGAGCGGCGCGAGCGCGGTGTTCTTGAGGTAAAACCACCTCTCGTGCCAACCCTTGTTGGTGTCGGTGACGGGCATGGTGATGTACTCGCGGGCCCGGGTGCTCCGGAGCCGGAAGCTAGCACAGCCGATTGGGACGGCGCGCGGATTCCCTTCCGCGTCCTTCTTGGTCTGGAGCACGAGGGTGAAGAAGTACTTGAAAAGGTAGAAATGGGGGCGAATCTTCAAAAAACCTTCGCACAAGGCGACGAAGGCGGAGATGTGCTGGATGGAGTTGGGGTTGAGGTGCTGCAACTCCAACTTGTAGTGGTGAAGCAGGCCGCGGAGGAAGGGAAGAGGCGGCATGCCGAAGCCGCGCTCGTGGAAGGAGCGGAAGGAGACAATGTAGCCGTCCGGCAGCGATGGTGTCCTCTCCTCACCGGGTACCAGCCACTCCCGCTCCGCGGTGAGAGGCATCAGGAGGCCGCGCGCAACCAGGGCATCGAGGTTCCCCTTGGTGCTGTTGGACCGGCTCCAATCCGCCATGGCGAATGCGGGCGAGGGACGCGGAGCGACGGCGAAACGAAGGGAGGTTGGAGAGCGAGCGAGGCGAGGAAGACGAAGCGGTTTGCGCAAAGGCGAGCGGCGGTGGATGCGAAAGGTCGCGAAAACCTGGTAAGGCAAATGAGGTTAGACTCATCCCCTTTTATAGTTATCGCGTTCACACGACGCATCGTTCCCCGCGCCTCCCCTGTTTCGCGATCTAACAGGTGCAGGTGCCTTAAAAACCGCCATCATGGCCCGCTCCACTACCGTACGAAGACGGATCGTGGCCTCGATCCGCGCGGAAGGCGAACCGTCGCGTCTCCACGACGCACGATGACGGCCCAGGCGGGCTTGGAATCCCGGCCGGGCCCACAGGTAATAAAGGCTAGGGGCTGAAAACGCCCCGACGGCCCAGTTTCCGGCCCAGGAGTTCGAAGGCCGACCCCGCGAAAGGGTTCGAACGGCCGCTCCAGGGCAAAACTAAGTGAGGGGCCACCAAAGAGGGGTCCCCAGCGACCGCAACCCGTACACCGTAGTACAATGGGCCTCTGACGGTAGCGTCCGAGTCCGAGTCTAAAAAACCTCGACCCTGATCTCCCATCGAGGGAGGGCATCGAGCCCACTGACTCCGAGCGAAAGGAGTCGGCGATCGAAAAAGGCAGGAACTCGGATCTTAATGAGGTCGACTCCAGCTAGTCTCAATCGGACCCCCGCGAAGGGCAAGCCGAGGCCTTCACTCGGACACACCCGTTTGCAGCTTAAACGAGCACCACGCATCGAACCATCGAGGAATGACGTGGCCGGCTCATGCGTGTCCCGTCTTATCGTAAAGACGCGCGGATACGGACGAAACAAAAAGACGAAACGACCCTCGGACGGATCCGCGCATCGAGCAAGGACTCGGGGGCTCGCATTCGCAAACAATGACCTACTGCGTGGTCTCGGGAAAACCTTTTTTGTCACCCTCGGCACAAGTAAACCACTTGTACCGAGGCTCGGGGGCTACACCCGGCGGGTGCGCTCGCGCGCACCCCCCGGCAGGAGTAGTGCGAAAATACCCTCGGAAAGACAACGACAAGCCTCGACGGCGACCACGACCCCCGGCCGCCGCCCAGGCTCGGGGGCTACTGACGGATACCCAAATCAGGGTATCCTGATCTAGGATGCTTAATTCTGCTAACCGTCTCAGCTTAATTGTGTAGGGCCCACAGGAACAGGCACACGACAACAGAGCGCTCGAGGGGCCCACGGCCGACCCCGAGGGCACATACAAGTTCCGCCTCGTCCGACCCCGAGTCGGCCGGGGCCCACGACTTCCGCCCCGCCCGACCCCGAGTCGGGTGGGGTCCACAGACTCCGCCTCGCCCGACCCCCAGTCGGGCGGGCCCCGAACTCTGCCTCGCCCGACTCCCAGTCGGGCGGGCCCACAAGCCGCGCTTCGCCCGACCCCGAGTTGGGAGACTTCGTCGAGAAGATTTCCCTCTGGCAAGGAGGACAGGCATTTACGACGAGTAGCTGGGGAGCCTTAACTCTACCCAGCAACTCATCTACTTGCAGGCACGCGATCTGACCTGCACAGTGACATCCGTCCCATCTCACAGCGCCGCCTGACACCTCGAGTACAGCAGCGGGATGGCTACGGCATCATCATCACCCTGAACAGGGACGAAGACCGGACCGGCGACAAGACGGTCGCGACAGTCTGGGTTGACATCTCGACCACCTGCCCGGCGACCAGGCTGACAGGACGCCGCCTGACTAGAGCCACAGTAGCGGATAGGGATCAGACTAGTGCGGCGCGTAGCCGCGCTGTCCACAACGGGAAACCCGGTTCTCATTTGTAAACCAGCTCACTCCTTGATTATAAAAGGAGAGCTTGGTGCATGAGGAGGAGGGATCTAGAGATACAACGCACACAGACATAGAGATACACACGAAGAGGCTTGGAGTCTTTCTCCTCCCTCGCCAACACTTGTAGCTCCCCTCTGCAAGTCGAAACACGAACTACCCATGAACTGGACGTAGGGCATCGATTGCCTGAACCAGTATAAACCTTGCCTCTCTCGCAAAACCCTCGTCATCATAGAAGATTGTTAGGCGCCGAAGTTACAAATTTACTTGTCGGCCGGTTTCTTAACACCGACAAGGGGCATTGCATCCCTTGCCGTGATGCCTCCAAATCTTTGACATTGTGGGCATCGTCTGACGAATTCTTTTGTGTCTTCGTACATTGTTGGCCAAAAGAAACCACTTTGCCATATCTTGGCCTGAGTACGAAACACTCCATGGTGTCCCCCGTATGGAGCTGAATGACATTTCTCGATGATTTGTGTGCTCTCGGGTGTCGGCACACATCTTCTGAGCAGTCCATCGGCGCAGACACGGTAAAGGAAGGGCTCACTCCAAAGGTGACGACGACTCTCATAGATGAGTCGTCTCTTGTTTTCTCCCGGTGGTACGTACCCCGCCACTATGAAGTTCACAATGTCGGCGTACCACGGATGTGAGTCCTTGACGTGGAGTAGCATGTCGTCGCGCAAGAAGTCATTGATGGGTAATTCCTGCGGGTTAGTGAATTGCATGCGCGACAAATGATCCGCTACAGAATTTTCTACTCCTTTCTTATCACGGATTTCTAAATCAAACTCTTGGAGCAGAAGAATCCATCTTATCAAACGGGGTTTAGCATCTTTCTTAGAGAGCAAAAATTTCAAAGCAGCATGATCGGTGTAAACGATAACTTTTGCTCCAGCTAAGTAAGATCTAAACTTATCAAAAGCAAAAACAACAGCAAGGAGCTCTTTTTCAGTGGTAGTATAATTCAACTGAGCTCCAGACAGAGTTTTGCTAGCATAAGAAATTGCATGATGCTTCTTATCTCTAGTTTGACCAAGAACAGCCCCCACAGCAAAGTCGCTAGCATCACACATAATTTCAAACGGAAGCGTCCAATCAGGGGGTTGGATGATTGGAGCGGAGATGAGTGCATTTTTGAGAGTATTGAAAGCATTCATGCATTCATCAGTGAAATTAAAGGGTGCATCTTTTGCAAGCAAATTTGTAAGGGGTCTAGCAATTTGAGAGAAATCTTTGATAAAACGGCGATAGAACCCCGCATGTCCAAGAAAACTGCGAACACCCTTAATATTAACGGGCGGTGGAAGCTTTTCTATAACTTCTAATTTCGCCTTGTCCACCTCTATCCCTCTTTCAGAAATCAAGTGCCCAAGGACTATGCCTTCTCTAACCATAAAGTGGCATTTCTCCCAATTGAGCACTAAGTCCTTTTCTTGACAACGTTGCAAGACTTTGTCTAAATTTTCTAAACAATGATCGAAGGTTTTCCCATAGACAGAGAAATCATCCATAAAAACCTCCATAATCTCTTCGATCATGTCAGAAAAGATAGACATCATGCATCGTTGAAAAGAAGCAGGCGCATTACATAGCCCAAAAGACATTCGACGATAAGCATAAGTTCCGTAAGGGCATGTAAAAGTCGTCTTACTCTGATCGTCGGGATGGATGGGAATTTGATGATATCCCGAATACCCATCAAGGAAACAAAAGAAAGAATGATTTGCCAGCCGTTCCAACATCTCATCGATGAAGGGCAGTGGAAAATGATCTTTCTTTGTAGCCTTGTTAAGTTTTCGGTAATCGATGCACATTCTCCACCCCGTGACGGTTCGTTGAGGGATTAATTCGTCCTTGTCGTTATGAACGACCGTCATTCCTCCCTTCTTGGGCACAACCTGCACTGGGCTCACCCACTCGCAGTGTGGAACAGGATAGATAATACCAGCATGCAAAAGTTTTAAGACCTCTTTCTTAACGACTTCCCTCATTGCATTGTTCAACCTCCGTTGAGGTTCCCTAGAAGGTGTGCTATCGGGATCTATGGGAATGCGATGGGTGCAAAGAGCAGGGCTGATTCCCTTGAGGTCTCCTAGCGAGTAGCCAAGAACGGAGCGATGTTTCTCTAACACGGCTAAGAGCTTAGCGGTTTCTTCCTCCGAAAGCTTGTCACTTATGATGACGGGTGTTTCGGGGTTTCCGTGAAGAAAAGCGTAGCGTAAGCCTGGTGGGAGTGCTTTGAGCTCTATGGGAGGTGGCGGCGAGGCTAAGGTTTCGGGCAGCTCAAAGGTTTCTTCCGAATCGTCTTCTTCTAAAACAAAATTGAGAGCATCTTCTTCCAAGGACGATTCGGGGGTTTCATGAAGAAAAACTGCCATAACCTCCTCTATACAATCGTCTACATCGGGGGACTCCTCGGCAAAAGTATTCAGCGTATGAACGATAGGGATAGAAAAAGGTTCCTTGCCGAGGGTGAAGTCAAGGGTTCCAGAAGGCGATATTTTTGAGAAAAGCTTTTCTATGGGGTGGCCTACAAGAACATCAAAATCCAAAACCCCGAAGACGTGAAAATCCAGTGATACTTCAGCATCATCATGCTTAATGCAGACGTCTCTAATGATCCCCAAACCCTCAAAGAAGTGCCCCGGAGAGGTTCTAAGGAGTTTGCTAGTGGGTGCCCAAACTTCGTTCCCAAACATGGTTAAAGCAAAAGATTCGGACATGATGTTGGCACCCACTAAAGGATTATAGAGAACATCTACCTTTGATCCCCGAATTGAGCTTTGAATGGTTGAGGTAGGATGTTTAAAACGAATAGTATCGGAAGAAAACTCATTTTCTCTCAACCATTCATCGCTTATGATCAAAGTCAACTCCCGAATGGTTTTCAAAAGAAAATCTTTTTCTAAAGGTTCGGGGGTTGGTGCAGGGAGTCTTGGCCTCTTTTGCCAAGAGTAGTTCGAGGAGTCTCCAAAATTTTCAAAAATTTCTTCCTCGAACTCAAATGGGAACTCAAGAGGCTCATCATCCTCTATCATTGTTCTTGTGTTAGATGGGGACTCGATTGTTGGGTCTACCATTGTAGGCACCAATTGTTGTGTTTCTTGCACAATGAGTTCCTCATCTTTTGACTCCGGCTCAACTAGTAAATCAGCAGAAAAAGGAGTGTTTTCCACAATGCGATCCAAAAGCTCGTGTGCTTCTGCTATGGTCTTATGAGTAAAAGATCCACCAGCGGCCGTGTCAAGATAAAGTGCGGTATCGCTGCTCAATCCCGAATAAAAATGTTGTAATAAAACGGGTTCGGGGAGCAACAATTCAGGTCCGGAGTCTGTTAATGAACAGAACCGAATCCATGATGCACTCAAGGTTTCCTCTTTTTCTTGACGAAAGTTAATTATTTTCGCTCGTAGAGAAGTGATACGGGATACGGGGAAGAACGCTAGACAAAATTTGTCTCGCAATTCTTTCCAATCACCGTTCACTCTCTTAGCGGTGTAAGTGTACCATTGCTTCGCCCTCTCATTGAGAGAGAAGGGAAACAATTTCCACTTCAACGTTTCTTGTGTCATGCCATGGATCGATCGGCATGAACACAAATGCTCAAACTCTCGCAAGTGTTCATAAGGATTTTCATGTTTAAAACCCGAAAAGGATAAACCTCTTATCATCGAAATAAAATTGGGGGAAAACTCATAGCCAAATGAAGAAATGGGTTGTGATGATGATGGTGGCTCTAAGAGCTCGCCCCGTGGAGTGGAAAAAGATTGGATGGTGGGTTGTGACTCCATGAAATGTTTTTGTGAGTTTTTGAATTTAAGGGAAATAAAAACAGAACGGTAAGTAAGATAGATTACGAGGGCAAACTTAATTTGCAATAGAGATATCAACCGTTCCCCGGCAACGGCGCCAGAAATGCTTGTTGGTATTTCTTACGTCACAGATAAATCCGCAAGCGCACGGAATACCGTTGTAGCACTTCACCCGGGAGTATTCCAAGGTATCGTATTTGTTTTCCCCAAGGAACGGAATTATTCTACCGCAGGGCAAGTTCTACCCAAGGACAACCAAGACAACTAGCAAACTAGGATCGAGAGGGTGATTATATCCAGCTTATCCTAGAGGATAGACGAACTCAAGCTCTACTTGTCTACTTCGGGCGCCGGCTTAGGCCTGGTCTGCCAAGCCACTCCGACCTGTAGCTCTACTATGTACCCGAACGTGGAGGGTTCCTTTGGACGGACAGGGCTGTCACTTCCTGCCGCCTACCTCTACAAACCGTGGAGCACACAGCAAACAAAGGTAACCTCTAGCCTAGACACCACGTCTATGCCATTGATTACTACTCTAACCTCGGCCCAAGCTGAATTTAGAAGGCTAGAGCACCCCTTGCGGAGCGATGATCCCATAAACAAGTATAACAGGAATTACCCCTAGAAAAGTAATAATGCTCGCTAGATAAACAATCACCACGTATAAATCACAAGAGTGCTTACACGCCAAGATAAAGAAATAGAACTAAACCTCCACCAAAGTGGAAGGAGTATTCCTTTCTCTCCCTTGCCCTCTCTCCTATTCTACTAGTGTACAAAAGGCTCTCAGCCTAAGGATTGGAGTGGAGCTCTATTGGAGAGTCTTGCGTCTTGTGGTGTGTGTTGAGAGGGAGGGGTGCCCCTTTATTTATAGCCTTGGAAGGTCGGCAACTTTGAGGCGGTTCCCGAGGTCGGTGACATTTAATGCAGGGGGAACCGACCTCCAGAAGTCGGTGATAAACCGCCATAAAAAGATGGGCCAGTGGGGCCTCCCTGGCAGGTCGGCCGACCTGGCCAGAGGGGGTCGGCCGACCTGGCCTGGGCCCCACTGGGCCTGGTCCTCCTCTGGCTGCTTCCTTGGCCTGTGGACTTGCCTAAACCACGTGCATTGCTTGATCTTGAAGCCTGATTCTGTGGTTTTGGGCTTTTGGACTAAGTTCTTCAGTCCGGGGAAAATCCGTCGATTGCAAAGTCCATGTTTAGTGCATGTTTTCCCCTGTTTTTGTATGGATTGCACCTGTACTTCATAATTCACCAAGACTAGTGGAATTTATTAGAAATAAACCCTATGTCTACACTTGGTGATGGTGTTAGGTTCAAAAAGGTGCATAAAGTTGACGGTAAAAATGGGTCGTAAGGACCGTCAACAATCAACATATGGCATTGGTAGGAAATCATATACCAAAAGAGGAGCAGCGAGCCATGCTATTTTATCTTTTTGAAATAAAATTCCCAAGGACTTTGTAGATTGAGCAAAATATCATTTCATCGAACCATATCACACTCGCCAATTATCTAGAAAAACATGGGTTCCTATGGATAGGTTGTTCACAAGCAAGTGGTAATGAAGCGAGTAATAACAAGTGGGCAAGTTCATCTTGAGAGCATTAGGGAGAGTCATGGGATTTTTGATGAAATGTTTCAAAATAAATCTTCCCCAAGTTTTAATTGGTCAAGTTTTATTTAATTTTCGCGTCTCAGAATGAACTTGACAGATAAAGTAGGCGAAAAGGGAGTGTGGGAAACAAACTTAAGTAGCACGGGAAAGCAGAGGCCCAGTGGGACCCACCAGGGGTCGGCCGACCTGGTCAGGTGGGGTCGGCCGACCTGGTGTGGCCCCTGTTGGTGCCCAAATTTTGCACAATTGTTGGTGTTGTCCTTCCCGTGATGTTTCTGAGTGATATGATCGAGTTTGTTTCTGTTTTCGCGATGTATCCCCCCCACACTTGCCTTTTTGCCTGTTTCCTTCAAAATAGACAAAGATATTTGGAAACACAAAATTGCTCTACCGGTAAGCAAGCCCGGGGAGCACTAATTTGATTCAATAATTAGACAGGCGCATTACAAATTTGAGGAAACTAAAAATGATGAAAGGAATTAAAAATGCGCCCTAAGGTCTAATCTTTATTCTATCTTAGCCTTTTCGGCTTCTCTCAGCTTTTTCTTCTCTTCTTCGATCAGCTCTAAAGCGAGATCAAATTGCGCCCACCCTCCAGTGAGGGTCTTGATGAGGTCTTCATCCTTCTTCTTTTCCTTCAAGAGGTCTTCGTAGAGGTTCTGGAGCATCAATCTTTCTCGTTTGACACGTGTCACCTCTTGTCGGAGTTCCCTAATTATGCGGGTAGCGTTGTCTATAGCCTCCTCTCCATAAGGCTTCTTCCTCTTGGTTTTGTCGACTGAGATGACGGATGAATCACTACCTTGATCGCTCATGGTGTAGGAGGTGAAAGGGATGAAGAGATGGGATGGGAAAAGAGATATATATAGGGGTTTTTTTTTCTCCATCCCAGGCGCGCTCGACAAGGTTTTTCTTTCCAAAGCAGCAGGAAGAAGAAAAGGAAAGATGAGGTGGCCGATTGGGCGAAAAATGGGAGGCAGAGGAGCTAGGGGGGCGTCGGCCGACCCCCCTTCCCTGGGTCGGCCGACCTGCTGTGGGACCCTCTGGTCCCTTTCTTTTTCTGGTTGATTTCTTGCTATAATTATTCGAAGGAAAGTGCTACTACGGGTGATAAAACAAATCAGAGGATATCATGATAAAGATTCTAAATTAATCAAGTGCATGACATCAAACTCTTTATTCGTATCGGGTTCAAAATAAATTTTTAGACGCTGGCCATTTACCTTGAATACTTTACCTTCGTCGTCTTGGAGTGTGATTGCTCCGTGTGGCGAAGTTTCAATAACTGTGTATGGCCCGTCCCATTTGCTTCTCAATTTTCCGTGCCCGAATAGTTTCACCCGTGAGTTGAATAGCAAGACTTTATCTCCAACTTTGAATTCTTTTACTCTTATTCTTTTATCGTGCCACCGTTTAGTTCTCTCCTTATAAATGGCTGAGTTGTGGTAAGCTTTGTCTCTCCATTCTTCCAACTCAGCTATCTCCATTTTTCTTTTCCATCCGGCACCTCGAAGGTCCATATTCCATTTTCTAACGGCCCAATATGCTCGATGTTCCAACTCGATGGGTAAATGGCATGTTTTTCCATATACGAGTTGGTATGGTGACATGCCTATGGGTGTCTTGTATGCTGTCCGGTATGCCCATAGTGCATCGGGTAGCTTGCTTTTCCATGACTTCCCCATTTCTAACACGGTCTTTTGCAGGATCCGTTTGATTTGCTTGTTTGAAGTCTCGGCCTGCCCGCTTGTTTGAGGATGATATGGAGTGGCTATGTTGTGTCGTGCTCCAAGTTCTCTAAGGAAGCTTCGGAAAGTCTTATCAATGAAATGAGACCCTCCGTCGCTTATCACTAGTCTCGGTGTTCCAAATCTTGGGAAGATAATCTCGTGGAACATCCGGCGAGCGTGCTTGGAGTCGGCAGCTCGGCATGGCATTGCCTCTACCCATTTGGACACGTAGTCGACTGCCACCAAGATGTATTCACAGTCTTGTGACTTGGGGAATGGCCCCATGAAGTCGATGCCCCATACGTCGAAGAGTTCGACTTGTAAATTGAAGTTGAGGGGCATTGCATCCCTTGCCGTGATGCCTCCAAATCTTTGACATTGTGGGCATCGTCTGACGAATTCTTTTGTGTCTTCGTACATTGTTGGCCAAAAGAAACCACTTTGCCATATCTTGGCCTGAGTACGAAACACTCCATGGTGTCCCCCGTATGGAGCTGAATGACATTTCTCGATAATTTGTGTGCTTTCGGGTGTCGGCACACATCTTCTGAGCAGTCCATCGGCGCAGACACGGTAAAGGAAGGGCTCACTCCAAAGGTGACGACGACTCTCATAGATGAGTCGTCTCTTGTTTTCTCCCGGTGGTACGTACCCCGTCACTATGAAGTTCACAATGTCGGCGTACCACGGATGTGAGTCCTTGACGTGGAGTAGCATGTCGTCGCGCAAGAAGTCATTGATAGGAAATTCCTGCGGGTTAGTGAATTGCATGCGCGACAAATGATCCGCTACAGAATTTTCTACTCCTTTCTTATCACGAATTTCTAAATCAAACTCTTGGAGCAGAAGAATCCATCTTATTAAACGGGGTTTAGCATCTTTCTTAGAGAGCAAAAATTTCAAAGCAGCATGATCGGTGTAAACGATAACTTTTGCTCCAGCTAAGTAAGATCTAAACTTATCAAAAGCAAAAACAACAGCAAGGAGCTCTTTTTCAGCGGTCGTATAATTCAACTGAGCTCCAGACAGAGTTTTGCTAGCATAAGAAATTGCATGATGCTTCTTATCTCTAGTTTGACCAAGAACAGCCCCCACAGCAAAATCGCTAGCATCACACATAATTTCAAACGGAAGCGTCCAATCAGGGGGTTGGATGATTGGAGCGGAGATGAGTGCATTTTTAAGAGTATTAAAAGCATTCATGCATTCATCAGTGAAATTAAAGGGTGCATCTTTTGCAAGCAAATTTGTAAGGGGTCTAGCAATTTGAGAGAAATCTTTGATAAAACGGCGATAGAACCCCGCATGTCCAAGAAAACTGCGAACACCCTTAATATTAACGGGAGGTGGAAACTTTTCTATAACTTCTAATTTCGCCTTGTCCACCTCTATCCCTCTTTCAGAAATCAAGTGCCCAAGGACTATGCCTTCTTTAACCATAAAGTGGCATTTCTCCCAATTGAGCACTAAGTCCTTTTCTTGACAACGTTGCAAGACTTTGTCTAAATTTTCTAAACAATGATCGAAGGTTTTCCCATAGACGGAGAAATCATCCATAAAAACCTCTATAATCTCTTCGATCATGTCAGAAAAGATAGACATCATGCATCGTTGAAAAGAAGCAGGCGCATTACATAGCCCAAAAGACATTCGACGATAAGCATAAGTTCCGTAAGCGCATGTAAAAGTCGTCTTACTCTGATCATCGGGATGGATGGGAATTTGATGATATCCCGAATACCCATCAAGGAAACAAAAGAAAGAATGATTTGCCAGCCGTTCCAACATCTCATCGATGAAGGGCAGGGGAAAATGATCTTTCTTTGTAGCCTTGTTAAGTTTTCGGTAATCTATGCACATCCTCCACCCCGTGACGGTTCGTTGAGGGATTAATTCATCCTTGTCGTTATGAACGACCGTCATTCCTCCCTTCTTGGGCACAACCTGCACTGGGCTCACCCACTCGCTGTGTGGAACTAGATAGATAATACCAGCATGCAAAAGTTTCAAGACCTCTTTCTTAACGACTTCCCTCATTGCATTGTTTAACCTCCGTTGAGGTTCCCTAGAAGGTGTGCTATCGGGATCTATGGGAATGCGATGGGTGCAAAGAGCAGGGCTGATTCCCTTGAGGTCTCCTAGTGAGTAGCCAAGAACGGAGCGACGTTTCTCTAACACGGCTAAGAGTTTAGCGGTTTCTTCCTCCGAAAGCTTGTCACTTATGATGACAAGCGTTTCGGGGTTTCCGTGAAGAAAAGCGTAGCGTAAGCCTGGTGGGAGTGCTTTGAGCTCTATGGGAGGTGGCGGCGAGGCTAAGGTTTCGGGCAGCTCAAAGGTTTCTTCCGAATCGTCTTCTTCTAAAACAAAATTGAGAGCATCTTCTTCCAAGGACGATTCGGGGGTTTCATGAAGAAAAACTGCCATAACCTCCTCTATACAATCGTCTACTTCGGGGGACTCCTCGGCAAAAGTTTTTAGCGTATGAACGATAGGGATAGAAAAAGGTTCCTTGCCGAGGGTGAAGTCAAGGGTTCCAGAAGGCGATATTTTTGAGAAAAGCTTTTCTATGGGATGGCCTACAAGAACATCAAAATGCAAAACCCCGAAGACGTGAAAATCCAGCGATACTTCGGCATCATCGTGCTTAATGCAGACGTCTCTAACGATCCCCAAACCCTCAAAGAAGTGTCCCGGAGAGGTTCTAAGGAGTTTGCTAGTGGGTGCCCAAACTTTGTTCCCAAACATGGTTAAAGCAAAAGATTCGGACATGATGTTGGCACCCACTAAAGGATTATAGAGAACATCTACCTTTGATCCCCGAATTGAGCTTTGAATGGTTGAGGTAGGATGTTCAAAACGAATAGTATCGGAAGAAAACTCATTTTCTCTCAACCATTCATCGCTTATGATCAATGTCAACTCCCGAATGGTTTCCAAAAGAAAATCTTTTTCTAAAGGTTCGGGGGTTGGTGCAGGGAGTCTTGGCCTCTTTTGCCAAGAGTAGTTCAAGGAGTCTCCAAAATTTTCAAAAATTTCTTCCTCGAACTCAAATGGGAACTCAAGAGGTTCATCATCCTCTATCATTGTTCTTGTGTTAGATGGGGACTCGATTGTTGGGTCGATGGTTCCAAAAGGTGACGTCCCCAAGAAAAGTTTTTCTATGGGATATCCTACAAGGACATCGAAATCCGAGATTCCGAAGACATGGAAGTCCAAGGATACCTCCGCCTCATCGTGCTTGATGCGAACGCCTCTAACGATCCCCAAACCCTCAAAGATATGCCCAGGAGAGGTTCTAAGGAGTTTGCTAGTGGGTTCCCATGCTTCGCTGCCGAACATGGTTAAAGCAAAGGATTCGGACATGATGTTGGCTCCTACTAGAGGGTTGTAGAGAACGTCAACTTGGGAGTCCTGAATTAAGCTTTGAATGGTAGAGGTGGGGAGGACAAGTTGAATTATATCGGAAGAAAGCTCATTCTCCTTCAACCATTCATCGCTCATGATCGCCGTCAACTCCCGAATAGTTTTTAAGAGAAAATCTTTTTCCAAAGGTTCGGGGGTTGATGCACAGATCTGAGGTTTCTTTTGACAAGAGTAGTTCAAGGTGTTTCCAAAATTTTCGAAAATCTCTTCCTCGAACTCAAATGGGAACTCAAGAGGTTCATCTTCCTCTATCATGGTCCTTATGTTAGATGAGAACTCGGGTGTCGGCTCTACCAATGTAGGCACCAATTGTTGTGTTTCTTGCACAACGAGTTCCTCATCTATTGACTCCGGCTCAACTAGTAAATCAGCGGAAAAAGGCGTGTTTTCCACAATTCGATCCAAAAGTTCGTGTGCTTCCGCTATGGTCTTATGAGAAAAAGATCCACCAGCGGCCGTGTCAAGATAAAGTGCGGTATCGCTGCTCAATCCCGAATAAAAATGTTGCAATAAAACTGGTTCGGGGAGCAACAATTCTGGTCCAGAATCTGTTAATGAACAGAATCTGATCCAAGATGCACTTAAAGTTTCCTCCTCTTCTTGACGAAAGTTAATTATTTCCGCTCGTAGAGAAGTAATACGAGATACGGGGAAGAATGCTAGACAAAATTTGTCTCGCAATTCTTTCCAATCACCGTTTACTCTCTTAGCGGTGTAAATGTACCATTGCCTCGCCCTCTCATTGAGAGAGAAGGGAAACAATTTCCATTTCAATGTTTCTTGTGTCATGCCATGGATCGATCGGCATGAACACAAATGCTCAAACTCTCGCAAGTGTTCATAAGGATTTTCATGTTTAGAACCCGAAAAGGATAAACCTCTTATCATCGAAATGTAATCGGGGGAAAACTCATAGCCAGATGAAGAAATAGGTTGTGATGATGATGGTGGCTCCAAGAGCTCGCCCCGTGGAGTAGAGAATGATTGGATGGTGGGTTGTGACTCCATGAAATGTTTTTGTGAGTTTTTGAATTTAAGGGAAATAAAAACAGAACGGTAAGTAAGATAGATTACGAGGGCAAACTTAATTTGCAATAGAGATATCAACCGTTCCCCGGCAACGGCGCCAGAAATGCTTGTTGGTATTTCTTACGTCACAGATAAATCCGCAAGCGCACGGAATACCGTTGTAGCACTTCACCCGGGAGTATTCCAAGGTATCGTATTTGTTTTCCCCAAGGAACGGAGTTATTCTACCGCAGGGCAAGTTTTACCCAAGGACAACCAAGACAACTAGCAGCCTAGGATTGAGAGGGTGATTATTATCTAGATATTTCTAAGGTTAGACGAACTCAGGTTCTACTCGTCTACTTCGAGCACCGGCTTAGGCTTTGGTCTGCCAAGCCCCTCCGGCTAAGGCTCTACTATGTACCCGAACGTGGAGGGTTCTTTTGGATGGACAGGGCTGTCACTTCCTGCCACCTACCTCTACAACCCGTGGAGCACACAGCGGTCAAAGGCAACCTCCAGCCTAGACACCACGTCTATGCTATCGATCACTACTCTAGTCCCGGCCTAATACTGATTCAGAGAACTAGAGCACTCCTTGCGGAGCGACGATCCTGTTGAACGAGTATAACAAGAATTATGCCTAAACGAATGATAAAGCTCAATAGATAGATAATCACCACGTATAATCACTAGAAGTGTTTACACGCCAAGGTACAAGAATAGGAACTAAACCTCCAATGAAAAGAGGAGGAGAACTCCTATCTCTTCCTTGCCCTCTCTCCTATTCTACTAATATACAAGAGGCTCTCGGCCTGTGGATTGGAAATGAGGAGAGTCTTGTGTCTTGTGGTGTGTTGTTCTCTTGAGAGAGGGGGGTACCCCTTTATTTATAGCCTTGGAAGGTCGGCAACTTTGAGGCGGTTCCCGAGGTCGGTGACAATTAATGCAGGGGGAACCGACCTCCAGAGGTCGGTTGTGAACCGCCATAAAAGGATGGGCCAGGGGGGCCTCCCTGTCAGGTCGGCCGACCTGGCCAGGGGGGGTCGGCCGACCTGGCCTGGGCCCCACTGGGCCTGGTCCTCCTCTGGCTCCTTCCCCTGGCTATGTATGTGCCCAATCCACTTGCATTCTTTGGTCTTGAAGCCTGGTTCTGTGGTTTTGGGCTTTTGGACTAAATTCTTTAGTCCGGGGAAAATCCGTCGATTGCAAAGTCCATGTTTAGTGCCTGTTTTCCCCTGTTTTTATATGAATTGCACCTGCACTCATAATTTCACCAAGACTAGTGGAATTTGTTAGAAATAAGCCCTATGTCTACCCTTGGCGATGGTTTTAGGTCCAAAAGGTGCATAAAGTTGACGGTAAAAATGGGTCGTAAGGACCGTCAACACTTCCTCTTCCTCATCTTGTACATCTCTACCACCACTTGAAGCTTGATCTTGGTTGTGATCTTGATCTTGGTCGTCACCTTGATCTTGAGCACTTCCTTGATCTTGCTCTTGTGTGGGCGGTGGAGTTTCTTGGCGTGAGGATGAAGGTGAAGCTTGATCAACTTGAGGCTCTTGAGGCTTTATATCACCAATGGCCATTCTACCAATTCCCTCATGTGGAGCATCTTCATTACCTATCACACTTGGATCAACTTGCTCTACTTCAGAGCCATTAGATTCATCAAATGTCACATCACGCGAGACCTCAACACAACCATTGGTTTCGTTGAAGACTCGGTATGCCAAGACATTTGATCCATATCCAAGCAAGAACCCTTCATCGACCTTCGGAGCAAACTTTGAGGACTTGGGTTTCTTGTTAAGAATAAAACATTTGCTCCCAAATACACGAAAGTATGAGACATTAGGAACGTTACCGGTGAGTAGCTCGTAGGGTGTCTTTTGCAAGATTCGGTGGAGAAATAACCGGTTTGATGCATGGCATGCGGTGTTCACGGCTTCGGCCCAAAAGCGGTCCGAAGTCTTGTACTCATCAAGCATTGTTCTTGCCATCTCAATGAGTGTGCGGTTCTTCCTCTCGGCTACCCCATTTTGTTGTGGAGTGTAGGGTGCCGAGAACTCATGCTTGATGCCTTCTTCATCAAGGAATTCTTCAACTTGAGTGTTCTTGAATTCACTTCCATTGTCACTCCTTATCTTCTTGATCTTGACTTCATGTTCATTTTGAGCTCTTCTCACGAACTTCTTGATTATCCCTTGCACTTCACTTTTATCATGCAAAAAGTATACCCAAGTGAAACGAGAATAATCATCAACAATTACTAAACCATATTTGTTACCACCAATGCTCAAGTAGGCTATTCGACCAAAAAGATCCATGTGTAGCATTTCCAATGCTCTTGTGGTAGTCATCACATTCTTGGCGGGGTGAGGTGCTCCATGTTGCTTTCCGGCTTGACAAGCACTACAAATTCTATCTTTCTCAAAAGAGACATTGATTAGTCCATGGATGTGACCGCCCTTTTGGAGATCATTAAGATTTCTCATGCCAACATGGGCTAGCCGGCGATGCCATAGCCAACCCAAGCTAGACTTTGCCAACAAGCATGTATTAAGTTGGGTTTTATCCAAGGAAAAATCCACAAGATAAAGTCCTCCTTGCAACACACCATTAAAGGCAATTGAGTTATCGCACCTCTTGAAAACGGTCACACCTTCGTTAGTGAAATAACAATTAAAGCCTTTCTCACAAAGTTGTGAGACCGACATCAAATTAAACTCCAAAGAATCTACCAAGAGAACTTTTGAAACGGAATACTCGGGAGTGAGAGCAATGTTACCCATTCCAAGTACTCCTCCTTTACCATCATCACCAAATGTAATTTCACCTAAATCGGTTGTGTTCTTTTCAAGTGATGTAAACATCTTCTTCTCTCCGGTCATATGACTTGTGCATCCACTATCAAGCACCCAACTTGTTCCACCGGAGGAGTATGCCTACAAAAACAAATTAAACCTTTGTTTTAGGTACCTAAATAGATTTGGGTCCTTTAGCATTAGTAACAAGCATCTTTGGCACCCACACACATCTCTTGATCATGATGTTATGTGCACGGGGACCAACATATTTAGCAACAACTTTGCCATATGAATTTCTAGTAAGCACATAATCGGCATAAAAGGTGTCTTGAGGGGCATGCTCTTTCTTCTTGTATTTTGGTGCTTCACTCTTGTTCTTCATAGCACTTGTGGTCTTGATTTGCTTAACCTTGTTCACTTTCCTTGATCCCGTGTTCACCTTGTAGATTTCTTGCTTACCCAAAACATAAGGTGGAACATGGGTATCCTTGATGATGAAGCTTGAGTCTTTCTCATCACAAAGCTCACCACCATAAACGGTGAAAGGTTGGAGCCTATCAAAGCCATCTCTTGCCATCTTGAACCTCTTTTCTTTTTCACCTTCACCTTCACCTATCATGCCTCTATTTATAATGACATTCATCCTCTTGATTTGCCCTTTCAAAAGCTTCACCTCTTTCTCATGGTTAGCAAAAACATTGATATCAACATTATAACATTTTGCACAACCTTTACTAGTGGAGGGATCGGTTGCTAGAATTGCATCTTTTGTAGGTTTTGAGGTGCTAGACCAAAGAGCATCAAATTGCACTTCAAGATTCTTATGAGCCTTGACTAGCCCACTATGTTTTTCTTGAAGAGCAACATTTGAGCTCTCAAGACTTTTGAAAGTCTCCTTGCTCTTCGCAAGTTCTTGGCCCAACTTTTCCCTCTTTTCCTATTCACATGCCATGAGCTTGTTGAGTTCAAGGTTTCTCTCCTTTTCAAGGATGAGCAATGCTTCTTGTTTCTCAAGTAACTCATCTCTAGCAACCAATTCCTTCATAAGTCTCTTAAACTTGGTGATTGCATTTTTATCAAAACCTTTAAGCAAGCTTTCACAATCACTATCATCATCATCATCACTATCATCACTAGCATTATCATCATCACTATCTTCAAGAGTAGAGGGAGAGACAACTTTAGTAGTTACCTTCCGGCCCATGGCCATGAGGCAAACGCCACGAGGTTTGTTGTCAACTTCATCATCGGTGAGAGTAGGTTCATCGTTGTAGGTGGGAAATAGTTTCTTGCTTGATGATGTTGACTCATTGATAGCAATGGTAGCAATGCCTCCCTTGCCGGAGGCTTCTTCATGTGAGGCTTCCTCCGCTACATGAGCATGACCGGTGTACTTCTTCTTGTATTGTTTCTTGTCCGCTTGATAACCTTTTTCTTTTCTTTCATCATCTTCCTTGACGGGACAATTTGCAATGAACTGTCCGGCCTTCTTGCAATAGTAGCAAATTTGCTTTGAGCTTGATCTCTTGCCTTTTGAACCAAGTTCTTTTTTCATGAACTTCTTGAACCTCTTGACAAAGAGAGCTAGCTCTTCATCATCGGAGCTTTCTTCTTCTTCACTTTCACTTGAGCTTTCTTTGACCGGTTCCTTGCTCTTCTTCTTGCTTGCCTTGAATGCAACTTCTTTGTTCTTAGAGTTGGAAACGGCCGTTGCTATTTGCTTGACATATTTGGCTTCCTCCTCCATGATCTCATGATTTATGATCATCCCAAGTACTTCATCCGGAGACATCCTCTTGTAGTTTCTCATTTGCCGGACCATGGTCACAAGAGTGATGTTCCTTGGTGAAAATGCTCTAGTCAACAACTTCACCACCTCATGATTTCCATACTTGGTGCATCCAAGAGCCTTAAGCTTGTTGACCTTGACTTTGAGACGGTTGTACATTTGTTGAGGTGTCTCATCATCCTCCATCACAAACCTACCAAGCTCTCCTTCCAAGATTTCAATCTTGGCTTGCTTCACGGAGTCTACTCCTTCATGAGCTATACGAAGAGTGTCCCAAATCTCCTTTGCACTTGTCATACCACCAACTCTTTCATACTCTTCATTGCTCAATGAGGTGAGGATCACGGCTGCCGCTTGTGCATTTCGATCCCAATCTTGTTCTTCCTCTTGTGTGAGTTCATCATAGTCTTTGTGTCTTTTCAAACCTACACACACAACTTTCCAAATACTTGGATGAAGAGAGATTAGATGCAACATCATATTGTGCCTCCACTTGGTATAGTGCGTCCCATCGAAATGAGGCGCCCTACCCATTTGCACAGCTGTAAAGTTAGTGTGAGAACTCAATTTTTCATAACTAAACGGCATAGCATGCAAGTTTTCACTTCTCTTGCTTCTTCTAGAAGCATGTGACCTTCCACCTTCGGAGTGTGCAACTATGTTTTCTTCTTCTTCTTCTTCAGACACGCTTGTGTACGCATCCTCCACCAACACATCTTCATCTTCATCTTGGTAGTCGATCAACCGGGGTTCCTTTGACTTCTTCACGGACTTGTCCTTCTTCTAACTCAAACTCGTGGGATCACCAAGAGTTGCCTCCATCTTTCCTCCAAGCGGTTAAGCTTCAAATGGAGTACCTTCCTCTGATACCAATTGAAAGTTGACTAGAGGGGGGGTGAATAGGCAACTTGATTGATTTTCCCTGAAAGGTACTTAGCAGCGGAAATTAAAACTTAACGGAACTTCCGTCACTTGTCGGAACTTCCGTCACTGGCGAAACTTCCGACACCTGGCGGAACTTCCGGTACAGGGAAGTTTAATCGAATTAAACGACAAACTCAGAGGTAGATCTAATGATACCAAACCAAAAGATAGCTGAGCAATGTAGTAAAGAAGTAGATCACCAAAGGGTTTAAGCTACAACTGATGCAACAAGTAGATCTAGCAAGTTTTGTATAAAAGACAAGTATGAATAGCTAAGAACAAGCAAGAACAAGTAAGAACACAAGACACAAGAATTTGTTCACCGAAGTTCGGACCCCTCACGAATGAGGTTCATACGTCTCCGTTGAGGAGCTCACGAAGAGCCGAGTCTCTTTCAACCCTAATCCTCACCAAGCAACCACGAAGGTCAAACTTGGATTTCTTCTTCCTTTGATTCGTTTCCTTTCGGAGGTGAATCCAACCTTCACAAACTTCCCACAGCTTTCCACAAACTTGGAAGCTCTAGGGCGACGCCTAGCCGATCTAGGGGGTGACTCCCCAAGAGTAAAAAGTGTTGGAGATGCTAAGCAATGTTTCAATGTGCTCAAGGTTGGGGATGATGCTCACTAGCTTGAATTGATGTTTCTCACTCTCTCTTGTACTTGAATCTCAATGGGATTTGGAGAGGGAGAGCTTTGATGCTAGATGATGTGTGTGTGTGTTTTAATGGCACCAGCAGCCTCTCTCTCGGAATGGAGAGGGGTATATATAGTAGGGGATCCAAAAAGAGCCGTTGGATGACTTGTCAGTGAAGTGGCGGAACATCCGACAGTTGTCGGAACTTCCGCCACAAACTCTCTGGAGATTTGGTCACTTAGTGGCGGAAGTTCCGTCAGGTGTCGGAACTTCCGCCAGAAACTATCTGGAGATCTTGATCGCTCAGTGGCGGAAGTTCCGTCAGGTGTCGGAGCTTCCGCCAGAAACTATCTGGACTGAAAATTCACTCAGTGTCGGATGTTCCGACACCTGTCAGAACTTCCGTGAAACATGGTTCTTTTTGGTTTTGAACTGAATTTTTGTTGTTCACTCCTCTAGATTTTGGTTTGTAGCTAGGTTGTAGGTACTTGAGCACTAGAAACATTTGCATGTAAGAATCATTCCACCCCTCTTGATAGTTCGGCGTACCTAGACTCATTTTAGAGATTTTAATCAAGCACACTTGAGCCTAGCGAAGCACTAATCTTGCTTCTTTTCTTTCCTTTCATTTTGAGGGGTTAAACTATCTTACAAGAGTACTTCTTCTTCACAAATTTCCTGTCCATATACTTTAACAAACATTAGTCCTTTAATCTTTTGTCATTAATCATCAAAACCCACAAGGGAGGCCTAGATGCACTTTCAACTACAAAATGACAGGGTACCCACGTGTCAGGGTGCATGGGACCCCAGATTTTTCGCCGCTTATTTGGTTTGCCCGCGCGCTGTGCCACGTGGCGCACCACATAGGACAAAGCGGGCCCACATGGGGCCCACTGTCGGGCAATTTTTCATTGCTGATTTCGTTCGCCTGTGTGTATGCCACGTGGCTCTCGTGGGCCCACATGTCAATGACGTTGGACCACAGTCAAGTAATTTTTTACACTGCTTTGGTTCGCCGGCGTGTGATACCCTAGCACTCGGCGGGCCTGCTTGTCGTACACCGTGGGGCACAGGATCAAGTATTTTTGACACTCCCTCACAAAAAAAAAGTAATATTTGACACTGCTTTTGCTGACCCACATGTCAGGTGCACCAACGTGGCTTGTGAGCCAACACGCCATGGGCCGAATCTTCCCCAGAACCAAAGCCCTACTGCTCGCTTTGTTTAACGGGCTCATATCCGATCGCAGGCGCATTCCTCGACCTGCTGCCCTCCTTTATACTTTTGTGTGGCCCACCTGTCTATGAAAGAAGCTTTAGAATTTCGGTACTTGGCGCGAATATTCGTAACGGGAAGCTCGATTTGGATGGCGCGTGGCTCGGTCCCTCGGAATGAAAACTTGTTTTGGCGGCAGCATTGCCCTGGCCAGCGGCAAAATTACTTCAGAGTTCAGACCGCAAGGTAACCCCATCCAGGAGGATACCGGTGTCGCGATGAATCCATCTCGGCAGAGGCCTAACGCCGGTGGAGAATTACCGCCTGCTACAGCAGTGGATCCCCGGAAGGTACGGATGTCCTCCACACTCCAATAAATTATGCGCTACGATGACCTGTCAACTTTTCGCTTATCAGATTCAAATTTTGTATAGATGGACAGAAGTTGGATACATAAATCTAGACGATTTAGCGAGGAACATATTCTGGGGTCAATGATTTCATGGGAATTGTTCGGGCCACAAAAGGGGGTGATTCAGTCATACTTTGCCCATGTTCTCAGTGCCTGAATCATAAAGAGCTAGATCTTGTTAGAGTGAGAGATCACTTACTAATGTACGGGATGCAAAGCTCGTATGATCGGTGGATCCATCATGGGGAACCTTCGGATGGTCCCGAAAGTGAACAGAGTCATCAGGATATTTTTTGTGACCTGTTTGAAGCTGAACTTATTGGTGATGGTGGTGAACCAAGGTTTGGAAGTGTGTTAGATGAATTACACAAGGAGTTGCAAGAGGGATCTCGTTATACAAAATTTTCATTTGTGGTGAAGTTACTTCATATCAAGTCATTCTATCGGATCACCAATGTTGCGTTTACTGCAATGATGAAGTTGTTGTCCTTAGTATTCCCTCATTGCTCTCTTCCAGCATCTTATAACGAATCAAAGAACTTCCTATGTTCCCTGGGACTTGGATACACTACAATCCATGTGTGTCCGAATAATTGTATTCTCTTTCGGCGGCAACATGAGAAACTTGATCAGTGTCCAGTCTATGGAGCATCAAGATGGAAGGATAAAAATGGAAACAAGCGTATTTCTGAGAAGATTTTGAGGCATTTTCCAATTATTCCAAGGCTCAAGAGGATGTTTATTCAGAAGGAATTAGCAGAGGATGCACAATGGCAACTCAGGAAGCGACGGCCTGTCCACGGTGAAATGAACCATCCAGCTGATGGTGAGGCATGGAAAGACTTCGACAGGAATTTTCCCGAGTTTGCAAGTGATCATCGGAACTTGAGACTCGTCCTTGCCACTGATGGTTTCAATCCATTCAGCCAACTGAGCAGCTCACACAGCATGTGGCCAGTATTTCTTGTGCCGTACAACCTCTCGCCATGGGAATGTGTGGAACAGAGCAACTTAATGATGGCCTTGCTCATTCCTAGTCCGAGTTCTCCAGCGAAAGATTTTGATCTGTTCTTGGAGCCTCACATTGAACAGTTGATTCAGCTTTGGGAAGGGGTCCTAACTTTTGATGCATCTAGTGGCGCACAATTTAAATTGCATGCTCCAGTTTTATGGTGCATCCATGATTATCCAGCAATGGCCATGTTGTCTGGGCGAGTGACAAAAGGTTATTATGCTTGTGCGTGCTTTGATAAAACTCCTTGCTCAATACAGATAAAGAACAAGATTTGTTATATCGGGCACCATCGTTTCCTTGGTAACGAGGATCCTTTGAGGGTTAGTGCCCAATTTCGTGCGCAACCACACAGAGAAAAGGCAGGGCAATTTACAACAGAGGAGCTGCTGCAGCAACTGGACAATGTCAAAGATGTTAGACCAGGCATCTCTCGACCATGAAAAAGGAAGAAGGTAGAAGGCCAATGTTGGAAACTCAGGTCTTCTCTGTTTGACTTGCCGTATTGGACAAGTTTGAAGATACCACATAATCTTGATGTCATGCACATCGAAAAGAATATTTGTGAAGCCCTTCTTGCAATGCTTCTCAACATTTCTGGGAAGAGCAAGGACACGTTGAATGCTAGTAGGATTGACTTGGAAGAATTGGACATAATGCCACAATTACAGTTGCAGTTTGAGGGTGATTGATACGACATGCCAAAAGCTCCGTATGCATTGAGTAAAGAAAAACAGAAGAAATTTTGCGAATTTATATAAGCGGTGAAATTTCCAGATAGGTATGCTTCGAGCTTAGCAAGATGTATTGCTGAAGACGGCTGCAAACTCATGAGATTGAAAACACATGATTGCCACATCCTGCTCCAAAGGATCTTGCCAGCTGCCCTCCGAGGTCTCGTCGCTAAACCCGTTTATGAGGTAGTTGCGGAACTGGGTTTGTTCTTTCGGAAACTATATTGCAAACGGCTGACGTTAAAAGATTTAAAAATCTTGAGAGATAAAATTCCACAAATTTTGTGCAAGCTTGAGAATATTTTCCCTCTTACATTCTTGGATGTCATGGTACATTTGGCTGTTCATTTACCTGAAGATGCAATTTATAGAGGTCCAGTACAGTATGGGTGGATGTATCCTGTTGAAAGAAGGCTATGTAAATTAAAGAGCTTTGTGAGAAACACGGCAGGACCTGAAGGGTCCATTGCAGAAGCATATATTGCCAATGAGTGCTTGACATACTGTTCAAGGTACTTTGGTGATGATGTTGACACACGATTCAATCAGGACAGGAACAGAGAGACTGTTAACACGAGTGGAGTCACATATGATGTTTTCAAGCATGGTGCTCGTTTCATTGGAAACCCACTACCTAAATTGGAAGAGGATCATTATGAACACATGGTATGGTCTGTGCTAAACAACTGTCCCGAGATCGAGCCATATATAAAGTATGTAACCCCTCTTACGCTTGTGCGTTATTCTTCTATACATGCAACATGTGTTATTGAGCTCTATTTTGATTAAAATATTGTTTATATTGCAGGAAAGTGAGAGAAGATCTCCAGACCAAATATACTAGTAATTACCGTCTTGACAAAGCGCTTCGTAAAGAATTTCATGGATGGTTTAAGAAAGAAGTGAGTTTTTTTTCCACAAGTTTACATGAAATTACTATCTGTTGCGTATACGTGTTCATCACCAATCTGTATATTTTGCTATGCAGATTGCCACTATCAAATACAATCATAATCAACATGTTCCCCATGACTTGGAAGCATTGGCAAGCCAACCACTCCTGCGAGTCAAAGTATATTCAGGGTGTATTATTAAAGATGTTTGATACCAAACAATTGAGGTTGACAAAATTAGAAAGACGCAAAACAGTGGAGTAATGGTGTCCAGTGTCCACGACAGGCGTCAAGTGGATTTCTATGGTGTCATCAAAGATATCATTGAGCTGCAGTATAACTCTACATCGGAGGCCAATCAAACTGTTGTTTTATTTTGGTGTGACTGGTTTGATATGAATGAAAAGAATGTGGTTGCAGACACATTCTTCAAAAGCATTAACACTGCAAAATTATGGTACAAAGATACACCTTATGTATTGGCACAGCAAGTAAGAAATGTGTTCTACTTACCGTGCACACTAAAAGGAAGAGACTGGAAAGTTGTGCAATATTTTGAGCAAAGGAACTTATACAATGTCCATCAAGAAGACGACAAGCCAGGATCCACTGAATCAGAAATTGCATACCAAGATGATTACACAGAAGATGGCGAATGGGTAGCCGATGAAGTGCTTCCTGATGTGCAGCCAGATGATACAGGGGTGGATGAGGAGCTTATCACCAAGTATGATTAATGAGCTTCGAAAACGAACCAACACTGATTCGGATGAAGGTAGTGACGATGAAGTTGAGGACAATACTCTCCATAATTACCAATCTGATGTTGATGCTTCTGATGATGACAATTAACACATTCCTCTTGGTGATGCTGCTGCCGCTGATGATGATGATGACAATGATTAGTAGTCGGTCTTTGAACTCTGTTTTACCTTTTCCTTGAACATTTATGAAATTACTTGTGTTGCAGTCTCAGTGATGCAGACTGTTTTGTTAAATGTGAACTCATTTTAATTTATATGGACGGATATGTCATTAGTTATGGTCTCGTGTTCTCATCCTTGTGTCGTATAAGTAAGGCTGCTAGTACATAACACTCCATTTTATCCGAGAAGCCTATTACCAACCCGGGATATTTCGGAGAAGTCTAGAAGTCCGAAGAAAGTACCAATGCAACCCAAGTCGCCACAAGCACCCTCAGCACTTCAAGAAGAAGCAGGCGAGTCAAAGACACTAAGGAGGAGGAGAGCTAGGCGCTCTAAGAACAAAAGGGCAGCAAAGGTACCCACAGAGGAGAGTACAACATTGGCACCTACAACAATGGTCACCACCACAAGCACTAAGAAGTCAATCAAAGTGTGGCGGAAGAAAGAAGAAACCTCTACACCGTCTGATTCTCCGGCGAGCGAGGTACAATCCAGCTGAACAAGAAGGAGAACATCTAGCTCAAAGACGTAAAAATGAGAGCCCTCCGATTGGGGAGGCCATCCCAATCGTTATCCTTTAGCCAGGCCTAGGCGCATGCTTTCATTAAACTTAGAAAACAAAATAAAAACTATAAAATATAAAATACCAAAAATATCAACACCCCGGTGATGCCCAATAGGGGCTAGCCACTTGTATCACCCTCATTCTTTTTGCAGGAACAAGAAGGATGGAGGAGACGGACTATTCGAGCTTGAACCTTGCAAAGGCTCAACCTTGGGGAGGACCCGCAGGTAAAACGGCGATTCAATACAAGCTTAAGTATTGCAAAGACTCAAGCATGGGGAGGATCGCCAGGTAAGTATCTCTAACGATTAGTAAAATACTTCCTGTTTTGAATAAAAATGCTAGAATCTTGGTGATTGCTATACTTAAAGGAAATGATAGTAGTTACATGATAGCTCCCCTTGTGTCGCATTGATGCAACCTCTATCTTGACATGTGTGTTATTTATACTTGAGCATTGTCACATCACTTGTATTGCTACATTTTTTGTGGGTTGCATACATCAAACCAAGTCTAAGCATTGTGAATTATGATGTGGCATGATTAGGACTTTTTGCAGTTTCTTAGCATGGTAAAAGTCCAGAGACATTTTTCCAATTCTAATTGCTGTAAGTACCTAAAAACCCTTTCGTTTTGTAAACACTTCCCTTGTGAGAATTTAATTACCTACCAAAGCCATATCATACAGATATAAAGACATCCCCACTCATAGCCATTTGCTCATGTGTTGAGTTTTGTTAAGGTTTAAATGCTTTTGAGAGTAAGCACTCTAAATCTCGGTCATTTTCCTTCGCGTGAGTTTTTGTTTTCTTTCCACCAAAAAGAAATGTTTGAAAAATCATCAAACATCTCCATTCATCCATCATCACCACGTTTGCAACACTTTTTGGTCTATATCAAAAAGCTCAAGAATATTTCAAAAATGCTCATGAACCATTCATTGCTAGTGCCAATGCCTGATGGAGTCTATAAGAGAGAGAGAGAGAGAGAGAGAGAGAGAGAGAGAGAGAGAGAGAGAGAGAGAGAGAGAGAGAGAGAGAGAGAGAGAGAGAGAGAGAGAGAGAGAAAATGCACTAAGGTTCCTATCATAAACATCTTGAGCATGAGCATAAAAGAAGACCAAAAGTTTGCAAAACCATCTCCATCAGTGTGTGTTCATCTTCTCCCCCTCCATCACCATTTTCCATATGACCGAGATATAAAGAGTTGCTATGTCTATTAAAATTTATTCTTTACCTTTACAACATACGCATGGCAAATGTGCATATCCTTACCAAGCTCCACATACAAGCCACATTTGATAGAAGGTAGGATTTGAGTGAAGCTTGTAGGAATAGACTCACTAGAGGGAAGGGAAGTGTGAACCAAAACAAAGGAGAAATTTTTACCTTGTCTTGTAGCACATAAAAAAAACTCTAGACTTGAACCTGCTAGAATTGTTTTGTCCAAAAGTGTTGTTCTAGTTTTCAATGCTATATGACAAGGTGAAGCATCCACGCCCCACACATGTGCAACACTCGTAAATATTTCGTGCTCCTGTATACTTACCACCATTTAGGGAGTACGTGGCTGCATCTTTATTGCCCTTGGGGCGCTATCTTTGTAACTCCTGATCCGTTGATACCCTGAGTTGTTTGCTCGAGGACGAGCAAAGGTTAAGTTTAGGGAGTTTATTGACGGTCGCAAAATCGCATTTCGACCCCCAACATATCAGTAAATAAAAGGCTAATCACCAAGATTCTATGCATAGTAGTTAGAAATTAACATTCTTTCACGAGTTTTGGTGATATTTGGATGCAGGAGCAAATAATGGAGAAAACTGGCCCTGACTCGAAGAAAAGTGAGGCCGGCGAGCCCACCCTAGGCCGGCCGGCCCCCCTTGGTGGCCAAAGGCCTCGGCCTTCCTCCAGCAGGTTGTAAACGGGCCAAAACTTCATAAACCAAAGTCAGTTCAGTGAGTTTCCACTGACATACCGTCTGGTGGGCTGTTTGAGCCTCAACTTGGCCCTTACTCAAATTCTGCCGCCCCCACGAAGTA
Source organism: Eragrostis curvula (assembly GCA_007726485.1). Taxonomy (NCBI): domain Eukaryota; kingdom Viridiplantae; phylum Streptophyta; class Magnoliopsida; order Poales; family Poaceae; genus Eragrostis; species Eragrostis curvula. The sequence continues at coordinate 26,621,429 of CM017441.1, read as the reverse complement.
ACCGACCTTCGGACCGACTTCAGGAGGCAATCTGGAGCGTCCACGGAAGAGGCGGTGGCCAACCGCCACAGTGGACGGCCAGCCGACCCCCCTACTAGGCCGGCCGGCCTGGCTTGGCAGCCCCGCCAAGTCTCCTCTGGCTATAAGACCCCCCTGGTCCTAGTGACCCTATAAATACCCCAGTGGTCTGCAGAAACAACTCGCACCTCACTGATCCAAGAGATCCATTACTCATTTGTGTAGAAGTAGAGTTAGTATTGGGAGTTAGAGTAGAGTAGAGTAGAGTAGAGTGAGAGCTCTTCTCGAGGTTCCGGAAGTCTTCTCGGAGTTTCGGTATTGTTCTTGTATCTTAACTCTTGTAGAATTATTCTTTTATTATTTATATAATAATTTCTATAATTATTTAGTTTTTTTTATTTATTTCTTTTAGTAATTCTTTTCTATTTAAGTTTATTTACTTAGTTAAGCTAGTGCTCATAATAGTTTTGTTGTGGGTTTTGTGATTGTGTATAAGTAGTATGAGTGAGTGCTTTTCCGAAATGGAGTTCGCGCTTAGTGAAAACTATGCTACATTCTTAGATAGGGTTATTCTCTCGATCAAGAGTAGTTCCTCTAGAGTAGTTGTAAGCGCGGTGCATAGAGCTATACCTATGCACGATTGGCGTTTGTCTTTACGGAGGACGGTAGCCCCACGCGTGACAGGCGTGTTCAGGCCTCTGCAATCCGCCACGTTCAAAGGCAAACCAACTGGGTTCTCAATAGTGGTTAGATCCCAAGGGGAACCTGCAGTATTGGGGTTCAGTTCCAACCCTGGCACGATGGCCGTGCTCTGAAACAACATAACGTGAGTATGCATAACCTTAACTATAGTACATAACCTTGTAGAATTAGTTGCTAGAAGTAAATAGATGTAAGATTAACACATAGGAATATTTATCTCTATCTTGTTGTTCTCCCAATGTAACTTCTACTATACTCTTTTATTTTCTTGGATTATATGGTGAGTGCCATCCATATATCATGTACCTCTCTTACCCCCGTCTTAAGTAAGGTATTGTTATTTCACACAATTGTATCTACTTTGTTACATTTCAACTTCCTATTGTTCTACTTCCTTATGGAGATATAAATACGATAACCCTGGAATACTCCAAGGTGAAATGCTATAATGGTGTTCCATGCGCTTGTGGAATTAATGAAAATTATATTATGCATACGAACTGCCAACAGACTGGGAGAATGCTTAGCAATGGCATAAGGCGTAATAGCCTATGGTTTTTAGATAGAAGAGCATGTAGCTCATACACAGCTTTGACAGTCGCTATGGGTGAGAATGAGGCTAAGGTAATACTTGAGCATTGCCGACTAGGACATTTGTCATTTGATACTATGTTCAAGGTATTCCCTGAGATCATAAGTAAGGTGGACAAAAGAAAGCTTTTATGCGATGTATGTGAGTACGAAAAACATACAAGATCAGTTTATGTAAGCAGGGGACTTTAGAGCATATCTCCTTTTGTGCTTATTCACTCTAACGTCTGGACATGCCCAGTTGTCTCGATAAGTGGAATGAAGTATTTTGTAACGTTTATTGATTGCTATTCTCGGGTGACTTGGATATATCTTATGAAGCAGTAGAATGAAGTTCTTAAATGCTTTAGAGATTTTTGCTCACTTGTTGGGAATCAATATGATGCTCGAGTTAAGATATTAAGGACAGACAATGGAACAGAATATCTGAACAATGAGTTTGAAAGTTATTTCTCAGCTCAAGGAATATTGCATCAAACCACATGTCCTGATACACCTCCACAGAATGGAGTAGCTGAAAGGAAAAACCGTCATATCTTGGAGGTTGCACGTTCACTCATGTATACTATGAATGTGCCAAAGTTTTTATGGAGTGAAGAAGTAATGACAACTGTTTATTTGATAAATCGCACACCTTCAAGATTACTTGGGTGGAAAACTCCTTATGAGATGTTAAGAGGAGTGAATGAGTTTGTGGTTCCACCTAAGGTATTTGGATGCACTTGCTTTGTCCGGGACCATAGGCCGTCAGTTGGTAAGTTGGATCCTCGGGCAGTTAAGTGCATATTTGTGGGTTACTCATCGAGTCAAAAAGGGTATAAGTGTTGGTGCCCCACTGAGAGACGTTTATTTGTTAGTATGGATGTTACATTTAGGGAGTCTGATCCTTTTTATGGAGAAAAGACATATTTAAGTTCTTTGTTCACTGATCTTGACTCTCCTAATGTGGATGGGGATGAGCAAGAGGGGGAGAATGGTGATGTGCAAGAGCAACAACTTAGGAAGATGGATGCGGTGATTAGTGGTTTTATTCCCAAACCAAAGGGAGTGGAGGCAGTGCCTGGTTCAACATCTTTGAAGGAAGGTAGCTCGATGGGTGAGAGGTGGAAGAACATAGATGGTTCCAATATCAACCACTGAGGAATGCCCCTCACCTTTAATGCCTAATAATGGCCCAGAGATTGTTGATGTCTCATCAACTTCTGAGACCGAGATTGAAGGCTCCTCTGCACCTAATTTGCCTATTGCACTGCGGAAAGATGCACGACTCAAGGCTGGAGTCCCTCCACCGAGGTATGGACTTGAGAAGGACATCAATAACTATGTCTCTTATGCATCTTTGTCTCCTTCGTATAGAGCTTTTGTTGCATCATTACAATCTGTTGTTGTTCCGAAAGACTAGAAAGAAGCAAAGCATGATCCTACATGGCAAGAGGCTATGTTGGAGGAGTTGAGAGCTCTTGAAAAGAATAAAACTTGGGATCTAGTAAAATTGCCACCGGGAAAGAAACATGTCACCTGCAAGTGGGTTTTCACAGTGAAACAGAATCCAGATGGAAATGTGGAAAGATACAAAGCAAGACTTGTTGCAAGAGGATATAGTCAAACATATGGCATAGACTACGATGAAACATTTGCACCAGCGGCTAAGATGAGTATTGTGAGAACTTTAATCTCGTGTGCAGCAAATTTCGGTTGGCCTTTGCATCAATTGGACGTCAAAAATGCTTTCTTGCATGATGATCTTCAAGAAGAAGTGTATATGGAGGTTCCACCAAGTTTTTCTAAGCCACACACATTTGGCATGGTATGCAGATTGAAAAAATCTTTGTACAGCCTCAAGCAATCTCCCCGAGCATGGTTCGACAGATTTAAACGTGCATTATATGGCATGGGTTACAAACAATGCAATGGGGACCATACAGTTTTCTACTGACATTTCGGACGACGGATCACAATATTGGTTGTGTATGTTGATGATATTATCATTACAGGTGATGATGCGATAGAGATTAAACATTTGAAGGACAATTTGAGTAAACAGTTTGAGGTTAAAGATCTTGGTCAACTCAGGTATTTTCTTGGCATTGAGATTGCTCGATCTCCAAAGGGCATATTTCTCTCTCAGAGGAAATATGTCCTAGATTTACTTAGTGACACTGGCATGTTTGGGTGTCGTCCTACATCAACACCTATTGATCCAAATCATAAGCTATATGCGGAATCAGGTGACCAATGAACAAGGAGGGCTATCAGAGATTGGTTGGGAGGCTCATCTATTTATGTCATACGAGACCAGATATTTCGTATGCTGTGAGTGTTGTGAGCAGGTACATGCATGATCCTAGGAGTGAACATATGGATGTTGTTTATCGGATCTTGAGATATTTGAAGAGTAGTTCTGGAAAAGTACTTATTTTCAAGAGCAATGGTCATCTAAATGTTGAAGGCTATTGTGATGCTGATTGGGCAAGTTGCCTTGATGATAGGTGATCAACATCAGGATATTGTGTTTTTGTTGGAGGCAATTTGGTGTCATGGCGAAGTAAGAAACAATCAGTTGTGTCTCGATCTACTGCTGAAGTTGAATATAGAGCCATGTCACAAGGTTTATGTGAGATCTTATGGATAAGAAACCTTTTATCCGAGTTGAAGGTGCTAAGAAAAGGTCCTTCCAAATTGCAATGTGATAACAAATCGGCTATCAATATCGCCAATAATCCGGTCCAGCATGACAGGACAAAACATATAGAGATCGATCGCTTTTTTATCAAGGAGAAGATAGATGATGGTACTATAGTATTGAGTCATGTAGCTTCCAAAAATCAAGTGGCTGATTGTTTAACCAAAGGTTTAGTGTTAAAAGAGTGTGAGGTGGCATATAACAAGATGGGAATGATAGATATCTATCACCCATCTTGAGGGAGAGTGTTGGGTCGTGTGTAGTGTGGCTTATTAGGCCCATGTGCTGCAGCCCATTGTACAAGTTGGTTGTGTCTTTTGTATATGTATCTAGCTACAGAGAGAAAGAATAAGCTCTAGAATTTTCCCCATTCCAACAGAAGGCAATGTGGAAGGTGATCCAAGGCGTCTGGGTGGAGATGCTGTGCTTCTCTGCTGGTAGATGCAGCGGATACCTGCATGCCAAGGCTTTGGGCACAGGCGGGGAGTTTCTCACCTATGTCTGGCTCCTGTTGTCATACATGGGGATGGAGACCTTGGCGGATAGGCTGCAATGGGAGGACCTCCCAAGCGGGCGAGAAAATGCAGGCGCCTCTCCTTCTTTCGATGGACCCACCAGCGCCGCTTCATCCACTTCCGAGACACCCACCAATGGCGCGACTCCATCGACTTCAGAGCTCTCCAGGGGCGCAGCCAGAGGCGGACCCTCCAATATGGCATGGTATGGCGGCCGCCATACTTAACTTCGGCGCTGATTACCTATTACCCATTCTTCCCAACCCTGCAAATCGATTTTTGACGCCATGGAGCTGAGCTTGGAGCTGTTCGTTGGTTGTTTACAGAGGAACAAGATGACTTGCGAACCGGTATGGGCTTTAGTGCATCGAATGGGCTTTATATTTTAGTAGCCCACAACCTTTCAGTAATAGCTAGCCCAAGGACAAGAGGCCCATAGGAGTGGATCGTGTTCACTGACTGGGAAAATCAATCTCTAAGCGCCAGAGTCGGGCGAAAGCTGAGAAATTCAGAACTCGTTAAGGTTTTTGTGCCCCCAACGTCCATGGTGGTCGTTGCAGGATAGCTCGGCAAGGATGACACAACCTTTGCCTTTTGTTTGTGTGAGAAGCTGAATGGTGGTTGTTGTAGTAGTGTTCTGTTAGCGTAATACCGTCAAATAGTTTTCTTTACAGTAGAACTCTCGTTTTTACATTCTGTTGTTTTTTCTTTAGCTACCGAAACCAGACCCTGGAGGTCAAGACTTAATTTCGTTGCTTTGGTAATGAAATTTCAGGGTGGCCCTGCCTTGGAGAACAAAATGTTGTTTTTGATCTTGCACTGCACTTCGGATACCAGTCGAGTGATTTCATCCAGATATTAGAGGTGACCTGAAGAGGCTTATTTTTTTACGGGTCCAACCAAACCTGAAAATACATCATTTTCAGAATTACGGCTTAATAACTCGGATCAAGTTTGCAGTCTTCTGCCAAAAAGAAAAATGTGTCACAGCTTCGCCATACCATAATTTTTTTCCTGGGTCCGCCACTGGGCGCAGCTCTGCACATGTCGGAGTTCCCAACCGGCACCACTGCATCAACTTCTGAGGTCCCCGCTGGTGCTACTCCATCGACTTCTGATGTCTGCATCACCGTTGATCAGAATGATCCTGAATAATATTCCCCCCACCTGTTCTTCGTTGCAAGTTTATTTGTTTTCCCTCTGAAGATTGTTTGCTGAATGTTGAGTGCCATGGATGTTTTATGGCTTGATTCTCTCTACTGCTCCTGCTTGTCATCTGAATAAAACCGATGTAGTGACATCGGCTGTTCTTTTTCCCTTTTACAGTGCCAATAATCTGCATATTGTTTCAGATCAAAGTTTCACTGCTTTATTTTGAAAGCAAACAATTTGTATACTGTACCTGTATTTTAACGGTTGATCAGATCACCTGATGAACAGTTTACAGTATTGTTTTTCTTCTTCGTTTGATAATGATTTGCACACGCGATGCTACTGTTATCTTCTGTATCTCAAAACAGGGCACTCAGTAGTGCAAAGGTTGGGATTCATTTTGCATGTAGAGGGCCGGCTATCCAACTGCCGCCTGTGAATGGGCACCTTGGCTGTGAGGCTCGTGTGGCTCCAAAGCCACCTGAAGAAGGAATCGGTGGACGCTCATTGGCTTGCCCGCATACAGTTTCATAGTTTTATTTGAATCAGTCGTTGTCGTGCTGCTTCTTGATAAACAGGTCCAACAGTGTATCACGTTAGACTTGCCCTTTTTCTCAACGGTGGTTATGTCATACGAAACCTTGGCTATCTGCTTGGCTGAAAACATGGGCAGCTGTCATTGATCAAAGCAGACTAATGACGAATTGGCGATAAGCTGATTGCTTCCTGTCCATTTTTTGGTAGATGCGTACATTTGTTCGATGTTCTAGCAAATTGAAGTGTGTGTTCAATGCTCATTGCAAATTCTGTCGTCTATGTTGAGGGAACGAAGCTAGGATTCAGCGTCAGGCTTTCAAAGGCCGCCACGCCCTGCGGCGTATTCTGATCTGAGTGTCTCGAGGCATGGGCATGGTACAATTCGTAACAGAGTTCACCCAGCCCACGTAGGACAAAGCAGAAGCGAGACCATCCGCGCGCGAAATGGCACCACCACACGAGCATGGCCTCCCTTGCTCCATTGATCCCCGCGCCATGCCACATCGGCCCGCCAGGCCAGAAAAGGCACCACGATCTAGTCTCGACCACATTGCCTGCTCTTTGTCTTCGTGGCCGCGGCGTGCGTCGAGACGATCGCGAGCCGGCCAGCCAGCGGCGGCGGAGGTTTCGCACTGTGCAAGCCTCGATCTCCTTCCGCTGGGAAGGCCCTCCTCGGCACCCGGACAAAGCCTAATGTTACCTGGTTCGTAATCTCGTGGACCGGCGACGACTCACTCAACTGGGCTGCATCCGAAGGAAAGTAAGATCCAAAATTGGTGGCCAGAGAAGGGGAAGCGAGCGAGATAGCCTGCTAGTGACTAGTGAGCCAGCGTAACGGACGTACGCTGCCATTCAACCGACAGATGATTCTTGTGTACCGACTCGTGACTTGAATCATGAATGAACCGATCCTGGCATGACGAGTTCAGTGCTGGGCGGCCGGGAACAATAACCATGGGCTTATTAGTCTCAGCTTCAATTCGTTCATGGCAAGTATAGGATTCCGGTCGAACCCGTTCGTGGCAAGCACTACTGCAGTAGCCCGTACAAATGTGAGTGCATGCATTACAGCCTGCCCGTAGCTAGGTAGAACTGTTCATCCATTAGGACAAGACCTCGGAAGTCGGAACTATTCGTGATATAGTAGTAGTAGCTTTGGATCTGCTTTATTGGCAAAATATATAGTAAGATAGTATTAGCTATTTTTTGTAAGTTAAATCAACCGGAGCAGGGGAGCAGATCGTCAAAACTCGAAGATCAAGAAAGAAAAATACGATCAAGTGAGCTGTCAGCTCAAGTAACTAGGATGGACCATTTATCTTGTCGAGGTGCCACAGTTTAGAGAAATACCAGTATTTCAAGCTCATCACCGCCTGCTCACTTACCTGCACGCGTGTGCAGTGATCGCTGATGACTGGAGCCACGCCCATGTGTCAGTGACCACGGCTCGGCAGCGGATCCCGACTGTTGCGACAAAGCTGGCCGCATAACTAATTTTAGTCACCACGTGGTCTAGCTTGGGAAGGTGCACCAAGCAAGAAAATACTACGTGTTAATATAGCTAATCTACTTGGTCTAAGACAAGAAAAATATGTTTAAGTGAGCCAGCATCGGCGTCGATGTGAGAAGGCGCTTCGTGACAACGCCTAGCCTGATCATGTCTAAACATGCAAGATCTCCACCTTCTGAGCGCGTAGTATAAGAGATTTAGATGAGGTACATTGGGCAGCTCCACATCCACCATCTAGATGGTCTTGTGCACACACAATAGTAGGTGCATAGGAATCGAGCGAGCCCGAAGTGAATCCACTTGTCCCTTTAGTGCGTGAGTCCTTTTGCAAGAGAGGGAAGTGATCCAAGAATATGGGTCTCTCCGCGACTGTGGATTGGTGGGAGGAGTCGCAGCTGCGCGTCCTCGTCCTCAGCAGCCTCGCCCTTTGGTGGCTCCTCGTCCTTTGTTCCCCCCTTCGTAAGCTTGCTATTCCACCCCTGTTGAGATTCTTGATATGGATTCTTTACCTAGGCAGCGATGCCGTTGCCATATACGCCCTCGCCATCCTGTTTAACCGCCACAAAGAGAGTGGTGTCAGCTCCGCACGCGGAGACAGCGGAGGACTGGAGGTGGTGTGGGCTCCCATCCTCTTGTGGCACCTCGGCGGAGTGCGCAGCATCACCGCCTACAACATCGAAGACAATGAGCTGTGGTTACGGCACGTCGTAACCGCGGTGTCCCAGATCACCGTAGCCATCTATGTGTTCTGCAAATCATGGCCAGCTGGCGGTGACAAACTGCTGTTGACATCATCGATATTGGTATTTATCGTGGGGTTTTTCAATTTCATAAGTAGGCCACTTTTCCTCCAAATGTCTAGCGTTAATGGTCAAAGCTCTAAGCTTCCTCCTAAAACTAGACCAAGAATAAACACAGCCCCTAGCCTTCCATTAAGGAGGAGTGCCAAGACTCGAACCTGGGATGACTGGAAGTTAGCTGGCTCCACCAACCAACTCACCCAGGAGAGCTACGTGGAACGAGCAAGATCAGTTATCAAAGACCCTTGTCCAACCCAAGGCATAGTGGAGGTGGAGCTCGCGCCCCGTATGCTGATTCTGGACTTTCTGCCTCTAAATCGAGACCGACTTGAGGTCCTGCGGCACTTTTACTCGACGGATGAGAGTGAACTATTCAGCATGTTGCACAGAGGTCTCTCCGCCATTTTCGTTAGTCTCTACGCCATGGGAAAGGGCGCGAAGATTTACTTTGGCCCTACCAAGACCATTCGGGAAGCCATTGCTCATGTCCCTTTGTTCCCATTTCTTATATTAATCGGATTCCAGCTACTTATACCATTTGGAGCCCTAGCCCTCTTCCACATGAGCCACAAAAAGTCCTATAGCAGTGAGGACATCAAAATTACATATACGTTGTTCTGCGGTACAACCGTGCTGAAATTATTTGACATTTTTTTTCCTTTGCTGGAAAGATTTTGGGCGTCCGTGCCAACATGGCCCGAAAATGTTGCCCAACATAGCCTCACAAGATTCTTCGTCAGAAGGGAGACCAAGTGGATCAAGTTCTTTCGCCATTCCTTCCAATGCACACTTCTCTTCTTGCTTCCTCTCTCTTTGAACTCCGACATTTTTCTCCAATCCTTGTACAGCATGGGGTCCCGGGACCCCTCGTCATCCCGCGCCATCATCAGGTTAGCTTATAAGCATTTGAAGAGAGGGTGGAGGAAATACATAAAAGACGCTGCCTCTTACAGGGAGTTCAACGCTCTCAGGGGGCAGTGGACTCTTGAGCGCAACAACTGCCAAAGCCTAATAAGCCGCAGCTTAGAGATGCCATTCGACGAGAGCGTTCTGCTCTGGCACATCGCCACGGATATCTGCTTCTACGACAAGGATGAGTTCTCTGGTGATCATAGATGCGCTACTGCTGTCCGGTGCACTGCTGTCCGGTGCAGAGAACTATCCAACTACATGATGCACCTGCTCTATGAGAACCCCGAGATGCTGATGGTTGGCACAAGAAGGTATTTGTTTACACAGGCCTATGCCGAGCTCATGCGTCTTTTTTCAACACAGAAGCCACCAGCCGATGAGAGAGAGCTTACGAAGGAAATCAGAGAGGTACGGTCACTTCATTCTTCCTCCTACTAGTATGACAGCAACTGCGTGGCTTGATCTTAATTTGAGAAGGGCCCAAACTAATTGTTTCAATCTCACATGTTACACCGTAGGGTGTGTATTGCCGTGACGGCCGTTGTAATTTGGAAGGTTTTCTCTACAATGCTGAGGATCTCGCTCGAAGTTTGCTGGCTCTGGGTGATGAGAAGAAGATGTGGGAAGTGATCGAAGGCGTCTGGGTGGAGATGCTCTGCTTCTCCGCCAGTAGATGCAGAGGATACCTGCATGCCAAGGCTTTGGGCAAAGGTGGGGAGCTACTTACCTATGTCTGGCTGCTGATGTCATACATGGGGATGGAGACCTTAGCCGAGAGACTACAAAGGTCCGAGCTTCCAAGTAGGCGAGTAAAAACCAGTACAGATCCATCGACTTCTGAAGCGCCCATCAGTGGTGCCGCGTCATCGGCTTCCGAGAACCGCACGAGCGCTGCTTCATCAACCTCCGAGGCACCCACCGCTGCTCATCCATCGACTTCCGAGGCGCCATCCGGTGCAGCTGCATCAACTTCTGAGATCCACGTCACCGCCGGAGGCGACATTGTTTGACAAGTGGATGGTCGTGGAGGCTATTTCCTCACTGTTCGTCGCTGCATGTTCATTTGCTTTCCCGTGGAAATTAATTTATCGATTGTTATTGTTGGTTTGTCCCTGGATGTTTGTTGGCAAGCTTCTCTGTACTCGTCTTGCTTTCCACCTTAATACGAGAATTGTGATATTGTTTTTCTGGTTATGTAATGTCTTGCTTCTATGTAATACTGACATTTGAATGGTTGAATGTTGCTACCACTGTGATGGTTTTTTAGTTTTACACGTGTGCATGCAAGAGTGCTGTTGCTGCTGCATCTCAATTCACAGGTGTGAAGATTCGGGATTTTTAGCAATAATCCGGCGCATGTCTTACTCCGGCAGCTGATCTTTTTGCGCAGCTTAAACAGAACAGCGTGTTACACTGGACAGTGGACATTGGTTCCAACAAAACCAATAGATAGCAGATACGTCTGAACACAAAAGTAACAATATATCATGACTTGGGTGCATCTCAGTGATGTTGATACAGCTACGATGCTTTACAACAAAACCATAGCTATACGTTTCGTCCACCAACAGTGACATTTAGCACAGATAGGCAGACCAATGTCAATAGGCGATACTCATGGCTCTTGCACATCTTTGACGAATACATTCGTAATGTTTGTTCCTTGTTCATTAGTTCTTGATCATTGCTGGTTCTGTTGTCTCTGCTGAGGGAAGTTGGGATTCTGCGTCTGATTCTGAAGGCCCACCATGCCCTGTTGCATATTCTGAGCACCTGCCTGCATGTTTCCATATACCCCTTGCTGCTGCTGTTGCATTCCCATCATGCCGGTATTATTTGTGGTGCCCATACCGTACACTGCAGGCGAAAGTGGTGCATGATATATTGCAGAATTATAGTTTTGATCCATTTAACAATGAGAGTCAACAAAGCTTACAAGATGATGGAAACAGTACATACTTTGGTCGGTCATCATTTGGGATGGGTGACTCCTCTGTGGATGCCCGCCGCTCAAACCATACTGATTAATGATCATCAAACAACACAAATAAGTACAAGGTAAAATTCATGTCTGAAGGCCACAAGATATGCAGGGAAAAAAATGGTAACTCATGCGGCATTCTTCATGCTACACTACCTCTTCAATAATCAGCAAATTGTGTACGAATGGACAAGACATTGTCAGCGCAAAGAAGCACACAAAATGGTAGTTTTATAACGTGTTGCCAGACAAACCAGTTGCCTAAAATGTGCACTTATCACCCATGTCCAGATAGAGTTGCATGTATTGAGCTTATCTGGGCCAAGCCGATAATATGAATCATGCAAATAACATACAGATATACAATCAGATTACCCGACAACAAAGTCCCATGACAAACTACTGCAGATGACCATTCGTTACGAAATTTGGAGATAGTGAAACAAAATGGCACTTACTTGCATTTGTGGCAAAAGGGTCTGTGATTGCATCGTCCCAGGCATATTTGCCATCTAACATGCAAACACAAACCAGGCAAAATTAAAGAACCATTAAAATACCAAACAGATTAGATAAGCAACTGAACAAACTATGAGTCTGTATTAATAACTTCGTTTCATGAGTACATAAATGCAAGCATAGAAAGTGAAACTATCAAATTAGGGGGGAATATAATTTTCAACAGTAAATTACAAGGAGAAGGTAATATCTAACCATTTGTGAGTTTGAGGAAGCCTGTGCAGCTGTGAACATCGCACTATTTGCAGCTCCAGCGAACTGGCCCAAATGACTTCTCAGCTGATTTCCTTGGTTCTGGGATATGCCGGGTTGCATACGACCAGCCTGCATCTGTCTATTCTGAAACTGTTGAGATAAGGCTTGATTGTACTGCATCTGCTGCTGACCAGGGACCTATACAAGGTTTTCTACAGAAGGTTAAGTTTTCATTGAAAAAAAAATCAGAAAAAAAGGAAATCATAATAGAATTACCTGTAATTTTTGTTGAGCCTGCCCCTGTAAATCTTGCAGCTGAGGGATTGTGTTCTACATGAAAAGTATGGATTCAATAAGCTCATGAAAAAAACCAAATACAGAATGATTATAACACGGTTAAGAAGCAAAAGATATCAATTACACTTAAAGAAAAATACTGACAGCTAATAAGCACAACAACTACACGACATTAGAATGAAGGGGGGGGGGGGGGGATACTTTCCTAAAACTAGAGGAAGTACAAACGTAGTAGACTTCTGAGATGAGTTGGTTAGCACCAATCAGGTAGCCAACCTTGGTTCGACTCCTCCCTTTTACAAATTTGTTGGAAGGGGTGTCTCTTCCTTCCAACAGCACTTTTTTAAAGGAAGTTTGAATGTAAACCAGCCTTACCTGCGCTAGCATCCCAGCAGCTGATGGCCTCAGCTGCTGTTGAGCATGCAATTGTTGCTGTTGTGATGCTTGCATCAGCTTTTGCCTCTGTTGTTGCGGTGTTAGATGCTGCTGGGGCGAAGGTGTGTTCATCATATTGGTGCCAGACCTGGGGGAGTTTGCATATGGCATTGGAGGAGTGGAAACATTTTCAAAATTTGGGGTTCCTGCGGCTCCAGGTGATGGTGCAGGTCTACCAAGTAACTGCCCTCCAGATGCCTGCAAGTAGCACAAAGGCGAGATATATCTAATTGAGACAGAATGATCAAACATTGGTCTGAGTTCGAATTGGTTATTTCTGCTCCCTAATAAAACTATATTTGATATTTTGGATATTCAAAAGAATAAACCCATAAAAATATACGTGACAACTTAGAGAAAAGACAATGTACGGTCAAGAAATGGAACTTTTTTTATAAAAAAAAAACATGAGAAGATTAATGTCATGTAACAGAATAAATCACGACTTTCAATTTGCATGGAACTTCTGTTGTTTTCAACCCAAAGAGCAAAAACATGGACCTCTTCTCACTCATTATGATAAACGAGTAATAAGTTTACTCCACAAACCTGAATTGTATTACCCTGCGTATTGACACTGTTAGGAGCAAATGTTGATGTGTTTTTGGGATACACACCTGCAAAAACAAATAGCAGTTATATGCCGATTTTATAGAGTTTTTGTGAAACAAATCTCTAATGCAAATGCATGATTTATATAATCTGAAGAACTTTATGGCATTGGCACCCATCTCCAGCTCAAATGGCAGTGAGTTAGAATTAGAAGACCTTTAATGGCACACATTTCCTATGCAAATGGTAACTATTTTAGTAATTGAAGATTACAGAAAATCCTGGCACAGTTGGAGTCCCTTCAATACCATGCGAAAATGAGAAAAATTCAAGGATGGCTAGCTCAGAAGTCAGAACAGGGAGAGGACCGTTGAGAAAGTGTAGGTACACAACAAAATCTATGCATACCAGAATTATCACCAAAATTTTGCACCCCATCTCCGAAAGGAAGTACTTCCACTAAATGGCTGGGAAGAGAAGAATGTAGCTGTCTCTGGTCTCCCGGCACCCGTAATCCTGACAATGAAATTATTTCAGCAGGCTAAACATAAGTAAAGAGATTATCTTGGAAAGTTTCTGTTGATATTACTTAAGCATAATGTCTTTCACCTTCACCATAATTTACTGCTGCTCTAAGTAGGTTTTCCTGCTCCTGTATCTTTGCAGCTTGTGCCTTGTCCAATGTAGGGACAAGGTTTGTCCCCTGACGAGCTCCGAGCCCATAACTCTTTCGATGTTCAGCAATTACTTTCTCAGCAGTTTCACATGCACTGCCAATCATGTCTATTCTAGCCTGAGGGGAATAAGATCAAGTCCCATTCTATTTAACAGACAGCTAATAAATCAACCAAGTATGATGCGCTATAGGTTTGCAGTCTTCATACTGCATTTATCACCTTTAATTTTTCAATTTGTGTAGGCACAGGTAGATTTGTTATCCCAGACAATAAATTTTCCCTTTTCGTTGTTTCTTCAATTTCCATCTCAGGCAAAAGCTTTGAGGACAGCATTACAGGTAGTACTGCAGTAATCATATAGACCAAATTAAAATTATTCTTCCATAGTTGAGGTAAATAAATGTAAATCCTAAGTATTGACAATCATCATGACCACTTCAAGGACCATTACCAGTTGACATTCCCGAGTAACTTAATGTGAAATTAAATTAAGGCCAAGAAGGATCCAAAACCCAAAAGTATGAATTTTTTATCAACATTTAAATCAAAGTAAATACACAACACAACAAGAAATTTCATGATCAACTCTTCATGTCAATATGGACTCGTGAGAAAACAGAAAACAAAGAATAGTTGCCGAAAAGGTAGTGTTACTAGCTCAACTTGCCGTACTTGTAATCCTCAAATCCTTGCTACCAATAGCGAAATCTTTTATTTCTTTTTGCCTTAAATATGTAAATATTTAGATAAGTAATACTCTATTCAGGTGCTGAGCACTGTTGAACAGCCAAAGAATGTTACGTATTCAGTCAAAATAAGACGATGTTTGTTTGATGGATTCCTTTGGACTCAATAGCCGATGCTAAGTTGGTCAGTGAACAAACCTCATTAGGGTGCAACCCAAGACAATATATTTCATATTAGATATTTCTTACCAGAATCGTGTGCTTCCCATGTAATGCTTCCAAAAGCTAGCTGCTTAGGTCTAATCAGACTAGCTAAAGTTTTTACATGCAAGGATCATGAAATCTTAAAATGTCTCTTGAACCAGCATCCCTGAATAGGAGACAGCTCTATTCCATAATTTTAACAGTAAACCCTGATAATCAACTAGATTATAAACGGCTAATGGAAAACTCTAGTGCGTTAAAGGAAATTATACACTAACTATGATTTCTAACAAAATATATCTCATTATATGATAACCTAGTGGTCACAGAGAACATGCATGGCAAATAAAAGGGTAAAATAAAGTGAAATTTCAGAACAGCATACTTGCAGCATTCTCGGCATTGACATTCCGGGGGTATACAACAAACACCTTGGACACATTCTTGATGTCCTCCACGATACTGAAGAGCTCCATGCTCACCATGGAGAACTGCCCGAGCACGTCCTGCCTTTTTCAGCACGAAGCAGCCATATCAGTTAGCAATGGCGCAGAAATACCACCAGAGAGATCCTAATCAAACCCTAGGATCCTCTCTGGCCAGCAACTGGGAGCGGAGGAGTGGTGGAGGCAGTACCACTTGGGGGAGGCGCTGGGGTTGGTGCGGGCGATGAGGTCGAAGTCCTCAAGGATGCGGGAGATGGCCTTGTACAGCCCCACCGCGCGCGCCCGCATCCCCTCCAGGTTCAGCTGCTGCTGCACCCCCGCGCTGAGCCGCTCGACCCGGGGAGCCGCCTGCTGTTCCCCTGCGGCCCCTGGAGGGGGTGGCGCGCCCGCGGCCTGTGCCGCGCCTAGCGCCGCCGCCGCGTCCATCGCCGGAAAACTTGGGTTGGGCGGCGGCGGTGATGTGGCGGAGGGGAACGGGCAGGAGTTCTCGAATTGGAGGGTGTGTCGGGATCAAAGCCTGTCCTCGTGCGGTCTGACTGGCGTGTGGGACCGGTCTGTCAATATTCAAGATACGTCGGAGACACTTCATATTGTACAGAATGCAAATTTGCAAAATGCAGAGTTCTAACATTGAAGTGAACTGAAGTTTCATCAGAATGGTTTTTTAGATAAAGCAATTCGAGAAGATCATGGCACAAAAAGGTTAAATAGTGGATAAGTTGTTCTGCAGTGTTCTGTGCATAGCTCAACACAGAACAAAAAGGTACTCCCTCCGTTTTTAAATATATGACACCGTTGATTTTTTTTTGTTACTTTGACCATTCATCTTATTAATCAATATTTACACAAATAACTAAATGTATAAGTTAATCTTAAATTATTTCTGATGCTAGATCCAACAATATACATTTTACGTTCAACAACTAATTATTTTCATATATATTGTTGGTCAAAGTTCAACAAAAAAAGTCAACGGCGTCATATAATAAAAAACGGAGGGAGTAGGAGTAAATGACTCTCTGTTAAAGAAAAAAATGAGTCCCTTCCCTCCACCAGTTGGATTATGATAGTGCTGAACATTTACCATTCCCAATAGTTGGTAAGTTTGAAACTGTCTGATAGAGTACATGAATCAGAAGCCCAATTGCAATTCAGAAAAAGGAACTCAACATCCGGATCTCATTACACTTAGCATCGCAATGTCAACGTAGAGGCCAGAGATAGGTTGTGTACTCAGCAAGCTAGTAAATATCACAGCAACTCTACTCTAGTGCCTGATGTAACTGCACTTCATATCGTATCGCACGGTACCAGCAGATGAGATGCACATGCGCCCCATCACCACACAACACGGCCCGGCCGGCGTACGCCGCCAAGCGCGTACCGCTACCGCTTGCCACCGCAAAGCTCGAAGGCCACGGCGTTCAAGTTCAAATTCGAACCGCCCCGCCCTTTACGAATCGCAACTAACCCCAACCGCTCCCACTCCGCTAGCCACCCGGCGCCACTCCTACAAAATCTAGCAGCAGAGCAGAGGAGTACGTACACGCGCAGCCGCACCAGTAAACCATCGCCACCGATCGACGCGTCAACGGCCATCGATCGATGTCCCGGAAGACGAAGCCGCCGGCGCCGGCCGTGGCCTCCACCGGCTGCTCAAGCCTCATGTCCTGCCTCTCCCTCCACCGCCGCGGCCCGCCGCAGCCGACGGTCCACGACGACGCGAATTGCAGCGGCGACGCCGAGCAGTACTGGAAGAGGGTGCGGTTCTTGGAGGAGGAGATCCGGAGGCTGAGCAAGTGGCTGGGCCAGGAGGAGAGGCCAGCGACAGCCGCCGGTTGCGTCGTCGGGGGCGGCGCCAAGGCCGGCGAGAAGGGCGGCGGCGCCGCCGCTATGTGTGTCAGGAACGGGGCCAAGGCCACGGAGGAGGCCGACGCCGCGGCCACCGAGCGCGTTGTCAAACGCAGCGCCAAGGTCAAGGAGGAAAGCGGCAGCACGGGCACGACTGCAGCTGCCTGTACCAAGAGGTGCGTCAGCGTTGGCCTCGCTGGCGGCGGTGTTCCGGGGATGATGGTGAAGCTGGAGGACGGGAGCTACCTTTACGAGGTCAGCCGGGTCGGCCGGCCGCGGGAACGGCTGGCCGTGCAGGTGTCGCGGCCGGTCATCCCCGAGAACGCCAAGAGCGCGTCGGAGGTAAGCAACGTTTATTTCTTCCATTTGTGATCCACGGACGCATATCACTGACGCATAATCCCCTGTTTTGGTTTCACGATTGCGTCTTCGTAACAACTAGGTCCTTGACAAGATGACGGCGATGAGGGCCGACGACCTGTGCAAATTCCTGATGAAGATGATGCCGCTCAAGGACATCGCCGGCCGACAGAACCCCGGCGAGCCCGTACGCCGGCCGGCAAGGCTGAGCTCAGGGGACGACCTCGTGGACGCGATCATCGTCAAGGCGATGGGCATGATGGAAGGGTTGATCCAGGAAGGCCTGAAGATCCAGATGGCCTCAACGGCCACCGACATCGCCGTGGCTGCTGACGAAAGGCAGCGACACGAGCCGGTCAGTAAAAATTGCATGGTCCATGTCGTTCTCATACAGGCCAGGGATCCGAAGGAGTGGTATCGCGCCATTGGGGACCCCATGATCGGGGTAATTGAGGCGTCCCTGGAAAGGAAGGATGGCAAGGTGAAGCTGGAGATGCAGGGGATGCACGTTGCTGGCATCAGCTCCGTGAAAAGAAAGTCGAGTGATGGCAGATGCATTTTGTGGAGTGCTTCTCTGCGACAATGCAAGGGGCCACATCACGGCGGCGGCGGCGGTGGCTGCCGATGCTACTGTGTTCGGAATCCGGATCGTGTATTTCAACGATAGAGATTGTGTCACCGAGCAATTTGTCTTCCTCAATAACAGTGCATTTCAATGTGGTGATAGCATCTGGTAATGTATGAGGCCATTTGAGAAACACACCAAAGTTTTTTCTTTATTCTTGTTGCCTGTTATTTTTTTTCCTCCGGAGGGATTAGGCAAATTGTAGTTACATCAATGGAGGTCAGTTTGAAACTGAATGTGACAGATAGCAGAGATAATTCGAATGATAATTTTTGGTAACATTTTGTTTCGCTGTTCAGCCATGTTCTAAGGCTAGTTTTGGCACCCGCGAACTTTTTGTTAGTACTGTAAAAAAGGAGCGACTGCTTTACTGTTGTGGGTCACCTTCAGTCACCTTTGTGCTGCACGATTTGATCCCCGTCCCTTCTTCTTCCCCTAGCTAAATCACGGCTCCGTCGGTAAATCTCTCTCCGGCACCTGATCCTATCGGGTGTGTGTCCACGGACTCCACACCATCGACTGTGACCGCTTCACAGTTTTCAAATCGGCTGAGAATTAGGAGGCGCTTAAAAAAACAAAGAAGATGTTCAAACAAACTTAAATCAAAGTTTGAATTTGAGCCCACTGCCCACGTCAATAATAGTTACATCAAAGTTATATATTTCCCATATTCACCTAAAAAAAATTATTTTCATATATTCTATTATTTACCGAATTTGCGAAAAAAGATAATTAGGATCTTGCGCTTGGTTGGGAGACTAATTCGGTGCATACGCCCCCCTTCGGTTCGATGTAGGGAACCGACTTTGATTACGTACGTAAACCGGAGATTAGTGAACGAATCCGATCGGGAGATCGAGATCGAAACCCTAACTTGACTCGCACTCGTGCGCCCGCCTATAATATTAGCGTTAACTCGCCCGTCAAGATTCCATCGTCCGGGCTCTTGCGATCGATCATCACGCCCCAGCGCGCGCCGCCATGGCATCGAGCGATAACGAGGACTACTTCTATTGCACGGACGAAGACGACGGGTGCCAGAGCGCCGGAGAGGACTACGACTTCAGCGACGGCGAATACGAAGAAGATGATCGTGCGGACGACGGCGTGAAGAAGAAGGAGAAGCAGTACGATCTCGAGACGGAGGACGACGTGCGCAAGAAACAAGACGAGGCCGTGGCCAAGGTCTCCGAGTCCCTGGCCCTCCCGCGGGGCTTCGCGGCCGTCGCCCTGCGGCACTTCCAGTGGGACACCGAGCAGCTGGGGAACGAGTGGTTCGACGAGCAGGGGCGCATCCGCGAGAAGCTGGGCGTGCCGGCGAACGACGGCGGCGTCCACGTCCCCACGGCGCTCAACGACCGGGGCCTGACCTGCGCCATCTGCTTCGACGGTTTCGGCCCCGGCGAGATGCGGTCGGCGGGGTGCCGCTCCCACTTCTACTGCCACGAGTGCTGGCGCGGCTACATCCGTGCGGCGGTGGGCGACGGCGCGCGTTGCCTGACGCTGCGTTGCCCGGACCCGCGCTGCCGTGCCGCCGTGGCGCGGGAGCTCGTCGACGCGGTGGCCGGCGACGAGGACAGGGCGCGGTACGCGACGTTCTTCCTCCGTTCCTTCGTGGAGGAAGGCAAGAGCAAGCTCGTCCGGTGGTGCCCGGGCCCCGGGTGCACCCGCGCCGTTCGGTCCCGCGTCGGCGCGAGCCTCCGCGAGGTTTCCTGCGACGAGTGCGGCCACGTGTTCTGCTTCGGGTGCGGCGGCGATCAGGAGCCGCACCGCCCCGCGTCGTGCGACACGGCGCGCGCGTGGGTGGCCAAGCACAGCTCCGACGGGGAGACGGCCAACTGGGTGCTGGCCAACACGAAGCACTGCCCCAAGTGCCGCCGCGCCATCGAGAAGAACCAGGGCTGCATGCACATGACGTGCAGCGCGCCCTGCCGCCACGAGTTCTGCTGGCTCTGCCTGGGGCCCTGGGAGCCGCACGGGAGCAGCTTCTTCAGCTGCAACCGCTACAACCAGGACAAGGCCGAGGGCAAGCTCACCGAGGCCGACAACCGGCAGCGGCAGGCCCAGGCGTCGCTCGAGCGGTACCTGCACTACTACGAGCGGTGGACGGCGTTCGGCGCGTCGCGGAAGAAGGCGCGCGAGGACCTGGACGGCCTCCAGGACGGCGGGCTCGACGCGGTCGCCGCGGAAATGGGCAGGCAGCCCACGGAGATGGACTTCCTCATGCACGCCTACGCGCAGATCGTGGAGTCGCGGCGCGTGCTGCGCTGGACCTACGCCTACGTGTACTACATGGACCCGGAGCGCGACGGTGCCAAGCGCGAGTTATGCGAGCACCTGCAAGGCGAGGCCGAGGGGTCGCTGGAGCGCCTGCACGACTGCGCCGAGAAGGAGAGGCAGGATCTTGTTGCCGAGGTCAAGGCCGATCCCTCTGCCGCATGTGTCGATGACAACAAGTTCGCGGCCTACAGGGAGAAGCTTTCCAATCTCACCAGCGTCACCAAAAACCACTTTAACAATCTCGTCAAGGGATTTGAGGACGGCATAGCCGAGGTCGTAGTGTAAATCATGCATCGGGGTCTCTGGCCCCCTTTCGAGTCCTCTGTTTTCTTTACCAAAACTTTCTTCCAAAGCCAATCCCCACCTGAAAGATTGTTTGTTCATTTCAAATTATTAATGAACGGGCTTCTCACATGGCCCTTTAGTTTGAATTATGAGATTGTTGGTATATTTTCATTTACTTCATGAAAACGAATTTTCCTTTATCTAAAAAAAAGGAGGGAGATTGTATCCCATCCTCATGGGATCCGGAGTGGCTTCGAGTGAAATGAAAACGTCATCATGATGCTGGCTGAGGCAGACGAGTGACGCGCTTTTAAACTATGGTTTTATAGTCACAAACCCACCAAATATAGTGCATGTTCACAAACCCATCAATAATTTGAGGTGTTATTTTCAAGAAATCACCATATTTTTAACTCATACCGTATTTCATACTCTAGTCCCACACGTCATTTGCACAATCCGAGACTGAATGAATTTGATGGACGAGTATATACGGTATAAATTAAAAACGTAGTGGTTTCTTGAAACAACACCTCAAATTATTGGTGGGTTTGTGAAACACGCACTATGGTGGGTTTGTGACTATAAAGCAAAAAAATTAATGGGTTTGTGAAATTTACTCTAGTTTTTTAGAATATGTAGTAAACTAAAACCATCCATTTTTTTCTTACTAAAATCATCCACCTTTCACATGTTAACCAGTTGTAAATATCATCCAAAGTTCCAAAACACTTTGAGAAATGCAAACAGAAATAAGTTCCTTCGCACACATTTTCCACTTGATGAAACAGAAGTCTGAAGAACTTCTCTTCTCGAGTATGGTCAAGCACGCACGAATAACCAATATCATTTTCTGGATATTTTTTTTCATTCTTTCAGGGTTTACCTTACAAAAACATATACTTATTGAAGGGCCTTCGTCGCGTCAGCCCCATGTTGCATTTTTTATATATATAATATTGTGCACACACATGGTAGAAATCTGAGGGAAATAACTAAACTGTGCTTTGGATCGTTTCGCTGGTGAACTAGGGAAGGTCCATGTAGCAATGTAGCATCATGACGATGATCTTGATGGAGCTGGGTTAGCGTAGTTAGGGAGTTTGAGTTGGACCTGACGTCACTCAGATTGAACAGGATGTTCGACAGATATTTAGATCGTGGGAAGCGAGATCGATTTAAGAGCACACAGAGGATTTATACTGGTTCAGGTCTTCCGAATGATAAAAACCCTACGTTCACTGTGGATCTTGTATAATGTGTCATCCTTTACGTTAGGGTTTCGCAAGGTATCAGATGCCTCCTCATCGGAGATTTATATGAATGTTTATAGACCAACTACCACCTATCAGAGTCTTCATTCGTTACAATTCACCTTCCCTTTATTTAGTAAGGAGATCAGATCCCTAAACTATGCCGTGCAAGGCAAGTCTTCGGAGAAAATCTTTAAACAACTTTCGGAATATCCGAGAACTAGAGCTACGACAGGATCCAACAACATGAAAGCAACTGGAATTAGATGTAAGCGGTTGCTGATGCTTGACTCTGTCGAAAATCATGCATTGGATGGATGTTTGAATATATATTAAAAAAAAATGCTTCAGAGGAGGAACTGAGGAAGGAACCATACGAACCATATCAAAACATTTGAACAATGTTAATTTAGCTACCTTTCTGCATCAAAATTGATTAAAATGATACTGGAATCGGTAAAGAATGGCGCTCATCGTCGGGTGGTTTATCAATAAATTTCCAGTATAGATGGACGGGCATCTGCAACAAAATAGGTTGTGAGGTGAATCTGGAACTCCAAATGGCATACGAGGTGTTATTTGCAATTCTTGAAAAAGATAGTATCAAATAGCTCAAGGGAACAACATGGAGATGGGACTCTCTAGGGAACAGACATAATTACGTACGTAAATCAATTAAACCGCAAATGTGATTGGGAGGAGAGGAACCCTAGCTTGCGCCGTGCCCCTATAGATATCTCTCGACAAGAATTCCGTGGTACCGGCCAGGCTCCTGTCACGCCGCAGCTAGCTAGCGCCGCCATGGCATCGAATGACGATGAGAACTACCTGCTGGACGACGTCAGCGAGGATGGCTACGACTTCGAAGAGAACGCTTGCGACGACGACGACGATGCAGTGGGCGTTGATTGTGAGGGCGCCGAAAAGGCCGGCGAGGAGACGGAGGCGGCTCGCCTGGCACGGAAGAGGGGCTACGTCCTCGAGAAGGAAGACGACGTGCGCAGGCGCCAGGCCGACGCCCTGGCCAAGACCTCGGAGCTCCTGTCCGTCCCGCCGGGGTTCGCGGCCGTTTTGCTGCGGCACTTCCAGTGGGACGCCGAGCGGCTGCAGGACGGGTGGTTCTCCGACAACCGGCGCGTCCGCGACGCCGTCGGCCTGCTTCCGCCGGCGAGCGGCGGCGGCGTCCCGGTGGCGTTCAAGTTCAACGACCGGCGGCGCGTGTGCGGCATCTGCTTTGAGAGCTTCCGCCGCGGCCGGATGCGGTCGGTAGGGTGCGCCCACTACTACTGCGACGCGTGCTGGCGCGGCTACCTCCGCGCGGCGGTGGAGAAGGGCCCCGCGCGGTGCCTGTCCCTGCGGTGCCCGGACCCGCCGTGCCAGGCCGCCGTCGTGCGTGAGCTGGTCGACGAGGTCGCCGACGACGAGGCCAAGGAACGCTACGCGACGTTCGTGGCGCGGTCGTTCGTGGAGGAAGGCAGCAGCAGCAGCAAGAACAACAACAGGCTCGTCCGGTGGTGCCCCGGTCCGGGGTGCGCGTACGTGGTCCGTTCCCTCGTGGGGTCGCGTCTGCGCGAGGCCGTCGTCTGCGCGTGCGGGCACGCCTTCTGCTTCGCGTGCGGGGAGGAGGCGCACCGTCCCGCGACGTGCGAGACGGCGCGCGCGTGGTGCGCCAAGAACAGCGCGGACGCGGAGAGCCTGCGGTGGGTGGTGGACCACACCAAGCACTGCCCGCGGTGCCGCGGCGCCATCCAGAAGAACCGCGGGTGCAACCACATGCGGTGCCTCTGCGGGCACCAGTTCTGCTGGATCTGCCTCGGCGACTGGGCCACCCACGCCGGCGGCAACTACAACTGCCACCGCTACGAGAAGGCCGTGGCCGAGGAAGGCTTCGTCGACGAAGACGCCTTCTCCCGGCGGCAGCAGCAGGCCGATCAGGCGTCGTCGGCGGTCGCGAGGTACGTGCACTACTACGAGCGGTGGACGGCCAACGGCGCGTCGGGGAAGAAGGCGCGCGAGGACCTGGACGGGCTCGAGGCCGGCGGGATCGAGGCGTTCGCCGCGGCCATGGGCAGGCCGCCCACGGAGGAGGAGACGGGCTTCCTCAAGGCCGCCTACGCGCAGATTGTGGAGTCCCGGCGCGTGCTGCGCTGGACGTACGCCTACGTCTACTACCTCGACCCGGAGCGCGAGGCTGCCAAGCGCGAGTTCTGCGAGTTCATCCAGGGCGAGGCCGAGTCGTCGCTCGAGCGCCTGCACCACTGCGCCGAGCAGGAGTGGAAGGATCTACTTATCGGCGACGCGGCCGTTGACTACAGAGCGTACGACAAGTACAGGACCAAGCTCGCGGGGCTCACGGCGGTCACGCGAAACTACTTTGACAAACTGGTCACGGGGTTCGAAAGCGGCATGACCGAGGTCCAAGTTTAAGCTACCAAGTAATTAATGGGAGAATGCTTTACAAGGTTCTGTTTGGGATTATTTAGTTTGAAATTTTTAGGAAATTGTTTTTAGGTGTGTTCTATAAAAAAAAGAGTTATGTGATATTTCTTTTTTTTCCGGATCACTGCTTACTGAAAGCTATAGTTAATACTAACTTGCCCTTTATTTCTTTTTTTCAAAACTTGACCTTTATTTCTTTTTCCAAACCGAACATCTTTTCTCCAACAAATTTTAATCTAGACGTCTATGTTTCTTAATTAAAAATTGGGTGCCTAGTTTTAGAAATCGGACAAAAAAGTTGTTCGGTTTGGATCCAGTCTAGATTTTAGGAGCTACTCTGACATTTATTTAGAACAACAAATCTAGTACAATTTAAGCTAGCTTAGTTCTCTTAAATATCATATATTTAAAAACAAAAGGCATGCTTTCTAAACAACCAGAGGGATCCAAATGGAACATAAAGATGATTACAAACTCCCTTCATTCAACTTTGTAAGTCATTTTGGCTCTGGGCACAGAGATTAAAGAGAAATGAAAAAAGTGGATGAACAGAAAACAAGGAGAGAGAGATAGAGTTGTATGGGGAAGAGAGAGAGTTGTTTTAGGAAGTGAGAATTACTAATAATTTGAGAAAAGTTAAGAAGTCTAAAGTGACTTATAATTTGGAACCGAGGAAGTAGTACACAAACGCGGCTCTTATTGAATTGTTGCCAAGAGCCATAGACTTTACCCGAATTCCATGGAACCAACACACACGTGAAGCAGCTTGAATTTTGAGGTGTATAATGTTTGCTTGTGTAAAACAGCTTGAATTTTGAGGTGTGTAATGTTTGCTTGTTGTCTACGGCAGTGGTGAAGCTAGAATCCAACCGAAGATGATGGACCACAGCAAGGTTTACCAAACCGACGGTTACCGGCCGGTAACCACGATTACCGGGCTTACCGGTCCGGCTCGGTAAGTCCGGTAAGCCGATTTTGAGATTTAAAATTTGAAATTTTTTGGAAATTTGAAACAAAAAATATGTAAATAAACTAGAAGGAATTTGCAGCACATTGGTGGAAACGGTTCACAAAAACTAGATCGTTTGGTCGGTGAAATAATATCTATAAGATTTATAGGCCAAAAAAAAGAAAAAAAAAGAAAATAACACTTACCTTATCCCCTTACCTTATCTCCAACGCCCGTGAGCAGCAGAGGATGACTCCCTCGAGCGAACGCAGCTGAGCGCGCCGATCCAGTTCGCCGGCGTCGAGAGCCGGTCGTCGGCGCCGCCGTTCCGACGAGATTCGCGCCGGAACCGCGGCTTCAGTGTCGGTTACCGGTCGGTTTCTCGCGGTTACCGACGACCGCGAGCTCGGTAATCGACGGGTCGTCCAGCTCTGGACTGGGCGGGGCGCGGCGGCGGTCTCGGCTAACCGAAGAAATCGGTCGGTTAGCCGAGCTTCTTCGTCGGTTACCGGTCGAAGCCGACCGGTTTGACGCCGAGCGCGCCAGAGGAAGGTAAGGTTGCTTCTGAATTTTTTTTTTCACATTCGTTTTGATAATCTAACATTTTCGTCAACTTTTTAAACTTTAAAATTAATCATATTCTGTCAAAGTTTCCTAATTGTGTATTCTGTATAACATATTAATTGAATCATCTTTATGTTATTGGGAGGAAGCACATATATATATTCTGATTTAGTGTACAATTTGAAAGAGAACACCTGTACATTAACTTTTCCTTTATAAAACTTGGTAATGCAGTACGCTACAGAGCATGGGTTCAAGGATCATTGCATAAATTCGAAGATACTTGGCAATAACAGCATCCAATTGAACTGGTACTTGGAAAATGTGTAACAAAAGTTGTTTCACTTATTTCATCCTGAGTTTTGCTCTGTTGTATGCCTTTCATTCATATACTCTATGTTGTATTACGTTCAAAACTATGTTGTATCTTAAATTTCATCAAAAACTATGTATCGGACAATTTATGTTGGACTCCGTATGAATTGTGGTATGTTGTATGAGGTGGATTGGTGCTATTTTTTATGAATTCTATATTGTTAATCTGTGGCTAAGCATTTTTAGAATATTTAGCAAAGATCATGCTAAAAATTCCTACATTTTTAGTCTTTTTTTGGCAATTTTCAGTCAAACCGGTGAAACCGATCAAACCGGTCGGTTTACCGAGAAAACCGGTCGGTTACCGACGAAACCGGTCGGTAACCGAGATTTCGAATTCAAATTTTGATTTTTGAATTTTTAGTCGGTTTCCGAGCGGTTACTGCGGTAACCGGTAAAACCGGTGAAACCGGTGCGGCTCGGTCGGAACGGTAGTGTCGGTTATGTAAACCTTGGACCACAGTGGATTAAGTGAAACAATAAGACATTTATGTTGTCAAATAAAGCTGATTTCCATTGACATTACCATCAACTATATGGTGCCAGTTGGGAGCAGAGGACCCGGTATGGCAAAGGTATGGCGGCCACAATACCTTGAATTTTTTTGCAAGAACCCTTGCTCTTCGAGCGTACTGTCTATTGACCGCCATGAGAGGCGCACAGAGGTAGAAGAAGCTTCTGCATCAAGTTTTATTGATCAACTCGAACCATTTTTGTGAGAACTGAGCCAACTCGTAGGCTTTTTCTTATTGTTTAATGGGCTAACTATTGCCGCAATTTGCCCATGAGGCACGAACCCATCTACTGAAACGTGCGGAATTCATGATCAAAAACGAATCGACGAGCTACGTGTGGTGCGGGTGCGGTGTCTGGCTAATTCGCCATTGGTGCCACTGCACCAGGGTAATAAATAAACGTGTTCCATACCGCTAATATGTTTGAGGTGTCTGATCGTACGCGCTCTTATGATACCACGATCAAACACAAACACACAATCCTCGAAAATCAAGTCAGCATATTGATACTCAATCTCATATTGCCTTTGTGGGCACTTTATGTTTCTGCCAAGTCCGCATGATAGGCCGGCCCTATCCTTCCGTTCCTCTTATTATGAAATGAATGTGTGCTTAGGTGAGTTAGGAAAGTTAGAGCATCTTCAATAAAACTCTCAAATTTGACCCCTTATACCATGATATAAGAGCTCTTTCATCCATCTTTTACCTCCTCATCCACTCACAACTCCAGCAATCCTCTCAAATTCAGCCCCCTATTTGTACTGACCCCACATGTCAGCTTTATTTTATATTATCTTCTTTCTTCCTCACCGTTTCACTCCCCACCAGACACGCAGCCACCACTTCTCTCCTCCCCCTCTGCTCACACGCTCTCTGCTCCCATGGCGAGCTGTTGCCGCTCCAGTTTCTATCCCCAGCCATGACGAGCTGCTGCTGCTCTCACGCATCTCTCTTCCTCCCCCATTTCAATTACCCATTCACTTCGATTTTTTTATATGAGCTCATGCTCAGCCATGGTGAAGACCTGCACACGAGCCTCGGCGGCGCACGGCAACGGCGCGCGAGCAGCGCGGACCTCGTCAGGCATGGTGGCGGGAGCGAGCACAGGCGTGAGAAGGCGCGAGAAGCGGTTGCCGGCCCCACCAGCTGGGACGAGGGTTCTCGGCGGAGCCCCTACGGATGAGAGGGCAAGAGCCTTGGATGAGAGGCCTCTCATCCTTAGGAGAAGGATGAGGGTTTCATTGGAGACGTTTTTTGCTCCTTCCACCCTCAAAAGCAAGATGAGAATTTTGATAAGGGCTTCATTGGAGTTCTCTTATAAATGATGAGGATTTCTGCACAACACAGCGTTGAGGAGTATCTTCAACGTCGGACTAGGAAATATCTCAATCATCGATCAGAGGGCGTGCCTCGAAAGTCATAACGAACTGGTGGCCTTGCCTCGATGGCACGGTCGAAGCGGACGCAGCTGCGGCTCTATCACGAAAGCGTTACTTGCCGACATGAACGTCTTGCTCTCGTCTTCAATCCCCAGTCTGGTCGCTCGTTCTGGCGTTTTCTGGACCATAATCTGCATAGTACTACATTGATGGACGGCAACAATGTGACGGTGATATGAAGAGCCTACACGCTTCTAGCAGCCTGTTCGGTTGGCTGGTGCTGATAAGCTGCGGCTGATTTTTGTGAGAGAAAAATACTGTTGGCTGGTTGGTGCTGATAAGCCGTGGCTGATTTCTGTGAAAAGAAAATACTGTTGGCTGGTGGCTGATAAGCCAAACGAACAGTGCGAGAGGGAGGAAAAGGAATGACAAGATCAAGTGGTGGGCCGTCCGGAGAACAATGTTGCGTCTGTCACAGTGAAGAAGTTTTCGCGACGTGTCGCGGCCGGACACCGCGCCCCGGTTTCGATCACGGAAGAGACCGCTGGCCTCACGACAGCCACAAGTAAGGCGAAACGCGAACACGACCAACATCAACACCAACACCCCACCCCGGTGGCGTCCCGCCACCTACCTACCCAAAATCACCCAAGCTCACCACCGATCGCAGCCAAAAAACACACGCGAGAGAAAATCCCCCAGTCTGCCCCAGTCTGCCCGGCCATTCGTTTCGGTTTCCCGGCCCCGTCCGGCACACCGCAGCCGTCGTCGCGCACGCCCGCGCCACATAAAAATTTCCCGTGCCGCGCCGCGCCGCAGATTTTGGACAGCAAATCTCTGTAACCCCTGCCCGTCACCTACACGAACACGAACAGGCGCTGCGCTGCTGCTGCGCACCGCCGCCGCCGCCTCGATCCCATCGAAGCCAACACCTCCAGCTCGCTCGCTCGCTCCGCCCAGCCAGCCCGCCCGGATGGACTCCGCGTCGGCGGCGCTCAAGCCCTCGGCGCTGGACATCCTGGCGGCGCTGCTCACGGGGCGGGGCCCCGAGGGCGCGGGCTGGTCCGCGCTGGCCGAGAACCGTCACCTCCTCGTCCTCCTCACCACCTCCCTTGCCGTGCTCGTCGGCTGCGGCGTCGCCCTGATCGTCCGCCGCTCCGCCGCGCCCCGCGCGACGCCTGCCCAGGCGGCGCCGCCGCGGCCGCTCGCCGCGAAGAAGCACGACGAGCCGGACCCCGACGACGGCAGGCCCAGGGTCACCGTCTTCTTCGGCACGCAGACCGGCACCGCCGAGGGGTTCGCCAAGGTTCGCTTATTACAGCCCGAGCTCGACGCTTAGCTCCTGTCTCAGTTCTGTGTTCTAATTAGATGGCAATTGAATTGATGCCTCTTTTGGTGTGGATTTGCTTGCAGTCGCTCGTGGAAGAGGCCAGGGCGAGGTACGACAAGGCCGTCTTCAAGGTGGTCGATCTGGTAAGTCACGGCGCCCGCTTCATCACTATGCTGCTGCTTCACAGTTCTGGTTTCTAGCATCTCCTCTGTTACAAATTGATTTGTGCAATTCACTGGGTTCAGGATGATTATGCTGCCGAGGACGAGGAGTACGAGGAAAAGTTCAAGAAGGAGAACATCGCATTGTTCTTCCTGGCAACGTAAGGATTACCAGTGCTTTTTTTTTCACTACTGGATAGCCTATATTGCCATCATGCTTAGCCAGGTGTTAACTTGTGCTGTCTTTTCAGTTATGGCGATGGGGAGCCAACCGACAATGCGGCTAGGTTCTATAAATGGTTCTCAGAGGTTGTATTACAAACACACTGGCGTGGTTGCATTTGTTCGGTCTGGGTTTCTGTTTCCTACTGTGTACTGATTGCCCCTTGTTTTGTTTCATGCACAGGGGAATGAGAGAGGTGAATGGTTGAATAATCTACGGTTTGCGGTCTTTGGCCTTGGAAACAGACAATACGAGCATTTTAACAAGGTTTCTTGTGCTTCAGCATTGATTTGATGCATTTATTAACTCTTTGCATTTTTTCTAACTCTGCTTGTTTTGTTCAATTTTTTTTTCAAATGAAGGTTGGGAAGGTGGTTGATCAACTCCTCGCGGAACAAGGTAACCGGATCCAAGTAGCTGCATCATTGATTCTATTTGATTCATTTTTTTTAGATATTGCACACAGTATTTGCGTTTGTGCTCATTGAAAATGCATGTCACCCCTCTTGTTTGTTGGCAGAATTCCTCTTTTCGACATGTATCTTATCAATTTTTAACATGTGCACTGCCATGTGTGGTAATAAACACATTGCATTTTTTTTCCAGTGTTAGTTGCTAAAAATGCTCACATGCTAAAGGAATTTAATGTTTTCTGGATGCCTGAGTAGAATTTCTAAAGGTTATGAATGCTCCCTCCGATTTTATTTTGTCAACAAACAGCTGTTTATAATGTAAGAATTTTCAATTTTCAGTGAGATACTGCAGATCTTCTGCATAACGTACTGCTGGTTACATGCTTTTTCTATATGTGTACTTTAACATTTCATGGCAATTATCTCCTGTCCATTCACGTCTCTCCAGGTGGAAAACGACTTGTTCCTGTTGGTCTTGGAGATGATGATCAATGCATTGAGGATGACTTCAACGCATGGTACGAATTGCAATGACCTTTATTTTTTTCTCATTATTTCTACCAAGGCATGAATTTTTCTTATGCATGTTTGAGCACAAATCATAACTTTAGTCTCAACTGTATGCTTCAACACTTATACATTAAAGCTAACACCTTTTGTTTCTCCTTCAACTAAAGGAAGGAACTTCTATGGCCAGAATTGGATAAACTGCTCCGTGAGCAAGATGATTCTTCAGCAGCACCCACTCCTTACACAGCTGCTATTCCTGAGTATAGAGTTGTGTTTGTCAAACCCGAGGATGCGACATACATCAACAAGTCTTTTAGCCTCAGCAATGGTCATGCTGTCTATGACATTCAACATCCTTGCAAGTATGGACTTTTTTGCTTTCACATACCTAGAACTTTCGGCTGTGATATGCACGGATGTTGATCATACTTCTCTTTCAGGGCAAATGTGGCTGTGCGGCGGGAACTTCATACACCAGCGTCTGACCGGTCCTGCATTCATTTAGAATTTGATATTGCAGGAACTGGCCTCACGTAAGTTTGATAAACTGGATATGTTAATTTCCAAAAACGAGTGTAGATGAATGAATGTGCACATGTTCATTAGAATACTGATGAATTTTCTTTTACCTCACTAGATACGAGACTGGAGATCATGTTGGTGTATATGCTGAAAACTGCATTGAAACTGTTGAAGAGGCGGAAAAGCTGCTTGGTTATTCGCCAGATACTTTATTCTCAATTTATGCTGACCAAGAGGATGGTACTCCCCTTTGTGGGGGTTCTTTGCCACCTCCTTTCCCATCTCCCTGCACAGTGAGAACCGCACTTACCAGATATGCAGATCTCTTGAGTTCCCCTAAGAAGGTGAACTTGTGGTTTCCATTTTTCTCTTTTTTTTTCCCCTAATTTTTTAATTCATATATTGATTTTACTTCCTGAATGGTTCCTGCAGAGTGCTTTACTTGCTTTGGCTGCTCATGCATCTGATCCCAAGGAGGCTGAGAGGCTGAGACATCTTGCATCTCCTGCTGGAAAGGTTGGTTTATTTTACAGGTTGATACTTTCTGATATTGATGCTGTGTTTCTCATATGAATTTCGTTGGCAGAAGGAGTATTCACAATGGATAGTCACAAGCCAAAGAAGTCTTTTGGAAGTTATGTCAGAGTTCCCATCAACAAAGCCTCCACTTGGCGTTTTCTTTGCAGCTGTTTCTCCTCGCCTGCAGCCAAGATACTACTCAATATCTTCCTCACCGAGGTACCCATGACATTTCATAGTACCTCATTTAACTTTGGAAAATTGATCAGTCAGTTAAGACTCATGATATTATATTGCTGCAGAATGGCACCAACAAGGATTCATGTGACATGTGCACTGGTATATGGGCCAACTCCTACTGGCCGAATCCATAAAGGAATTTGTTCCACTTGGATGAAGGTACCGTGTTACCTACTTTTTTCGTGTCTAGAAAGTTTTATTTTTTTCTTTTCTTTGAGATGATTATATATGCTTGAGATGGAGATACACTTGAATAAAGTCATGATGATTGTAGATATAAATTGACTCATATTCAAGTATAAATCATCTAATGCTGAAGTTACTTGTACAAATATAATCCTGCTTACAGAATGCGACTCCCTTGGAAGAGAGCCAAGAATGTAGCTGGGCTCCAATTTTCGTTAGGCAGTCAAATTTCAAACTGCCTGCTGATCCCATGGTGCCAATTGTAATGATTGGTCCTGGGACTGGTCTGGCACCTTTCAGGGGCTTCTTACAGGTTTGTTATTCTTAAATTGTCATTGTTGTTCAAACATCGTCTCTTTTAAGATTCTACTTTGTTTCACATGCATATCTGATTCATTTGGTACTGGCAGGAACGATTAGCTTTAAAAGAGTCAGGGGTGGAAGTAGGACGTGCTATCCTCTTCTTTGGGTGCAGAAATCGAAAAATGGTATGCCTTTATGCTTTAACTTTATTCATGTCCATCTTCAGTTAACATTTATCACTCTTTCCACTCTCCTCGCAAATACTTTCATCTTTTTAATTGTTCGTTGAGGCCGGCTCAAGAGAAAAATTTAGTTTGCAGAAGTTTGTATAACTGAAATCTTTCAGTTTATCACCCATAACTCTTGTTACAGAAAAAAACTTTGGTTTATTTCCTTTCGAAGCTCTTTATCTATCTAGGCCGCATTGCTGCTCATGCACAGAAATTCTGTAAATGATTTTATATGTTGTTGGATGTACTTAATATCTTTTAAGTTGTCTTAATCAATGTTTGTTTTGATCAGGATTTCACACGAGTATTTTTCTCTGCCCCCATATCTCTCGTGATAGTGAACAATTTTGGCTTATTCGCCTTTCAAAGCTCCTTGTCTTTCTAGATAAACTTTTCAATGGTGTTGTTTACACATACAAATGTTGTAAATGATCTTTTGGGTTGTCTGGATGTACTTAGCGTCTTAACATTGTTCTAATTGATGTTTGGTTTGTTCAGGACTTCATTTATGAGGATGAGCTAAATAACTTTGTGGATACTGGTGCCCTTTCTGAGTTGATTGTTGCTTTTTCTCGAGAGGGTCCAACTAAAGAGTATGTTCAGCACAAAATGGCTCAGAAGGTAAATTAGTTGTCCTTACTCTGTAACAATGTTGTCAGCATAATATATTATGTCCTTTTTATTTCTCAATATTCACGTGCAATCTTCCCCAGGCTCCGGAGCTATGGAACATCATTTCTCAGGGTGGTTATCTATATGTCTGCGGTGATGCTAAGGGCATGGCTAGAGATGTGCACCGCACACTACACACCATTGTTCAGGAACAGGTATTTCTAGTGTCCTGAAGTATACTTCCCCTTGTTCTGTTCTATATTCAGTTATTAACTTTTCAAAGGGCATAACAAATGGTTAGGCTTGGGAGGGTGGCGAGATGTTGCCAAGTAGATTTGGTGAAAAAGGAGTTTTTATTTTTATTTCCTGGGACATGGGCTAACCAGTACTCGCTCCATGTCAAATTAAATTGAGGCACCACTGCCGCATCTATTCCACCACTGCCCATAATCAACGTGCCTCATTTCTCCGCCCAAATATTGCCCCATCTCCCTCTTCCACATCTGCTCCCTGGCCTGCCCATGGATTGTGGGAAAGACAAGTTTATTATGCAAATAAAGTTACTTTTGAGAATACTATTAGGCAGGAACTGTTCAATGTTTTCACGGTGCACTTATTGTTAGGCATGCACATGTTCATACTTAATCCTATTAGTTTTAATATTGCCCTAAATTTCATCGCTGTTGAAAACAATGTCTTTGCTGTATTAACCACTGGAAGCTGCTTATTTTTGGGCGTGCTGTAACAGGAAGACAGTTTTTATCTAGCTTCCTCTTTCATTGTTATTTCTGCTGTGTTAATGTAGACAAAGATGAATAACTGATAGTATACCATCACCCATTGTTAGGACATTATTATCAAATGATTATGGAATCGTGTTCTAGAGAACTGTATTGTCTAGCACATTAGTGGTCAAAAGAAATCTTTAGTTCTCATCGGCATTGATTGTTTTCAACCTAGATGCTTGTTGATTGATGATCGCCTACTTCAGCACGTCTGGTCTGCTAGCCTTGTTTAGGTGATTGATAGCACCTAAGTTCCAACCCTGTTGTGTTGGTGATTCGATTATCAAGCAGCAGATGACCCCATTGGGGT
This sequence comes from Eragrostis curvula, assembly GCA_007726485.1. Taxonomy (NCBI): domain Eukaryota; kingdom Viridiplantae; phylum Streptophyta; class Magnoliopsida; order Poales; family Poaceae; genus Eragrostis; species Eragrostis curvula. The sequence goes on along the minus strand of CM017441.1, from coordinate 26,586,798 downwards.
TCAACAGTTGCTTGCTTAACTCAGCCGTGTCACATCAAACATTTGATAATACTTCACTACTGCACTTGTTTCACAAGAAGATAACAGTGCACCCTTCCCTATTACTGAATGCTACCTTCAATATATTTTGCAGGGGTCTTTGGATAACTCAAAGACGGAAAGCTACGTGAAGAACATGCAGATGGAAGGGAGGTACTTGAGAGATGTTTGGTGACACAGCCCGACCTCAAAGATACATCCTTTTAGCCTCGAGTGTTTGTTTGACCCACAAATACAGAAGAAAAAGAAGACACTCATGTAGGAAGTTAGTAAAACACTTAAATCAAACTGAGTTGTGCCCCCAATTGGGATATGTTTGGTGGGAATGAGGTATACAAGCAAGAGTAGTATTATTTTCATTTAGATTTATATGGAGGATAGGAGGGAGGATTGTCTATATAGGACGGCAGCAAAGCTGTATTATTTGTACAAGATACGAAACCTAAATAAAAGGCCAGTTGCTTATCGATCACCATTGTCTGGCAACATTTTTGGACTGCAAGCTCAACGTGATATGGATACTATGGTCGTTGCATGTAGAAGACTGTTTCGCCTTTGGATGCACATCTGTTCCTACCTGCGACCTTAAACTGATATCATGTCCTTTACTCAGTGCCATGTGTATGATATATATGAACAGGTAGCTCATGTTTTGCAGTAGATAGATGGGGCATGTTTTAATCTCGCACCGCACGCTTTCTTGTTTATACTTGGATAATCGTCCTGTGTCCAAAGCTTGCTCTCTTGTGATAACTGATAAGAGATGTTAGTTTCTGAAAGTGCTGACAACAGTAAACGTCCTTCAAGATATGCCTCTTTCAGTTCAGTAGGAGAAAGCTCGGTCGCAGCAAATGGCACTCCTCGTCTTTTATCAACTTAGGAAATGCAAGACAATTTTACTATACGCAGGAATATAACCGAATTATTACCAAAGGGATGGTGTAGCCTTTCATCCAAAGGACGACCGAAGAGTCCAGTACGTGTGTCCACCCCGAGCAGAGGAAACAAGAAAACTAAAGCAACAGTGACAAGAAAATTAACTTAATCGAGGTAACTATGACAAGATAAGATTGTGACATCCTGGCTCAAGGCTTAATAAGATTGATAGAATACTCATATCAACAACTTGCAACTTCTTTTTCCGAAGCTTATCTCGAAAGAACTTTAAGGTTAAGCGTGCTTGGCCTGAAGCAATTTCTAGATGGGTGACCAACCAAAAAGTCCTTTAGAGCCGACTCTCGCGGTTTCACGGGCGCGTGTAGACGCAATTGCGCAAGCATGATGCATATGGTTGGTATAGACCCAGAGTAGTCACACAACATGGCACATAAACTGGCACTGGACGAGGACGTGACCAAAAAAATCCTTACGTGGCTCAAGTTCCTCGGAGAGGCCCCTGGAGAACTATGGGTTTTATTTCAAGTTCAATAATTATGTTGGAAATCTCTTCCTTGTTTTATTTTAACTGATACTCCTGGGCTAAAATATACCTGATATGTATTGTGTTATGCCATTGAAAACTAGAATGTTAGTATATCACATTAGCGACGAACTTTTTCTTAGAAAAGGGAATATATATTATAGATCAATTTTCTTTTTTGCGATTACACAGTACAACTCAAACGCTCACAACGCACGCACACTTACCCATATGAACGCACATATACAAACCCAACTCCTATGAGCATCTTCGAAGATTGAGCGGTAAATCCTCGAAATTGATGAAGTCACCACTGGCGCCTCGTTGTCGACGGCCACGTCGCCTACCACTAAAAAGCGTCGCCTACCACTGAAAAGCACAATGCCGTTAAATTCTAAAAAATTCTCTTCGAAACGGAGGTAAAAAAAAGTTCCCTGTCAAATGTAGTGTTTTTTTACTGATTAGCTAATAGCTATAATGCAGTATTGTAGTCTTATTGTGACCAAATCATCTAACAAACAATGTTTACATGAACAGTACAAACCATGATCTGTTCCATTTGTGATATTGAATTTTAGAACATGTTGAATGCACTGATTACAACGCTCTTTTGGGAGAGCTACAAGAAAAAAAGTCACCAGTGATGGCATAATGAAGACACGCTGCTATTGAATTAAAATATGTGCTTGCAAAATAAGTAAGAATTATTTTGTTTATATGTGCTTGCAAAACAGTGATGGCATGAAAAAAGTCATCAGTAATCTCTCTTCATTCTCAGATATTTCTTGATGAGAAACCTAAAGATGCATCAAATATGTGCTTGCAAAAAAAGTAAGAATTCTTTTTTGCTTATATGTGGCTCGAACCAGTAATAACAATCCGAGTGCAATGGGTCTTTTAAATTAAAATTTTCCCTTACTCGTTCCACTCATATTTATCTGCTTTATCATTTAATTCTGAGATCTGTGAGTATTAGCTGCCATGCCAATTCGCTTCTTTTTTTTTCCCCCCATTTCCACAAAAATGGTCACCAGCAATGCTTGATATGTACACTCGCGCCCGCGGCAACGCTTGCCGCGGGGTCTCATCTAGCTGTATGGGTTTTTTCTAGTTTCTTGAAACTGAAAATACGTAGTTAGCACTAAATAACTAGTACTAAATAAATGGCCGCCTTAAACTAGTACTGCTAAATAAATGGCCGGCAAAACTGAAAAACGGATGCATAGAAGCAGGACGAGCCAAGAACTGCAGTAACGGATTCACGCGCGCGATCGGCCACTTACAATCACGCGTGATCATCATGTGATTAATGCTAACCAAAGTTTGTTTGTGTATATAAAGCAGCATGTGCCACACATCATAGGCATCACATCCGAGAAAATCCCACAACACACACACACATACTGATTATTCCACCTTTTTGAAAGCCAACATGGCCGCTCCCTCCTCTATTATCAGTGTGGGAGGAGTCCTCTTGCTCTTTGTCATCTTATCAGTGGCAACAGGCACAGAGGCTGCTGTGAGCGGCGGCGGCGACAACGTGGTCCCCGTATGCAAGACCGTCGGCGGCGGCAGCACCTTCTTCGACGTCGAGTTCTGCATTTCGACCCTGCGCACCGACGCCGCGAGCCCCATCGCCAAGACGTACCGGGACTTCGCCACGATCGCCGTGAGACTCCTCACCAACAACGCCGTCAGCACGGCGGCCCGGATCAACGGCCTGAACAGGGCCGGCGGTGGCAGAGACAAGGCCAGGACGCGGTGCCTCGAGTCGTGCCAGGCGCTGTACGAAGGGATCCTGGATCGGAACCGCGTCTGCGCCGACGCGATCAAGGGCGGCAAGTTCGGCGAGGCGGCGGCGGGCTTGGAGAAGTCGGCTGCCGATGTGAAGGCGTGCGAGGGAGGATTTGCCAAGAGCGGCGTGGCGTCACCGGTGACGGCGGAGGATGACAACGCGTTCAAGATCGCCAAGCTTGCCGTTGCATTGCTTCGCTTCGCTTTATGAGAGAGAGAAATTGTGTTGTCGTCTTCAGTTGTTGTTCTAGTAATAATGAAGAGAAAAAAATGAAATGAGTTTGACTGGCGAATTGTATCTTCGTTGTTATTGTTTGTGTTGCTTCTTTGGCTTAGAAAGGGAAACCGGCTCATGCTTCTCGCCCACAACCAATGTTCCGGTTGCAGGAAGAGCATGGGGAGATCAAGGAGAAGTTAAACGGCACGTCACTTCTCAGATGGCCAGATGTTAGCAACATCCCTTTGCATGTAATGAACGAGACGCTGAGGATGGTTGCTCTTACAATGAGGGCAACCATCCTGCCATGGTTCTCGAGGAAAGCTGCACAGGACTTTCAGCGTCGACACTCGACAGTCAGCAACTCACCAACAAAAGTGTATGGTTCCTGATTGAAATCGATGACGGTCGCAGGGGACGTCTGTGAACCTGGACGTAAGTGTCCATGCGCAACGACCCGGCCGTCCGGAGTGGTTCGACCCTGACAGATTTGACGTAAGTTTTGCTGCAAAGTGCATGGATGAATCTGCGGGGCCCGATTTGTACACAAACTCGATTGGCAAATTAATCAACACTAACAAAGATTGCACACTACGTTTAAACACCTAAGAAAGTGGCCTAACTTAACATAAAACCTACCCAAAACTGTAATATCCTGCCAGATAACCAATATAACTACTATAATAGTTGATGAGCCTCTTCTCATAAGAGCAGCAGTGGTTACTTAAACAGGGCAGAAGCAGCTAGTTCATCGGTCCAGTGTCATAGGTACACAGCAGCTAGTTTATCGATGTCATTGGAGCAGCAGCCAGGTATAAGCATGATCCAAGAACCTCTCAAGTCAACAGGAACAGGACAGCTAAAAAAAAAAACCAAAGGCGAACACTCCAGCGTGTCAATAGCCAGGTATCATCACTCAGGCAGCATAAGCATGATCCAAGAACCTCTCAAGTCAACAGGAACAGGACAGCTAAAGAAACCAAAGGCGAACACTCCAGCGTGTCAATGAAACCATAACCAGGTAGTTAGGTCACCCAAGAAACATAGAGAGGAGCATGCTAGGCCGCTGGACACTTCGTACAATCAGAACAAACAATAATCTCTTCTCATTTATGGAAGAACTCGCCAGACTAATAAGAGAACTGAACTGACCTTAGGACATAACCAATCCAGAACAAGAGAACAAAGGACCTTAAAGAAGCCTGCCAAAACAAAACAGTCACTTGAGAATGATGTGGTTTCACAAAATTGAATATGGAAGACTAAAAAGATTACCAGTTACTTTTCCCTTACGGACGATTCATCGCTTGATCTCACCAAGTGCCAGAACCAGATAAGTTTTCTTGTAGGTGTGATCAAGCAGCACAATTATCCCAAGCATACAATCCCCACTTGCACAACTAAGATCAGGATCATCAACGCACAGTGACACAGTTCCAGCAAATAGCACAAATAGGAAACACGCAGGACCCAAGCACCGAGCACTATGACCAAGTCATATGCCTGGCAAGCAGGAAACGATAACAAACCGGTCAGTGATACAGGTCTTAACAAAGCATCTGAATTCTTATGGTACATCATAATTCTTCAACTTCAGGATCACAGAGATCCAGACATACGGTAACAAACCTTAACAGATAGGACCTCCATACCTGGATGGAAGATACTTCTTTAGATCTAGGCCATCAGTAGGGACCAGATCGGTCACGGCTGTAACGGTCACCACCTCCGTAGCTGCCACCATCACGACTGCGGCCAGAGTATCGGTCACCACCACGGTCAGAACCATAACGACCACCACCACCATGCCTATCATCCCTACCACTGTATCTATCTCCTCTCCCACCATCCCCATCTGGGCACTCTCTAGCAAAATGGCCAGGTTTTCCACACTTGAAGCAATCTCCCCCACCACCACCACGTGGAGCACGCCCACCATAGTCACGGCCACGGTCATGACGAGAACCACGATCACGATCAAAATCACGGTCACCATTACGGTCTCTACCAGCACCTTGTGGCTGAGCTTTATCAACACTGATGGCCCTCCCATCTAAATCCAGTCCATTCATCCCTTCAATAGCATCCTCCATAGCTTTCTTCTCATCAAAAGTCACAAAGCCGAATCCACGAGATCGGCCAGAAAATTTGTCAAGAACCACCTACAGAGCAGCAAAACTTAGTAACCCAACAGAACAAACTTCGCAACCATAAATACAAAGCCATGCTAAATAACCGATAGAAAATAAGGCAAAATTAAAACAGTATGCATATGTTAAAGATGTAAGTTAAAAATACTGTCATTCAATGAACTTAGGGGTGGTAAAAATATTATTCTCGACATGCCCAAGAAGACAGGATAAATCTTTGACGATTGAACCATATGGCAAAATTTTTGGAGATAGAAAAGAGAACGAGATAGAAAAGAGAACGTTATGTTTGGCCAGCTTATCGGAGACAAAGTAACATGACTCTAAAGAGGTTTTAGCCTAAACCCTAAATAGATGTGAAACATATTTAAGCATACTGAACCTACCCATCTCTCTATAGATAAAAGAAAATTGTTTAGGGTTCTCAAATTGTTGGTTTTGTAAAAGTTGGAATTTCGTGCAGATACAACATCTTACGCAAGAACTGTCCACAGCAACAGTTTATCAAAACAATCTCCAATATAGTTACACAAGTATATTACTCCCGCAGAACCAATGGTATGGGATTCTCTACATTACCTTTGCCTCGGTGAGGTTGCCAAATTTCTCAAACGCGTCCCTGAGGCTTTCATCAGTTGTCGACCAGGATAGGTTCCCGATGAAGCAGCGGTACTCCTCGGCTTCAGACATTTCTTAAGAAGATAAAAGAAGCACAGACACATATAAGCAATAAGGAAGCTGGGTTATATATTTATTTATTAAAAAAAAGACTAAGGGCAGTATCCTTACAACATTAATACGTCTGAAAAGGAATTCAATCGACCAACAAATGTTCACTAGCATAAATTTCAAACCCACGGCTATTTCATACAACCCGAGCGGCGTAACAGATGAAGTGGATGTCTAAACAAGCTCACAGTAGTTTATTTGTTCAGCTGCCCCTTCATTTATTATTCGCATAAATCAGTCTCTAATCAGTTCATTGAACCAATGATGGTAAAATGCTGCAAAAAACTTTTTCTTCTTCACTATACAACGCAGTAAGAGGTAAATCTATGAGCGCACACCAAACCATTGACAGAGGCGGTCGACCAATGATAGGTCGACTGGGCGAGCTATCCTACCTCCCAATCGTCGTCCCCGACCACGCCCTCACCCCCGGCGCAGGGATCGACCCATCCAGCCTAAATCTGAATAAAAAAAGGGAGGAGGATTGGGGAGGAGAGCTCAGCTCTTACCTTCCGTCGAAGCTGGAGGAGAAGGAGGAGGAGGAGGGTTTCAGCCGCGCGTTGCTAGGTGCCTGGCTCCGCCGTCCTTGGTGCGCCGCTCCTGGTGTTTGTGAGGCTGCGGGGTAGGGTAGGAAGGAGGGAGCTGTTCGCCCCGGTGTTGACTATCCAGAAAATATCTTCCAAGGTTGGCGCGGTTTGGGCACAAGGTTCTCAATACCGAATGTCTCGGAAAAACCGGCTCCCACCGGTAGGTCCGGTTTTTCGGAAAACCGAAAAAATCGGACGAAAACCGGACCGAAAAGCATTTGACGAATTTTGAACCCGAAATTGCCGAAATTTTCGAGAAACCGGAGCAAAGGACCGGTAATGTACTGTCAATTTGCAATGCAATGTGCACTTCTAGACTCCCTAATTTAATTTGTTCACATCATCACTTCACTACCTACGTAAAAGGGAAAAACAGAAAATAAAAAAGAGAAGAAATCGAGCTCACCTTGAAGCCCCTGTCGTCGGCTCGGTTCCCGGCTGCTGCAGGCCGGTTTACCGCTGCCGCGCGCCGGTAATCCGGCCCCTATCGTCGGGCCGCGGCGGATCGACGTCCGCGGCGACGGTAAACCGTCTCCCCGTCGCGGTTTACCGGTCCGGCTCCTCGAGAAACCGGCGACGAACGACGGTTGGCTGGTTGTGGTGGCGGACGGCGACGGCGGCGGTGGTCCGGGGCTAGGGGTGAAAATGGTACGGGAAATTCCCGTCCCGTCCGGGGCCGTATACCGAATTGTGCCGACCGTTTTCGTATTTACGGGATAAACGGAAAAAAGGACGAGATACGGGAGCAAGCGTTGCGGGACGGGATCGAAAACGGCGTGGCCCTTTTACCGACCGTTTTGCCGGAATCCCGTATTGGCTCGGGAAGTTCCCGTTTTATCTCCGGCTTTTATGCATTCGGGATAACAGCTCATTAAGCCCAACTCTAACTCTAACACTCCAGCCCATAATTCCTCGTATGTCTACCGTAGTCTGACTCGCCGCTATACGCCCGCAGCCGCGCACCAAAGCTGCTCGCCGTCCAGCACCGCTTCGCGCTGTCACGCCCTCGCCGTCGTTCATGCGCCTGCACTGCTGAGCTCTACTTCCGTCTGCTGCGACTTGAATCGGAGTCACGGCCGAGTACGAACTCATCGCATGGCTTGCAGGACCTTGTGGAGAGGCCCGAAAAGAGAGCCTGCGCTCTGCGGATCGGAGCAAAATGAGTATTGATGAAAACCATAAAAAAATAAGGTCACTTCCTGCACCATTGCACACCGGTTCTTTACATTATTTTTTCTAGTATTTAATTCTTTGCTATTCATTCAGTCATATGTTGAGACATGAGTTGAGACTCACTCATGTGTTTATGTGTTGAAATCCACATGTGAGTTAGAGTTGATTATTTATGTTGGGTTACTCTTTTCGACTTAATCACCGGTTCCCGACCGATACGTATATTTCCGTCAGTATTAGTTCGTTTTTGGATGACCGGATTTTTCCTGACCGTTCCCGTTACCGGTTTTCCCGTTTTCGTTCCCGTCCGACGATGTAAATGTGAAAGTGAAAACGGTTAGGGTATTTTCCCGACCGTTCCCGTCCGTTTTCATCCCTACCCGGGGCGCGAACGGCGAGAGCGGCGGCGGACAGCGGCAACGCCACGTCGAAGTGGTCCTGCGCAGCTCGTTTGGGGACCGGGGCGCTCAATCGTTCGTGAGGACCAAGGGATAAGGTCATTTTCCTTTTTTTTAAAACCATTTATTACAGCAGAAACTTCGTTGAATTTTTTGACATATCAAACGATCGATTCTACGTGAATGGTTTCCACCATTGGATTGGAAATTCGATCTAGTTTTTTTACGTATTTTTTGTATCAAATTTTTTCAAATTTTCAAAAAAATTTAAATTTTGAAATGAAAAACCGGACTACCGGGTAAACCGGACCGGACCGGTTTTTCCGGTTTTCGCGAAAACCGGTCCGGTTTACCGCGGTAAATTAAACCTTGTTTGGACACCGAAATCATTTGTTTATTGGGCCACATGACCCTGAGAAACCAACAACTACTCCTGCGGCCATGCTGGGATTTCAACATGAATGGGCCTCGTACTTGGGCCAAATTCCTACGGCTCCATCCTCAAATGTGTGCGTCCGTTTCGTCAACTATACAAGCTCATGTGCAAAAAAAACATATGTTCTCTCATACAAATATTTTTTAAAAACATAATACATTGTAAATGTTTATAGACACTACATGCACACTCACCCTCTATCAAACGCCTCTCAAAAACTGACCAGCCAATCTTAAGGCTGGAAACCCGAGCAAAGGACCTTACGCCTGAAAACATAACAATTACGTACGGTCACTTGAAAAGGTGATCCATCCGTTAATTGGGATTTGGGAATTGCACTTTATCCGACAAAATACTACGAGAAAATCAACACGGAAGACACTGTTGGTGCACGAGTAGGTGCATGTGGGTTTTGTTCACAACCGCTGATCCGACCCGGTACTTGTCTTCTTTATATACAAGTCTCAAACCACATCAGTGTTCCTGCTCCTGGCTTCTCTGTTCCCACAACACGCGCTGCCAAGCTCTCGATCTCTCCCTCCCTCCCTGATCACTTCTCACACCACCACCAACAAAACTAGCGTTTCATCTCCATCCTCCGGTCGATGGAGAACGTCGAGCCGTCCTCGGACGCTCCCGGCGTCAACCTCGACCTGCGCCTGGACCTCTCTCCCCGCCGGCGGCCCGTCGCCGCCGCCGCCACTGCTGCCGACCACCGTGGTGAGGCCTTCGCCTGCAACTACTGCCACCGCAAGTTCTACAGCTCCCAGGCGCTGGGCGGCCACCAGAACGCGCACAAGCTCGAGCGCACGCTCGCCAAGCGCAGCCGCGACATCGTCGCCGCCACCCCGCCGCCGGCGTCCTCCTCCCGGCCAGCGCCGTTCCATGCTTTGCCGGACGCCGCCGGAGGGGAGCTCTGGCCGACGTCGTCGTTCCGCGCCGCGGCCGCGCCGGAGGAGGACGTCTCGGCGACGGAGCTGCCGGGCATCGACGTGGGCGGCTGGGCGACCGCCGCCGCAGCTGCTGTCGAGGGCGGCTTCGGACGCCTCGGCCACGCCTGGAATGGGGAGGAGATCGATCTGTCGCTCAAGCTCTGAGATGGATGCTCGCTCGCATGAAGAGGTTTATTGCATATGGCCGGAGTAGTTTATCCTCTAGTGCAACTGTTAGCTGATTGCGAGCCTCTTCGAGTCGACGCTTTTGGCTAGCTAGTAACTCGATTAGTAGCTGATATATATGACTCATGCAAGAGTAACTAATCCTATATAGTTCGACATATGCGTATATATGGGCATGTCCATCATGCACACCATATTTGCATGCACTTTTTATCTATATATATCGATGCAATATGATTAGTAAGCTGAATCTTGTGTATATGCCTATGTTGAGCACTTTAGCTAGCACATGTTCGTTGTTTATGGGCGAAGAACGAGTTTTGGCTATATTTAGTGAAAGCTTATTATGATGTCCTGTGTTCTCATGTTTTTTGTTCACGTTAATTAAACAACTGAAGCTAAGGTTATCTCAATACGCTTCTCATCTCAATATTGGTTCCCATTAAATGCTTGATTGTTAGACTCAATTTTTCCCCTTGCTCTATAACTGCTTTTATAGCAAGCGGCTTGTTGTCATTAGAGCTTGTCCATGCCATGGACCTGACAAATGTTCACTGATCTCAAATGAAGCAAATAAACCTCAGAGGCTGTATGATGTTGCTGTTGAGTGGCGTTGTTCTTCCCTTTGCTTGGTCCTTTGGTAAAGTTATTGCTAGCTAAGGTTTCTTCTGGGAAGTTGCTTTGCACAACTGCAAGAGCCTTTGCTCCCCAACTAGATTTTAATGGCAAACGCACTGGGGTTCTTGCTTTGCAAGGGTTCCACGAAGTTATCTAGCTAGAGCTCAAAGCACCCCATGTCCATGTGTGTGTCCCAGACACATAGATCCATCGACTGGATGTTTGCACACAAATTCTCATCCTGCACGCATCCAGGATGACCAGCCATATCTGAGCGAACACATGCCATTCTGAGCCGGGGACATTAACAGTGGAAATTTGACGTTTTCGACATAGATTAACATGTGAGCTGTCGCAAAGCTACCATGCTAGCTAGCAGCTGGTAAGGTTGTAGACTTTTTCTTCTTTTCTGAAAGTTGACTTGCATGACATGGCAAAGCGATGATAACAGATGGTTAGTTGCGATCACGACAAGTAATAAACCATGTATTCAGATGAGTGTTGCTCCGCATCTCTTGACACTTGCGAGGAAAATAAGCAAGAAATTGGCCTCACAGGATGGCCCCGTTGCGCTCAATCAGGAAATAGACGTTTACACTTGCACTAAATTAACAGTCTTTCTACTGTTTGTAGTTCTGCACTAACTATACAATATGGTGCGCTTTCAGTTGTACAAATTAATGGAAGCGCCACGCAGAGATGTCATCCAGATAAAAGTTAACTATGTAGAAAGATCTTTTTTACTTGTTTTATGAAAATCCCTTGAACCTTGAACTGAAGTACTTGATCATGCATCAACCAAGCTCATCGGTCCAAAAATAAATTTCCTACTTGGCACACACATTAAACCATCAGTTACGTATGTACTACTACGTACGTGGACTTGCATGCAAGCAACTGACAACAACATCTCATGATAAATTAGCACCGGCGGAGAACCAGTCCGTAATAATCATCGATGCATATATGATACAGCATATAGCTAGCTGGCTACACTTAATAGGGCGGCGATTGATCGACAAGGTTGTGTTAGTGGGCCAGTAGGTGCTTGTTCCCTCCTTCTGAACAATCGCAATCCTATATCGACGATCGTCCTAGCATGTGACTAACACAAACAAGCACAAGATGGAAAATGCTTGATATATCGCCTGTCAGTGCGGCTACTCAAGTCGTCGTCGCGTCCGAGATCAGAGCAAGACACCAAATCCCAAGTCCTCACGCCGAACGGCAGCCGCCGCTTGATAGCCTAATACTTGTCGCTCTGGTTGTTAGCTGATCTGCTTGCTAGCCCAAAGCTTTCATGCACTTTCACATCACATAGATATCTCGATGTCGCTGGCTTGGTTAGCTCTGCCTGCAGGTGCTGGGTAGCACGAACGCAGGCGAACATCATGTCAGGCTCTGCCGAACCGTGCCCGGCCATGGATTTCTCAGATCGATCAATTGGTATGGCTGCGGCAGCTCGATGGATGCGAAGAAATCTCAGGAGGCACATCGTGTTGGAGCTGGATGCGGCAAACGGACAAGCCAACAGTACAGTGGAGCACGCACTCACTGTCTCACTGATGACTTCTTGCGTGCCTTGCCTTGCCTCAGCTCAGCTCATGGGCTTACCTTAGCTTGGCTTACGTCACGGGGCACACGGGTTAGTCATAGATGAATTAATTCTGCAGCCTTTGTGTTGAATTTGGAAGTGAAACTCGAGAGTTTGGCTCACCAGGCTTTGTTAAGCTAGCATTCACTTTAGACCATCTAGATCATCATGATCTGTCTGTTTGTGACTGGGCACATTACATGCCTGCACGTTGACTGCGCCTAGATCTAGTTATCTTGTTTACCTCACCTAGTCCTAGATAGAGACTTTTTTTTTCCCTCTCCGAAACGAAGAAAGAGTTCTAGAGACTATCTATTGTGTCCTGGCAGCGGGTTTTCGGAGCCTTCCCTCCCACCAGTCAAGTTACTATATCCGGCCTTTAATCTATACCTTCAAGAAAATTTCATAAGTTCTATTTTAAAAATTTAAGATAATAAAGTCATATCTCTACTACATAATAAAAGACATCCCGTCGTCAGCACACCCCAGCAAGGTGGGTCCTCCCCTGTGTGATGGTGGGGCCAGCGATTAAGGACCGCCTTCGATACCGCGCCGCCTTCGATTTCGCGTGCCGCATCGACGTTCGTTTTGTATCGTAGGACTTACATTCGTTTCGTCATTGGTATGCGATAGACCCCCCGCACCTCCGCACGCGACTGCCATTGCGCATTCGGACTCTGATCTGCCTTTGGTTCATGATCTGACGAACCAAGATCGTTTCGTAGTTGGTGTCGAGCCGCGCATCTATCGTTTGGTGGGGACAAGTGCTGTCGCGCGTGCTCCTTTCGTTGTTGATCCGACTCTCCGCGTTCATTTCGTCGTTGGTGTGTATTTCGTTGTTGGTGTGTATTTCTCCCTCCGCATGCAACCGCTGTCGCGCATCCACCTTTCGTTGTTGATCCGACGGTCCGCGTTCATTTCATCGTTCGTGTGTATTTCGTCGTTGTGTCTATCTCACCCTCCGCATGCAACTGTTGTCGCGCATCCGTCTTTTGTTGTTGATCCGACGCTCCGAGTTCGTTTCGTCGTTGGTGTGTAGTTCGTCGTTGGTGTGTATCTCACCCTCCGCACGCAACTGTTGTCGCGCATCCGTCTTTCGTTGTTGATCCGACGCTCCGCTTTCGTTTTGTCGTTGGTGTGTATTTCGTCGTTGGTGTGTATCTCACCCTCCGCACGCAACTGCTGTCGCGGATCCGTCTTTCGTTGTTGATCCGACGCTCCACGTTCGTTTTGTCGTTGGTGTGTGTCTCACCCTCCGCACACAACTGCTGTCGCGCATCTGTCTTTCGTTGTTGATCCGACGCTCCGCGTTCGTTTTGTTGTTGGTGTGTAAACCCTAAAGGCTCAACATGCATGTTAAAACGCAGGGTATGAGGCACCATTCTCCCTAATTCGGCACTCTTCCTCCTGACTACCTCCATCTCCTGAAGATCTTTCCCTCACCCAAGCGTTCCTCGATCTCCCCAAGTCAGCCACGCGAGCGTGAATGAATCTCTGAACTGAAACCTCCGATCAGGATGCGGAAGCTACAAATCGGTCGGGCGACAACATTCTAGGTCAGGGTACAGGATCTATGGTCGACATCCGAACGGAAACCTCCGATCGGGATGCGGAAGCTACAAATCGGTCGGGCGACAACATTCTAGGTCAGGGTAGAGGATCTATGGTCGACATTGATAACACGAAGGTATTCATCATTGTCTGGTTTGTTTTTGTTGATTAATTAAGCCAGGCTATTTCCTTATTCCGTTGAACCTACTGACGAGCAGGACGAAGAGACCAAAAGGGCGGAAAAGGAAGCTAGGATGATGAAGAGGTGTAACGTACCAGATGATGTTCGGCGGGAGCGAAATCGCATTCGCCGGGAGAAGTACCGTATGTCAAAGGCTGCTATGGCCACGTGTGATAGACTTGGTATCAGCTATAACTACAATGGCGTGCTTGGTATGTTATCTTGAAACTTATTTGGTAGGTTTGTTTATCGATTTGTTCTTATGAAGATGGAATACACCGTGTTTTCTGTAGAAATTTTGGAGCGAAATTCAAGAATTCTGGAGCATGCTCAGATGGATGCTAGAAGGATCAGAGATTGCAATTGGCCACCACCAAGCAGGCGAATGGGGAGAGAAGCGACAATGGCCATACGTACTTCAACTATGGAAGACGGCGTATTTGGGTGGACCCCACCTTCGCCGGTATGTTCTTCGACGATTTTCGATGAGGAATCTCTGTATTGTGATTACTGATATTCATTATTTTTATGATAAAAATAAGAATAATGAAGCAGACAGGGTCGGAGAGCGAATCGGAGAATGAATCGATGCCTGCATGGATCTGAAGCTAGATTGCGGAGCGATTTCATTACAACGTCGGAGTGCGAATCGGAGGTTGAATTGATGCCTGCGTGGAATAATATTGTTCGTGATACCATATCGCTGAGTGATGCCATTGTGGCTTCGACTGTTGGTTAGGCGAGATTGATCGTTACATCTAAATTGTGTATTTTATGTTCTGATATTTTGTGTCGCTGAAATTTGTGTATTTTACATTCTGATAGTTGGGTCACGAAAATTTGTGTATGCATCGATGCGGCTTCCAAATTCAAATGCGTACGCCACTTAAAAATTTGACATTATATTTTAGGTCTTGAAGATTTGATATGAAAAACATTCCTCGTACAAACCCGCATCAATGCGACTGCAGATGCGGCCGTCATGCTTCTATAGCCTTCAACATTTTAAGACATGGCGATTTTAGAAGAAACCTTCGTATATCTTTGTCGATCTGCTTATTATGGTACGGTATCGGATATTACGGCTATCATTGTTATTTTGGTGAAACAAATCGTGTGTTGGTGCCGTAAATTTCGGTGATTGTATGTCACCCTCTTTTATGTGACTAGTGTACTAAAAACTGGAGTCAATATTTTCTGCCGTACCCAATGGTACTGAACAAGTATCTCTGGTGAGATTCGTGGTCAGGACAAAGGACCAAAGGAAGGCCTCATCAATCCCTTGCCAGGATGGACTCTTCTTTTGCTGCAGCGGTTTTGGTAAACTTGACACCCGGTTTTTCCTGTTCCTTTTCGAATCGGAGTTAGGGGGTATTCGTTGCATGGGGTCTAAAATTTGAAGGGAAGAATCTTGTTATTTAAGAGTATTAAATAAAGTTTAATTACAAAACTAACTGCAGAACCTCTGGTCTAAATCGCGAGACGAATTTAACGAGGGTAGGTAAGCCGTGATTAGACGCTGGTTACTGTAGCATTACTGTAGCATCACTGTAACAAAATATAGATTAATTAGGCTCGTTAGATTCGTCTCGTAAAGATATACCTATCTGTAAAAAGATTTTGTCATTAAATTTTATTTAATACTTTTAAATAATAAGATTCTTTTTGATTTGACAGCTCTAAATGCTAAATGCTAAATCAACGAACACCCCTTACTTTGCCCAAGTGCAAGAGCTTCTGCTTCCAACTCTTGACGTCAAAAGCGCCGCAGTTGCTTTGCAGGATCACTAGTTACACGATCGATCCAGAGATCACTGCAATGCAATGCATGATGTGTCGATCGATCCATCGATGAACTTTTGTTTACAAAACGTAGACGCATGTTCGCCGCATTCATCTACCGTTTCTGCACAAGTTCTCATTCTGCACGCATCCAGCATGACGAGCCATATGCGATCACCTGCCATTCTGGGCCAGGGACATTGTTAACAGTGACTTTTGCAACCAAGATAGGATAAACGTGATGTGTGGCCTGTCGCGGAACTAGGTAGCTGCTACCTAGCAAGACTTAGCTTCCTTTCATTGAAGTTGATTTCGCACGCATGATGATAACTGAATAATTACGATCACGACAAGTAAGCGCTTGAGAGTAGATATATCACCAGTATACAGCAAGAAAGCACCCTCACGTGAAGTTCCTGCCTGTGCCCAATTGGGTAACAAGATGTTTACGCAGCAACAAAGTAAAGAGATAATTGCCCGCAAAAAAAGTAAAGAGATAATTAGTGTGACACGCTACGCACTCCTGCCGTTCCAGTATACAGATGAATCTATCAAAGAGTGCGTTGCAGTTATCATCAAGAAGACGAATCTCTCCTCTAACAATAGTACGTAGTGTAAAAAAGAAGGAGGAAAAAGGTCACAAGGAAACTAGGAGTGCAACTAAGCTTGGAAAACGCTTGATGATGCTAGCATATTCAAGTATCAGTAGAGAAATAGTATCGCTTGAAGCTTGGTATATATTAGCTCTTCTGCTCTTGTACCATGAAGCAGCTGAAACTATTCTAGAAAAAAAAATGATAGCTAACAGTAAACATTCTTGCAAAACATTTTTTGTTTCTGTTGAAGATTAGGCGTCTATATATTAATTTGATTAGTACATAACAGATACGTATGTACTTTCGGTAAAATTATTCATATAGTATGTAAGCAAGTGATAACTGTCTTTAGCATTACAAAAGTAAAGCGTATTCAATGGAAATAGTATCAGCTAAGTATACAGGGTTGTTCCGTGTACATATGACAGAAGCGCAGGCAAACGTCTTGTCACGCGCTGCCGAACCGCACGGGTGGGCCGCAGGAGAAATCTCAGGGAGCACATCGTGTTGGAGCCGGATCAGGCAAGCGGACAAGTCAACAAATACTGCGGCACGGATCGCAACGAAGCTCACACATCACGCTGCATCTGCTGATCGTGGCATCTAATCCGTGAGGAAAATTATCAGTTTATTACTGCAATCAGAGGGAAACAATGCACTCAGCTTAATTGATTAATTCATCGTTCCATCAGCGAATGATGACGCATGGTAGACACATCGGTGAGGAGGATTAGTCTAATCTCATATCTAAATGGTGGAACCCGCTGCATGTATCTCTGTCAAAAAATCTTCCGATGTAGGAACAGAGCTAGAAGCATTTTCATGTCAAATCTGTACGCATATACACGTCGTTCCCTTTTGGGTAACTTCAGAAAAGAAATGGCCTACGGAGCCTGGCTTCCGTCTTCTCTGCTCAACTGGGATGCGTATCAAACATCCACGAAAGAATCACGACGCGACACAGAAGGTTTAAATCCCAGAGTGGCAGAATCCAACGGCAAAATACAGCCACCGAAATCGCACCAACTCAACTGGCCATGTGGCGTGTGGACCAAATTCCTTCTACGGGCCTCAAGAAAAGGCAGGCTGAGTTCCTCACGTAAATAGGCCTCCATTTGGCCCAGAGAGCCCTTGGACGCGAAGTCCATAGGTCGAATCAGGGCCGAAGCATTTCGATTCGATCCAACAGCTCCTAGGACATCATTATCTGAAAGGAAAAAAACAGCTCCGAGGAAAAAAAAAAGAGGAGAATTTTCAAAACAAAAGGAGACATTTACGCACATCATTTCCCTAATTTTATCTGGTTAGGCATCTCTCTTCCGACCCTCTTTTTCAATTGTACGAAACACATTACAACTTGAAATTTTGCACAATGATACATTACTGCATTCTCTATCCATCTATTTTTTTACAGATTTTTTCCTTATTGTTCACATACTTTGTTTTACACAACAAAATTTATTCTCAATGAAAAGTAATTTAAAAAATCATTAAAAATATAAAATAAAACACATGGATAGAGAATATAACAATGTATCACTGTGAAAAGTTTAAAGTTGTAATGGGTTTCGTGCAATGAGATAAAAAAATTGAAAAAACCACATTTCCCTTTATTAGTGTTCTGCACCTAAATTACCACACTTTTGGAGTGTGCCACAGCTAAATACAAGGGTTGAAGTGTGTTGTACCTAAAACCACACCTTTCTAGTGTGTTGTAGCAAATTTCTCCCTTTCAATTGGACAGCCAAGAAAAACAGAGCAAAGGATTCAGTACTCGGATACATTGCACTAGTGGTCTACGGCGCGCCTTCGCGCGCCGCTTGATCACTCCGTGCGTGATTTAAAATGGTGGTCACGAAGTGGAGGAAAATTGCCGGATCGGAACATTTGAACATGCCATAAAAGGCCTCGTAGTAAGCATTTCTTTGAGAGAGAAATGTCTTTTTTATTAGTGCACTAATTAACATCTCGAGACTGCTGAGGACAAGGGAAAAAATCAAATCCCGAATTGAGTTTAGTTGCTTAAGATTCCCCTTGGCCAATTAGCCGTGCACTATACTCGTGACTTTTATCACCAACATGGGGAATCTTAGACGTGGATGCTTTCCCCAGCTGAATATATGTTTGTTTGTGGAATAACATGGCTTACGAAACATTGCCTCACACCTCTGCCTGAAAGGTGCATTTTAGGTTAAGGATAGCAAACAAATACACAGCGTGAGCCTGTTATTATTTATCAGTATAAGATACAGCCAGTATATTATAGCAGTGGTAAAGGCATTACATGGAGCATGAGGAAGGGCTCATACGCGGTCTCCACAGGCAAGCTAATACCTGGAAGTATCTTATTTTTATGTTCAACTGCTAATACCTGGAAGTTAATATGTATCAAATCAAGCTACCATTTCACTTCTAACACATGGCACCTGAAACTTTGTTCAGTAATCAATAAAAACTTCTTGTTTCGTAAAAAAAAAGAAATAATAAACAAGAACTTCTTGTGAGGTAAATCGCTGACAACTAAACCAAACACAAAAGCATCTACTACATGAAATTCACCATATTAGAATGAGCCAAGTGCCAGAAGCCGTGGTTACCATAGTCATTAGCAAAGAAAACGAATAATAACTTAATACAAATGATCTACCCACATTTTCCATTATAAAAATGATCCAACCTCCGTCTTCAATGGCAAATTCTTTGACAATCAACAACTATCACTCCACCTCTGGACAACAAAGTTTAAGGAACAGGTTCTCCTTCACTTGCATAGAGTACCAGAGGATCTCAAGAAAAATCTCAACCTATAACTTTCTTCCTTTCTCCCCGTTCACACATACCTAACTTTTCATTTTGTTAATGAAAGAACTCTCCCACAGTTTATGCATTAAGAAAAACCTGAAGTAACCAAAACACTGGGCCCGTTTGGGATAAAGGATTTTCAAAGGAAATTTTAAAGGAATTACTTCCTCTGTTTTGCTGACATCACTTCCTCCATGTAGCGTTTGGAACGTAGGAATCAATCTTTCCTTTCCTCTGGAAAGGATTCCTTTGCTACACAAAATGGAGGAACGAAACAATCCACTCCGAGCTCATGGGAAATTTTCCTTCACGCGAGGGAAGAGCTAAAGCGGCATTCATGCTTTGTTAAGCACTAATGCGTTGAAGCACAGCTGGCTGGTCTGCTCATGACCATATGAATAAAAACTGTATTTCTGGAGCAATGAGTCGTCGGCAAAATAAAAAGTAGAGCAAAGTAAGGTAGGGATCTGCATGCAACAATAACATCTGAGCTAATGTGCTAGACATTTGGGTTAGCAAATGTCATACCGGAATGAATCTATAATGGTATTATAGCTTCTAAATATTTTTATTTAATCACACTATCACTTTTTCCTATGTTTCTATTCCTGCATTCCAAACGCCTCAAATTCTTCATTCCTCTGTTTTGAATTCCTGTGGTTTTGTGCCTTTTTCAATTCCTGTGTTTTCTTCGTTCCTGTGTTTTTTCCTATTCCTCTGTTTTCCGTTCCTCTGTTCCAAACAGGGCCTTTAAATGAACAAAATGAAACTTATGGAGTAAATATACAAATTTCTTGAGGATAATCCAGAGGTAAGCATGCATAACAGGCAGGTTCATAAATATTTCAGCCATTTGGCTAAAAAGAACACAGTAAGGTTCATGAAGGTTAACTGCAAGTTCTAATCAAGTAAATAGAGAACAAAGACGTATTGAAAAACAGACCCTATAAAAGAATGTAAAAAGCACCTGTGTACAGATGAGACATCTAGAAAAACGACATATTGAGTTCCCATTTCGTGAGCTTGTCAGAAGCAGAGTAAAGACAGAGATATTAAAAAGATCCAGGCCATGCACCGTCCAGCTTGATTATTCTATAAGTATCCAAGTAATGCCATCTCTAAGGTATTTTTGTCTGAGTATCATGTATTTGTCTCATGTTGAATGGCCATTTCTATTCATGTGTGCTGTGCCTGTAACGATATTGCTCATTAGTATTGAAAGCAAAAAATTAAAAACAATGGTAAGGACGCTTAAATAATTGTAATTTTTTCCTAGGGATCACAGACAAGCAGACACTAATTTGAATACGACAACGGCAGCTGAAAGGCAGTGACAATGTTACAATTAACCTGTAGGTTGGATCGTGTGGATAATTAAAACACATCTTTGAGGATAAAGCAACTTTTTTATAGAAGGCAAGCATGTATTACAGAAAATCAAACGTTTCTTTATCCAGTACTGTTCACAAGATGTCTGAATTATATCCTTGAATTTTTATGGGTCTAAGATACGTACGACATGGGTCATAGAAACAAAAGTATATCTGAGGTTAAGAAATTAGTAAAGGAATCATAAGTTGACAATAATTATTTTATTCTGAACTGGCAAGGTGTACATATACCTTGGACATTATTAACATATTACCTACTCAATGGTTAACAGCAACATCTTACTCTGATCTTCAGCTCAACAGAGCAGAACCCACCCAAAAGGTGCATGTCTATTTTCTGTTTTCTTATACACACAGGAGAAAAAAGCTTTGCAAGCTAGCAGAAAATATCACATACTGTCATGCCAATAGTTTCAGGATGTTGAAGTGTATAAGTGAATTGCCTACCTTCTCCCATTGACTTAAGCTTTTGGGTTCATCTGGTTAGTACGTTCACTCTAACATGGTATCAGAGGGTCCCGAGTTCAAATCCTGGT
The DNA here is from genome assembly GCA_007726485.1 of Eragrostis curvula. Taxonomy (NCBI): domain Eukaryota; kingdom Viridiplantae; phylum Streptophyta; class Magnoliopsida; order Poales; family Poaceae; genus Eragrostis; species Eragrostis curvula. The sequence continues at coordinate 26,565,686 of CM017441.1, read as the reverse complement.
AAAGACATTATTTGTGCCTGCATCCCTTTATTTCCATGTTTGCGCCTTTATCTCTGGCTGCACGTGAGTGGGGGTGTTGAAGTGTATAAGTGAATTGTCTACCTTCTCCCATTGGCTTAAGCTTTTGGGTTCATCTGGTTAGTGCGTTCACTCTAACATGGTATCAGAGCCAGGAGGTCTCGAGTTCAAATCCTGGTAAAGGCATTATTTGTGCCTGCATCCCTTTATTTCCACATTTGCGCCTTTATCTCTGGCTGCACGTGAGTGGGGGTGTTGAAGTGTATAAGTGAATTGCCTACCTTCTCCCATTGGCTTAAGCTTTTGGGTTCATCTGGTTAGTGCGTTCACTCTAACACAGGAAATATGGGAAAGCATGATGTACATACCACCTGATGTCTCCCTCGATTAATTATTTTGAAACGTACATTTGTTCATGTCATTGCATTCTCTTATATAAGCTTATTATCGATTAGGCATAAGTAACATGGAAGCATATGGGAAAGAACCGCTCAAGTAGGCGACATAGAATACCTTCAGGAGATAAACACTGTCTGATCATTTCTAGTGCTGGGAGTCCATGAACATAAGTCAAATTGTTTTAGCCTCTGAAGTAAGCTTAACAAATAAGCCAACATCTCCCCTCAATTATGGAAGGATTATGCTCTTGCATGTTGGCTGCAACCCTCTTCAATATCCACCTGACAGTGAGAAATTTTTTTGCCTCGTTAATCAGGAAATATCTTTTCAACACAGCAAGTAAAATGATACATGTCAAAAACAAACCTATGCAGGCTGTTTGGTGTTGTTAAATAAGTGTTTGTGCACATATGATGTTTATTTCCAACCTCTGGCTAGGCTGCACTGTGCAAGAAACGAAAATATCAAAATCAAGCTCATATATACAGAAGGTATAAAGCTAACAAACAAAATTTTAGACTAACTGAAAATGATAACTAATGAAAGATGGTACATTTAGTGTATAGTTTGTTTGGTGGCAAGCCGCTCCAACCCACAAAAGTGCCGTGAATTTATTTACAACATGCATGTTTTGTTACAAAAAGTGCAACAGGAACAATAGTTAACCAGGGCTCAGTAAAAGCAGCTGATGTTTTCATACAGTTGTGCGAAGTGAGGCAAAGATAAGCAATACAAGAACATGGGTAGATCATTTTCCATGATTCAAAGCACTGCATGAAAAAGGCGAATGCAAACGAAAGAAATATTACCAAAATTAGAAATAATTCATAAGGTTTCATAATCTTTTTCAAACAATTAAAAGCACCACAACTATTCGTACAGTAGACGCGTGCAAGAGTCCACACACCTGAGATTCTCATCAAACTCAAGTACGAACATGGAATGCTTACCACTCAGATCCATCACTTCAAATCTGGCATAAACATGGCAAGATGGTTAAGATACGGATCAACCTGAATGGTATGATTGATCTATGTGACCCAATCCAAAATCCTTTTAGCAAAGAACCACAAGCACTGCCATCCAGCTCAAATAATTTAATTTTATATGCAAAAGACACTTATATCTATTCTTGGGCATTTTCATTCAGCGATGAATACAATAGCTGAGGAAGCTCTATTAGAAAAATAGGATTGGCAGCTCATGCAAACAACATTAGGAATTACTTTGACCAGTGTAACCCCATCACCTGAAATTGCAATTAAAATATTTGAATGTTCCATGTAAACTGAAATAACACAAGATTGTTTTTCACAACTTTGATTCATACAATTTCACACACAGGAACTCATAGCTCATTTGTACTCTACTGGTTCTGGGCAGAATTAGCCATTCTTCATTGGAAGATTAATTAAGGGACATCAAAATCACATTTACAGTGCAGGACAGCCTCTTGAGAGGGAAGTGTGTGACAGGTAAATGAAAAAAACATGAGCATAAGCCAATACTTACCAATTGTTCATAAGCAATCCTTAAATAAATTGAAAGTGTTGACTAAGAAATGAAAGTGTGCTAAGCTATGTTAATGTTACCTTCTAAAGATAAAGGTTTAACTCTGATTGTTCAGTTGGAGGATCCATGCGAACTCTTTCAAACTTTCTACAACATCAGCTGCAAACTGAAACAGAAGCAACGGTTAGTGACCGGCAGCAGGAGGAGGCGCGCACGAAGGAACGCACACAAAAAAAAAAAAGCAAAGGACGGAGCACACAAGCAGCAACCCGTACAGAGGCAACTAATGGGACATAGGAGACCAACGAATCAGGAGCAAAAGAGACAGGAAACAACGAACGACACAAAGCAACGTGACAACCACCTGAAATAGCAGCAGCGAGACGTGCATGGCAACGCAGCAACAAGGAGCACCAGCAACCAAGCCACTGTCAGGACCAACAGAAAAGAACAGAGCGAAATAAACGCAGGGGGAAATACCCAAACCCAGCCATGGCGACCGCAGCAGCAGACCAAAGCGACCAGGAGCATACGGCCGAGGAAGCAACCTGCAAGAGACAACAAAAAAAGGGCACAAGGCATGAGGAGGTGAGCCCTAAAACCCTAGAGAAACAAGAGCCGGGGAAAAAGGCTCGTACAGCAGGCCAACCAAACCGAGGAAGTCAACAAATCGAGGAACAGACCGACAACGATGGATCAAGAAGGGAAAACGTAAACCCTTAAACACCGACCATTGACAGGAGGAAAACCCCTGAGGAAAAGCAGGAATGACGAAAGAAGGACGCAGCAGTACAGATCGAATGACAAACCAGGCAGCAACACCGGTGGCGAGTCACCGGCGGACGGATCGAAGCGTAGACGAAGGGCGGCCATGGCCGAATCGAACCAAATGCGGGCAGCGAATCCACAAGAACGCGAAGAAGAACACGGGGAGAGACGAATCGAGCCAACGGATTAGAGGAAGGGGAAGGCACGCACCGAGGGCCGCGGACCGGTTACCGGGCACGAGCGACGCGACGACCAGCGGAGACGAGGAGACGCGGGTGGGAAAGGGGGAGGAAGGAGCGAGGACGGGCTCACCCACCGCCTTAACTCCGCAGGCCGCGCGGGGACGACGAAATGGCGAGCGGCACGTGGCGATACAGGAGAGGCCGCGAACCAAAGCCCACCACCCCAGCCGTATCCGTACAAGGGCCGACCTCGCACCGTTTGACGTTTTTACCCGGCACCGTAATCGCACTGCGATCATCATCGAACGGTAAAACGAAATCTTACCGACGTGGGCAGCGGGTACGTTCCGGGCAGCGGCGGTGACCAAAGGAGGAAATTGAAGGCATAGGCAGGGAGCATATCCATCCAGACGTGCACAAAAATACACAAAACAACACTTATGGTATATTTTTTCAAAGGGAAATTCATTGGAATATACCCTATGGACATGAATTGAGTACCTTTGATCTAATTCTGCAACGAAGTAAAGAGAGCTATACATATTTAGGAAGAACCTGCCCTGCAATGACAAATATCACGCATTGTCACTGAAATGCATTGAACAATTGATGCAGATATATATAGTAGTGAACTCGTGGCCCTCATGGCTGTGATAGTAAAAATGAAGCTCTTCACAAATCCAATTGATTAAGAATCTAAGATGGCTGTGACAGTTAAGAGAAAAGACCACCTGCTCGGTTTCTTCAGCTTCCTCTAGAGGGAACAGGCGATGGGAGAGCTCCAGTCTGGAGGGGGCACTGGGTGCAGGACCATGGTCGCAGCTATGGTCACCATGACAAACCAGGAGGCAGAAGGCCAGAGGATGTAATGGGAACGGTGTTGGTAAGAATTAATAAAATGATGGAGATTGAATGATCTTTCGTGTTGCGCCTTATCTCTTGACAATTGAGGAGAAAATGAGCAAGAAATTGGCCTCACATGATGGCCCCGTTGCTCCCAATCAGGAAATAGTCGATGTACTAAATTAACAGTCTTTTTACTGTTTGTTGTTCTGCACTAGTAGCTACAATGGCGCTCTTTCAATTGTACAGATTAACGGAAGCATCAAGCAGAGAAGTCGTCGAAATAAAGTTTAACCGATGTAGAACGATCTATTTATCTTTTTTTTTTATGAAAATCCTTTAAACCTCGAACAGAAGTACGTAGTTGATCATGCACCAACCAAGCTCAGTGGCGGATCCAGCGGGGCAGCAGGGGGTCTCAAGCCCCCCCGCCCCCCCCCCCCCCCCCCCCGCGGAAATTTTCCTGGCCATGGATGAGAGATTTGGGGGCTGCTCCGTCTGGAGGTTGAAGGAGATCGAAAAAAATGGTTTGTTCGCTGAGTTGGGCTTCGTCTGTCCGCGAGTGGGCTCGAAATTGGGTCACATTGACGAAGCTGGGCCACATTGTCACAGCCATCGGCAACTTAGCCCATAAATACTGACAGACCACACGATTCTGGCCCATTGGTGGTAGTACCACTAGTCAATTAGGATCTCATCTAGCAAACTAATCTAATGCAGAATAGACGGATCGGTTAAGTAGTTTACCAGCGGAAGTAGCATCCATGGCGCTAGGTGCAAAGGTGATGTTGAACACTTGAGGGCGAACGTAGTGTAGTCGTTCCTTGAGGGTTCTCAAGCGATTCCCCTCACGACGGTACCGAGTTTGCCCTACTGCAGGGCGGCGGTGGACTCGGTCTTCTAAGTCTTCTAGTGCCACTTAGCAATCGGTGGGTGGATTAGTGTTGCGTAGGATGAACCTTGGGATGCGTGTAGCCTCCCCTTATATAGGTGGCACTGTAGACTCAGGGCCGAGCCTGAACTGGGCTTATTTATGCCTTCCGATCATGGCAGTAGTGGGCTTTAGGGTTAAGGCCCAAACCAAGATGGATTAGGGTAGGCAAGCCTCCCCCTCTCCCTTAGGTCGGTTGTTGACTGAGGTCAACACGAAAACTAACATTCTCCCCCTTGACCGAATGGTCAACAACTTAACTTACTCTTAACTTAATCTTAATCCCTCCTCAGTAAACTAGCGAGCACCAGACCAATTTGTCATCAGCGGCCCACGACACACTGGGACAACATTACCCATAGCCTCTACTAGAAAACTTTGTCAGGACTCTTACTCTTATTTGGGGAAGATTAATGGCCCTTAAACCAGGACCTTATCAAAGCTATACACAAGACCCATATATATGACATGTCTCTCAAATAGGTGTGGTGGTAAACCTTTGGTCAGCGGATCCGTAATATTTAACTCAGTATCAATATGCTCAATCTTAATTATGCGGTACCAGTTCCTTTCTTTCACGATAAGATATTTGAGGTCGATGTGCCTAGAAGCACTACTTATCTTTTCATTACCGCAAAAGAAAACTGTGGCTTGATTATCGCAGTGCATTGTGATATGTCTCGAGATACTATCAACAATCTTTAATCCCGGAATAAAATTCGTAAGCCACATTGCCTGTCCCGAGGCATGATAACATGACACGAATTCAGCTTGCATCGTAGATCCAGTTGTTACTGACTGCTTTGCACTCCTCCATGAAATCGCTCCCCCCGCTAGCGTGAAAACATATCCAGAAGTGGATTTTAACTCATCCTAATCACCAGCGAAGTCGGCATCCGTGTAACATTCAACCTGAAGGTCGTTTGTCCTCTTGTATGTGAGCATGTAATCCTTAGTGCCTTGGCAATATCTTAATGCCTTCTTAACAACCACCTAGTGAGCCCATCCTGGGTTAGACTGATATCGACCAAATACTCCGGCTGCAAATGCCAAGTCTGGACGCGTACAGACTTGTGCATACATCAAGCTTCCAACAGCCGATGCATAGGGAACGTTCTCCATTCTTTTCCTTTCTAAATCGTTCTTAGGGCACTGACCTTTATGAAGCTTATAACCCTTTTGAAATAGGACATGAGATGTATTACACTTATTCATCTTATACCTCTTAAGCATTTTCTCAATATATGCTTTCTGAGATAACCCTAGCGTTCCTTTAGCTCTATCTCGGTGTATCTCAATGCCAAGTACATACGAGGCTTCACCTAGATCCTTCATGTCAAAATGAGATGATAAGAAGTTCTTAGTCTCATATAGCATGTTCTTATCGTTGCAGGCTAATAATATGTCATCAACATACAACACTAGGATCATCAACTTTCCACCCTTGGATTTGATATAGATACAAGTATCCACATCATTATTCTTAAATCCAAATCTCTTAATTACTTCATCAAACTTGAAGTTCCACATTCTGGCCGCCTGCTTAAGGCCATAAATGGATGTCCTTAATCTGCATCCCATATGTTCTTTACCCTTAACGGTAAAGGCTTCCGCTGAACCATATAAATAGTCTCATCTAAATTTCCGTTTAGGAACGCAGTCTTAACATCCATCTGATGTAGCTCCATATCAAAATGAGCCACAATTGCCATGATAATCCTAAGAGAGTTTTTGGAAGACACAGGAGAGAAGGTCTCGTTGTAATCGATCCCCTCCTTCTGCGTAAACCCTTTAGCAACAAGCCTTGCTTTGAACCTTTCGACTTTCCCTTTAGAGTCACGTTTGGTCTTGTATACCCATTTACAGCCCACTGGTTTGACTCCATAGGGAATTTCTACTAAGTCCCATACTTGATTAGAACTCATAGACTTAAGCTCTTCTTCCATGGCTTCAATCCATTTAGTGGAATTCTCACTCTGAACTGTCTCCTTAAAGTTGGCAGGGTCGTTCATGTTCCTGACATCATACAAATCCTTACTTAAGTATGTCTCATAAATGTCAGGAATAGCCGATCTCCTTTCCCTGACAGATCTTCTTAATAGTTCGATCACAGCAGGTTCGGGGACCGGTTGAGGTTCTGCTATTGGCACTTCTTGCGCCTATACCTCTGCTACTGGCGCCTGGTGCCCAACGTCTGGCACCGGGACCACAACTTCTGGCGCCGGCATCTCTGGCGCCTGAACTACAGGCGCCTGAGTAACAGTGGGTGCCACTGTGCTACTTATCTGGGGAATAATTGGCGATATGAACTGAAACACCGGTGTCGGTGATTGAAAATATAGATCGGGAAGCTCAACTCGCAATTCTTCTAAACTTATATCCCTTTTCGGGAAATTACCACTAATTTCTGAGTTTTCAAGGAACACCGCCTGCCTAGTCTCAACAAACTTAGTGAAGCGATCAGGACAATAGAAACGGTATCCATTAGACTTATCTGGATATCCTATAAAGTGACAACTCACTGTCTTAGAATCTAATTTCTTTTGCTGAGGGTCAAATAACTTAGCCTCAGCGGGACAGCTCCATACTCTCAAATAGTTAAGTGACGGTTTCCTCCCATTCCACAACTCGAAAGGTGTCTTGGGAACTGACTTAGATGGAACCCGATTAAGGATATAGGCAGCTGTCTTTAATGCTTCCAACCACAGCTCGACAGGTAAACTAGAATGACTGAACATGCTTCTTACCATATCCATTAAAGTGCGGTTACACCGCTCAGCAACTCCATTTTGTTGTGGTTCTCCAGGCATGAAGTATTGTGCCTTAATGCCATTTTCTTTTAAATACTTAGCGAACGGTCCCTTAATTTGACCATATTCAGCATGTCTCCCGTAGTATTCCCCACCCCTGTCTGACCGCGCAATTTTAATGGAGGTGTTGTGCTGTTTCTCAACTTCATGTCTATATATCTTAAATATTTCTAGTGCATCTGAACGCTTTCTTATGGGGTATATATGTCCATAGCGGGAATAATCATCGGTAAAGGTGATAAAAGAATCATAGCCATCTACCGAAGTCACCGAGAGAGGGTCACAGATATCTGTGTGAATTATTTCTAACACGCCCGTACTCCTAGTAGCTCCTTTCTTAATTGTCTTAGCATATTTTCCCTTAATGCAGTCGATGCACTGCTCTAAATTGGGGAAGTCTAATTTCTCAATTATTTCGTCTTTAATGAGGCGCTCAATTCTCCCCCTCGAAATGTGGCCAAGGTGACAATGCCACAATTGTGAAGAGATCTCATTGTCACGCTTACGCTTATGTGAACCATTAGTAACATTCATCACAGAATCATTAAGAGAGAGCATATAAAGCATGCCTTGCTGACTAGCAAGACCGACACTAATCTCATTAAACATGATCACACATTGTTTGTTGCCAAACTCACACACATGTCTCGAATCATTTCGCTGAGAAGGAGGTTAAAGAGGCTATATTTCAGATTGAACATAATAAAGCACCAGGCCCGAATTGCTTTCTTGCTGAGTTTTATCAGTTTTTCTAGAAAACCATCAAGTTGGATCTAGTAGAGCTTTTTAAGGGCAATTACAAAACAACCATTCTTTGAGACTCCAATTGTGTTTTAACCATTGGTTTTCAGATTTTGCGATTTTGCCATCAGTTTTCGAAAAGCGATGGTGATCTTACAAAATAGTTTTGCAATTTTACCACCAGTTTTCAAAAAATCAATGGTAATCTTGCAAAATCTGAAACCAATCAATGGTGATATTGCAAAATTTGAAAATCGATGGTGAAAACGCAATTAGAGTTTAGAATCATGGTTAAAATGCTATTATCTCCTTTTTTTTAATGAGTAATCCCTCACTTGGTAGATGATTGTTTGTCTATTCTACAGTGTGCCGGTGATTCAATCATTTTTATAGAAGATCATCTTAATCAGGCTAAAAATATAAAAATTCTTCTATGTGCTTTCGAACAACTTTTTGGCATCAAAATTAATTTCCATAAAGGTGAGATGTTCTACTATGGGAATGCAAGGAACCATGAAAGAGAACACTCACAGATCTTTGGCTGTGAAAAAGATTTGTATCCATCCATGTATGTAGGCATTCTTATGCATCATCGTAAAATGAGGAATCTAGATTGGAAAGAGGTGGAGGAAAGGTTTGAAAAGAAACTTAGAGTATCTCCAAGAGAATCCTATAAAATTGACCCCATAAATTTGTTTTTAGAAGCAATTAAAAAATTATGAGGGGCAATTTGTCCTCCTTTCTCCAACAGTTCCTCCCTAAAAGTGGATCAAAACAAATTTGATTGGGCCACATCAGCATTTGGGGCCACAAAAACATTAATTGTAGTGGAAAAAGAAGGAATAGAAGGCCTAATTCTTCCCCTATTTGTAGCTACAAATGAGGGGAGTTTAGGGGCTATAGAAAAATTGTAGGTTGTTTTGAGGTCCTGTTGGAGATGGTTTTTTACTTAAAATCCAATAACTCAATTTAAGAGAGGTTTATAAAGTTCTCTTGGAAATGCTCTTAGTTATTGGAAGGGTACATGCTCTCTGGTGGTCGGTCAGTGCTCGTTGTTAATTATGTCCTCAGTAATCTAGTTATTTTTATGCTCTCGTTCTTTGAAGTACCGAAAGAGGTGCTAAAGAAACTATACTATTACCCAAAGAGCTGCTTCAATTTGCAAAACCAAAGGGTTGCATGGTCCAAAAAGTAGGGTCGCAATAATAATGCTGACCAGGAGTAGAACGCAAAAGCTCCTGCCTTTTCTATCTATTATATATAAGGCTGGACTGGAACATAACGAAACAAGCACACGCATCAGTTAAGCAAAGTACTCGTAGCTAGCTAGCTTTGCAACAACAGAAGCAAACCAGCACGTACAGCCCTTTGGAATGAGCGAAATGCACAAGGCAGCTGCCCTCCTGCTCGCGGCGCTGCTGGCCATCTCCTGCAGCTGCGACGCCGCCGCAGCGCCGGTCCGGATGCGTCTGACCCACACCGACGCTGGGCGCGGCCTGACCCGGCGCGAGCTGCTGCAGCAAGGCCAGGGCCTTCCACCGCTCCGCCGGCTCATCATCATCAGCGGGCGACCCCAACGCGGAGTACCTTACCCGGTGATTGGTGGGGGTAATTGCCCAGCCACCACTGATAAAGGAGGATAAATTGCAATCTTCTCAATACCTCTGCCGAGTGCAACCTACACTCCAAAACACCAAGGTGCTGTTTGGATGGGCTTTGGGTTAGGGAAAGGGATATGATATGGGAAATAATAGGGCAGGTTAGGGATAAGGATATGAGATTTCAACCATTTCCTGTGTTTGGATAGCATCGGGTTTAGGATTGGGATACGAATTTTGTTGACCAAAATGCCCTTCCCCAAAAATAAAACGAAAAAAAAAAGAATTTCACTTATTTACCACGGGGCTCTTCAAATCCACCGCTTTACCCTTCATCGTCGTCATTGCCATGCCTTCCTTAGTCCAATCCTTATCCACTTTCTCAACGGGAACAGGAAACAAAGCAAAAGGAAAAAAAATGGGAAGAAATCAGCCGCAAGCCCAAGCACTCGTGTGCAGGCGGCGGCCTTTGCGTGGCTGCAAGTGCGATCCATTGCTGGCGGAGGGCGTGGGAGACCGTGAATCGGTGCTGGCGATGGCGTGGGCGAGGGCGAGTCAGCGGGAGCAACAGCGCGGGCGCGACTCAGCGCGGGTGGCGGCGCGGCCGAGCGCGAATCGCCGACGGCGGTGACTGGTGAGCTCGATTCCACTCATGGGCAAGCGGTGTCCATCCTACTTTTCCCGTCTCAACCCACCTCCCCCGTCGGGTTAGGAGGAGTGGGAAATGAGGCGTTTATTTCCCTAACCCAAACCCTCCTCATTTCCCTTTCCAGATATCCAATCATGAGTTTTGATTTCCAACATCCCTCATTTCCCTAACCCACTGCTCATTTCCAGGAATCCAAACACCACCCAATATGGTCAAAATCTCTTTTTCCCCTTCCGCTATTGCCCCTACCTTGCCGCTTCTTCCAACCCCGCCGAGCGCACCAGCACGCCGTATCGCTCCTGCCGCATCCCCTGCTGAGCGCCATCCTGCCAGCTCGTTGTGCCTCCAGCAAGTCCTTTTAGACTCTGCCAGTTTCGCCTAAAGCTCAAGCAAGTCGCTGTTCTCCAGCCACCAATCCTGCTTGCACTTTCGGTCTGCTGTTCTCCGTTCAATCGGACAAGGAAACCTTGAATCGAACAAGGAAAGCTTCAGCTAGACAGGGAAAGCTTCAATCGCAGCACATGCCTACAAATTGGTGGTGCTAAGAGCTTCAATTAAACAAGGGAAGCTTTAATTTGCCGGCAGGGTGGGCGAGCTCCGCGTCGCGCAGGAGCCCCGCCGCCGCCGCACGCGCTCGTCGCGCTGCGCGGGCAGGCCGCCCCTTGCTGTGCCTGCCTCGCCGCCAGGCCGCGCGCGCAAGGCAGGTCGTCGTGGCTGCGCGTGCCCGCCATGCGCCAGGCAGGCCGCCCCGGCTGCGTGCGCCCCTGCCGCCGTGAGGCCGCCGCCGTGGATAGGAGTTGAAGAAGCTGCGGCCAGGGGCAAAAACGGGAGACAAACATGGGATTTGGAGCCGGTTGGTGTTTTGGAGGGAGAGACTCGTTCATAGATGGTACGGAGGAGAATGTCTTTTTACTGATGGTGTTGAAGAAATGGTCATCTTTATCAGTGGTGTCAGGGCAATTATCCCGTGATTGGTGAAGCTCCGCGTCGGCACGCCGCCGCAGCCGGTGGAGCTGATCCTGGACACGGGCAGCAACTTCGTCTGGACGCAGTGCCAGCCGTGCGCCTCGTGCTACGACCCTGGACGCGTCCCGCTCCTCCACGTCCTCCGTGCTCCGGTGCGGCTCCCCCGAGTGCCAGGAGCTGCCGTACTACTCGTGCGGCACCGCCGGCCAGGAGTCGTTCTGGGGCGACCAGGCCTGCGTCTACACCTACACGTACGGCGACAAGTCCGTCACGACCGGTATCCTCGGCGCAGACAAGTTCACGTTTGCTGCCGGCGGCGGCGTCGATCGGCGCGCCGAACGTGACCTTCGGGTGCGGCGTCTTCAACAGCGGAGAAGACTTCGAGTCCGGCACCGGCATCGCCGGGTTCGGACGCGGGCCCTTGTCTCTGCCGTCGCAGCTCAAGGTGGACAACTTCTCCCACTGCTTCACCGCCCTGACGGGATCGAAACCCAGCGCCGTCCTGCTCGGCCTGCCGGCGAACCTCTACAGCAGCAGCGCCGTCGTCAAGACCACCCCGCTCGTCCATTGCCCTGCCGATCCATATCACTACCACCTGTCCCTCAAGGGCATCACCGTGGGGTCCACGAGGCTGCCGCTGCCGGAGTCCACGTTCGCGCTGGCCAAGGACGGGACGGGCGGGACGCTCATCGACTCCGGCACCTCCATGACGATTCTGCCCACGCATGTTTACCGCCTGCTCCGCGACGCGTTTGCCTCCCAGCTCAAGCTCAAGGCGACGACGGCGCACTACGGCGGCGAGCTGCTCTGCTTCGCGGTGCCGCCGTCCCGGGCGAAGCCGCCGCCGCGCGTGCCCAAGCTCATGTTTCACTTCGAGGGAGCCACGCTGGACCTGCCGCGGGAGAACTACGTGCTTCACTATCAGGGGAAGAAGGGTCGCAGGGGAATCTGCATTGTGATAGCTGACGCCGGGGAGCTGACCATGAACATGACCATCATCGGCAACTATCAGCAGCAGAACATGCACATACTCTACGACCTGGCCGGTAACAAGTTATCTTTCGTCCCGGCGAACTGCGACAGGGTTTGATCGATTAACCTGTGAGCACTATGAGTGGCATAAACACAAGTCATTGTCATTTCTATAAACTCTTAAAGAACCAGTTAGGAGAAAAATCAGTTTTACCCTGCCGTCCTATCTACCCTGTCATCTGAACCGTCCTGCCATATTGTAGCTCCAAAATCCAACGCACCGAATCGTTCCGGGAATCCCCCAGCGTCACGCCCCTCCCCCCCTCCTCTCCCCTCCACGTTACGTTGAAAATCCACTTTTGTTACGTTACAGTGACGCGGAAACGCATTATTTTTTTCACCCGCGACGCCACCCCGTACGTCATGCTTTTGGAAAGATTTTCGTGGCCTTCCATCAGGTGTTTCAATCCCGCCCCCAATTTGCGTCGATTTGTTTCCTCCTGTGCCTCGACGCGGAGGACGCCCGTCAATCCCGTCTGATTCTACGCACGGTTCCTTCGCTTTCCCTTCGTACATTGCCACATTCCAGTTCCTCCTGTGCCTCGACGCGGAGGACGCCTACATCCAGTTCCTGCGATACTATCGGCGACAGGCGGCGCTTGTGCGAGGATTCAGGAGTCGCGCGTCATCTGTGGATGGCGAGGGAGATCCCGGCCACGAACCGCAGCGCGACGAACCCAGCCGGGGATGACGCGGCCACCGCGGTCAGCGCGAGCGCGGCCCCGTCGAGGAGGTTGGCGGCGCCCGACGCGCGGCGCGGGCCGAGGAGGTCACAGGCCGGGCCCATGGCGAGGCGGCCGACGAGCGTGGCGGAGAGCGATAGCACCAGTGCTGGCCGCAGCGTCAAGGATGAGCAAGCGGTTGGCCGTTGACGTATGCTCCGTGCGGGTGTGCACCCTCTCCGGCGAGCTCGTCTTCGGGATGCTCCACCTTCCGGATCTCCCTAAGGCCATGAGCCATGCCCTCGTCCTCGCCACCAAGAAGGTACGACACCCTCTCATTCCCTCTGTTCCTTCTTGGCCACCTGCTCAATGAAATACCCATGAAATTCCAGACCAATGTTTCTCTGAGCCCTTTTGTGACGCTCCAACATTGAGGGCTGGGATTGACGGAAGCTTCATCGCTTTCAAATGTTTTCTTTTTGATTGCTCTAATGTAGATAATTTACGCCTTCCATGCAGTTTGATGCTCTAATTGTTGCATTGCCATAATCAGAAGAGGACCATGAAAGAATCCAAGAGCTTCGTTGGTATAATCAGATTATTTTACTAGAACTAATTTGAAGGACATGAATCAGACTGATTCCTGCAACTAAATCTGGTATGATCTTGAAATACAGGCAGAGTATGAAGTTGTGAGGTTGGAGCTCCAGAAGCAACTCTAAGCCGCTGGTAATATGATTATTACTGCTCTAGCTATCTTCCAGCATTTACAGTTTCTTAACATGGTCGACTAATTACTGGTACAATGTATTGTTGCTGTTACAGAACTTGAGTTGAAGTAGGTTGGGGTGTTGTTTAATGAATCAACAGACAATTGCATAAATTTTATGAAGCCAAACCAATAATTTGGTAAGTAAGTTTCGATGGATGTCTTACATTTCATAAGTTCCACCCTGTAACTAAGCACTACCTAGCACGGAGCCTTCATTTTTTTTTTTTTGGTTCTTGTTATCGTGAGTGTGTTACATACTAGATGCAAAATATGAACAACTTATGCTAACTATGAACTTAAAAGGACTTTACGGAAATCCAAAGCCTCACACGCCAGGTTTGCTGAGGCACATGTCATGTGCGGCTGGGGGTAGAAACAGAATGCCAGAGTAACAATTTCTTTTCTAATGTCTGACATGATAGGAGATTTCATTTTCTTTTGCAAGATCAATTTAGCTTAAATATCAACTCCTTTACACGCATCTTCAAGTTCTCTCTCTCATGAACTAATCTATTAAATAAATGATTGCATGTAGATTCTATTTGGAGATATAAAGATATTCATCATTTTATTGAATTGAGCCGTGATTCACAGGCACTAAGGATGTGAAGATCTAGAACAGGCAGGTGGTTTTTTAGCAGTATCAGGTGATTGATATATGGTCTATTTATATGTTTGTCTACTAAAATCCAACATACTATATTATCAAACTGAGATTAACATGGTGGGACCTTTTTCTTACTGCACTATAATGATCTAATTTGTACAGGTTACCACAAAGCTTTACTACTCTGATGATAGTTGACGTTTCCATTGAGCCCTGATGATTGTTGTTGTTCCCATTACAAAATTTGATTGAGGAATTCTCTAGATGAGCCATTATTAATTGACTCATCTCATCAGCCATAGATATTTGGTAAACTACGGCTGTATTTTGTTTCCATGCAATTGTGGTATCTGAAGACACTCTATTGTTGTACAAGCTGGTTACTTTTTTAACATGAGGGGAGGCTTCAAAATGTTTTTCCATGTCTGCACAACTAATATTTTGATGGAAGAAACATGTTTGTCTTCTTGAGATTCTCTAAGAAGGTTAGTGCTTTACTGTGCGTAAAAATCTATTTGTCAAATATCAGAATAATAGTCAAGTATGTATGACATTGTGATTTCTCGCACTCTTGCTTTCCTATTAACTAACCAGTATACTCCACTACTACTTTGACTACTATAGACATATGGCATTTGTGTTCGTTTCCTTTTATTGCTTCTTTCATAAATGTGTTTAGATAACATCATAGCTTGTGAATGGATAAATAAGTGAAGTACAACTGATATCACAGGTGCTGTACCTTTAATATTTTGGTTCATTGATTTTGAAAACAATACATTGCTTATAATATGTCTGGTCACTGGTCAGTCTCATCATGTGCCCATTAATAGAAATAGCTGTGTTAAAAACGTAAGAAAGGGGCTCTCTCCACTCCCAGAAAAAGTTCATAGTTTATTGTGATGCACTGGTTTCAGCTGCTAAAATGATGAAGTCACATGCATGCTAGGAACAATGCTCTACTCGAAGTTGAATATATTGGGATAAATCCCGAATAACTTTCTATTATACATTTTGCATTGCAATATATATTGGAGCATCTATCTTTTCCTGCACAATGCAATACTATATCGGGCAAGGAAAAACAATAGGGACAGGAAAAACTATAGCACAAACCCAGCATATGCACCTTCTGAATACCTGAGAAATGGTATGTGTTTTTTTTTTATGTTCATGTTTTGGTCTGAAACTTCTACGTGCATGCTTTAGTGAAATGTTTACCCTTTTTGAGTGTTCATGATCCTACTATTCAGTTCATTTTTTAACTATCTTTTGCCTGCAATTCTTACTTCTATACTTCTGGGGGAATTTTATTCTCTATTTTTTTTACACTCAGTAGATTATTTGATAGGAATGATGGCAACAAAACAATTTTTTATGGCTTTTAACCTGAAAATGTTACAGGTGGAGGTCGGTACAAATTTGATGCTCTTAATTTCTGGATACACATTAAGAAGTGCAGTGTGTTGATGCAGTAGGAGCTAGCTCTTATTATCGATTGCCTCTTTTCTTCCAACTGTTGATGCACTGTGTTGATAGATATGCTTATTATTAGTAACTTCACTGACCATTTCATTTAACCAATGACTGATCTGAAAATTCTAAATAATTTACGTAAAGCTCTATTCCTTTTTTTATTTATCCTCTCACTAGAAAGAAACAAAAAATAGGCTCATGTTAACCCTTTTTTTTCCGTCAGGTTTTAGGGTTTCTCAATCTCAACTGCTCAGTTGCCGTAACAGCATGACAGGTGCTCGGTTTACACATCTATACGTTCCTCCTGGATATCTGTACTAGCTGCTTATGTTTTTCAAATGGAAATTTTAACCAAAATGCATGGTTATCTATCATTCAATATCATTTGTGTTTGATTTCTCCTGTCAGTTTGTAGATTTGTGTTTCTCATCCCTGAAGTGACATGGTTATCTATCATTCGATATCATGGGGAAGCTTTCGATGAGGTCTGTAATTTTCGATGAGGTCTGTAATTTTGTAGCCTTCATCTCCTGCTATTCATTCAGTACAGCTTTCCTGACGAACTAATTGTTGAACAACTTAGTCTACATTATGAAAGATAACGTAGTCAGGTACATCATAATGCTCATATTCCTGCCAAGTGATGCCATTATTTAGACACGTGCGTGGCGCACGTGCATTTTTACTAGTCTTTTATTGTTTGTAACTCTGCACTAGTGCCTACTATGGCGCTCTTTCAATTGAACGGAATAACGGAAGTGCCACAGAATTGAAAATCCCTTACACCTCGAATTGAAATAGTTGATTATGCATCAACAAGCTCATTGATACGTGTCAAAAAAAAACTAATAATTAGTGCATATATAGTAGGGCGGCGATTGATCTACAAGGGCGTGTAGCAGCTGCTTGTTCCCTCCTGCTGAACAAGCGCAATCCTAATCAACGATCGTCCTAGCATGTGACTAACACACACAAGCACAATGGAAAAAGCTTCTTCCATCGCCTGTCAGTGCGGCTTCTCAATCCGTCGTCGCGTCCGAGATCAGAGCAAGACTCCAAATCCCAAGTCTACCACCGAGTAGCTGATCTATCTCAAGGCATTCATTCTCTTTCACATCACATAGATATATCTTGATGTCTGCTTGCAGGTGCTGGGCCGGGTAGCACTAGCACGAACGCAAGCGAACATCCTGTCAGGCTCTGCCGAACCATCTGACGCGAGCGATGACCAACCTATCTGAGCGAATATATGCTTCTCTGGGCCAGGGACATTAACAGTGGAAATCTGACGTTTTCGACAAAGATTATCATGCGGGCTGTCGCAGAGAGCTACAGTACCATGCTAGCTAGCAGCTGGTAAGGTTGTAACATTGATTAACTTGCATGACATGGCGAAACGATTATAACAGTTGATTAGTTGCGATCACGACGAGTTATAAAGATGAGTGTTCGCCTTATCTCTTGACACATGAGAAGAAAATGAGCAAGAAATTGGCCTCACAGGATGGCCCCGTTGTGCCCAATCAGGAAATAGTCGATACACTAAATTAACGGTCTTTTACTGTTTGTTGTTCTGCACTAGTAGCTACTATGGCGCTATTTCAGTTGTACAGATTAACGGAAGCGTGAAGCAGAGATGTCGTCCGGATTAAATTTAACGGATGTAGAACGATCTCTTTACTATCCCTTAAACTGAAGTTGTTGATCCTGCCATGCATCAACCAAGCAGCTCATCAGTGCCCGCCACCCCCACCCACCCCCCACCCCCCACCCCCCCCCCCCCCCCCCCTACCCCCCAAAGTACGTCGACATGCATGCAAGGAACTGACAACAACCGCTCGTGGTAACCTAATCATCGTCGCGTCAGTGCGGCCACTACTCAAGTCGTCGTCGCGTCCGAGATCAGAGCAAGATCCCCAGTCGTCACGCCGAACAGCAGCCGCCGGTTTGATAACCACATATACTTGTCGCTCTGGTTGTTAGCTGATCTGCTAGCTTGCTAGCTAGCTCAAAGCTTTCATGCACTTTCACATCACATCAGATAGACATCTAGATGTCCCTGGCTTGGCTAGCTCTGCTTGCAGGTACTGGGTAGCACGAACGCGGGCGAATAACCTTGCTCGGCCATGGATTTCTAGATTGATGGGTGTGGCCGCGGTAGGCTCGATGGACGGGGAAATCACAGGAGGCATATCGTGTTGGGAGCTCGATGCGGCAAACGGACAAACCAACAGTAGTGGGGCACGCACTCACTGATGACTTTTACTTGCGTGCGGTGCCTTGCCTCAGCTCAACTCATGGACCTACCCTTACTGAACTCGCTTTGTTATCTAGTACTCAAGAATTGGAATTTAAACATTGTCTGCACATCAAATTAACCAAGTTGCTTAGAGGAGGAAATTTATTTGTTCCAAAGATCTAAAGCGACTAGGCTTCTAAAAGGTGACGATGATACTAAATATTTCCAGCTCTTAGCCAACGGTAGACATAGTAAAACTAGAATTTATCAGATAGAACAAGATGAAGGCGTAATAGTCGAACAAGATAATCTTAAGACGTATATTATTGAGTACTATAGAACTTATTCGGCTCCCTTGTTAACAACAACTTTAATCTAGATGAGACAATTACCAAGGACATACCTCAAGTCTCTGCACTAGAAAATGAGTCGTCAATAGAGAGATTCACTGAGAAGGATGTTACAGAGGCTACATTTTAGATTGAACATAATAAAGCACCAAGCCCAGATGGCTTAACTGCTAAGTTTTATCAGTTTTTTTCTGGGAAACCATCAAGTCGGATCTAGTAGAGCTTTTTAATGAATAGTCTCTCATTTGGTAGATGATGGTTTGTCTATTCTACAGTATGCCGATGATACAATCAGTTTTATGGAAGATGATCTTGATCAAGCTAAAAATACGAAAGTTCTTCTATGTGCTTTTGAATAACTTTCTGGCCTCAAAATTAACTTTCATAAAAGTGAGATGTTCTACTATGGAAATGCAAAGAACCATGAAGGAGAATATTCATAGATCTTTGTCAGTGAAGAAGGTTCATATCCATCCAGGTATCTATGAATTCCTATGCACCATCGTAAACTGAGTAATCTAGACTAGAAAGAGGTGGAGGAAAAGTTTCAAAAGAAACTTAGTTGTTGGAAGGTTATTAGATGTTCTATGTAGGTGGTCGGTTAGGGCTCATTAATTTTGTCCTCAGTAATCTAGATATTTTTATGCTCTCATTCTTTTGAAGTACGGAAAGAGGTGCTAAAGAAACTAGAATAGGTCTAGTTTTTTTTGGCAAAGTGATGAGTATAAGAAAAAATATAGGCTTACAAAATGGGAAATTCCGTACACATCAAAAGACTAAGGAGGGTTAAGAATCCTTAATCCAGACCTACATGATAAATGTTTGTTAAGTAAATTATTGTTTAAGCTTATTAATGAAGACATGGTCTGGCAAAACCTCCTTAGAAATAAATATTTGTGGTTCAAAACGATCGCACAAGTTGAATATATGCATGTGATTCTTATTTTGGTCTATGAAGGTTAACTAGAAAGAATATATTTTAGGTTGGGCAAGTTTAAAATAGGTGATGGTACACAAATAAGATTCTGGGAGGATATCTTGTTATTAGGCGATGTTGCTTTTAAAGACCAATATCCTAGTCTTTACAATATTGTTAGAAAAAAAGTTCTATGGTCAGTGTGGTCCTAAGATCCATGCCTATAAACATCTCCTTTAGAATATCACTAGTAGATAATAACTTGTGCATAGAGTTATGAATACTGATCAACTGTCTAATATAAGAGATGTTTTTTCATAGTCGTTAAATCAACATGAAAGATTCACAATTAGCTCTATATATAGGTCTTGTTTGTTTCCCCCTCAGATTATATAATCTAGCTTATATAATCTATAAGTTGGGAGAGAACAGCTTATGAAATTATGATAATCTGACCTGTGAATTGCTATAATCTGAGACCTATTTGTTTCAGCTTATAGATTATATGAGTCATATTATATAATCTAGGTGGAAAAACAGGGCCATAGAGCGTTAGCTGCTACCAATGTTGTTCCACATACCACATAATTTGGAAACTCAAGATACCACTTAAGATAAAAATCTTCTTGTTGTATATGATCAATGGTGTGATTCTAACAAAGGATAATTTGGCTAAAAGGCGATGAAAAGGGAGTGTTAAATGTTGCTTTTGTAATATCAATGATGGAAAGGGAGTGTTAATGATGGAAAGGATAATTCTGTAAGCTTAAGCTTATCGGTACGTGCCCAGTCACCCCCCCCCCCCCCCCCCCCCCCCCAAAAAAAAGAAAAAGAAAAATGGCAAACAATAAGTTACGTACGTACGTCGACATGCATGCAAGAAACTGACAACAACCGCTCATGATAAGCTAATCATCCAGAGCAAAACCCCAACAAGCCCCCAGTCCTCACGCCGATGGGCAAACGGCAACCGCCGGTTGATAGCCACACATTGTCGCTCTGGTTGTTAGCTGATCTGCTAGCTAGCTCAAACCTTTCATGCACTTTCACATCACATCAGAATAGATAGATATCTAGATGTCCCTGTCTTGGCTAGGTAGTAGCACGAACGCAGGTACTGGGTAGCACGAACGCAGGCGAATATAGGCTCTCTGCCGAACCGTGCCTTGCCATGGATTTCTAGATGGATGGGTGTGGCCACGGCAGGCTCGATGGACGCGGATAAATCACAGGAGGCATCGACGCGTATCGTGTTGGAGCTCGATGCGGCAAACGGACAAACGAACAGTAGTGGGATACGCACTCACTGATGACTTTTTACTTGCATAGTTGCGTGCCTTGCCTTACCTCATCTCAACTCATGGGCTTACGTTTACCTTTGCTTAGCTTACATCACGGGACACGGTCACACGGGTAATCTAGATGAGTTAAGCCTTTATATGTTGAAATTTGGAAGTGAAGCTTGGAAGTTTGGCTCATCGGGCTTTGTTAGACCATCTAGACCATCATGATGGAGGGTGTCTATTCGTTACTGGACATTACATTCCACGTTGATCAATTTCCTTTGATGGGCCTCCAGAAAAGGCGGGCTGAGTTGCTCATGACGCGAAGTCGAATCAGGGCCGAAGTATTTCGATCCAACAGCTCCGGGGACAAAAGGAAATTTTCAAAACAAACGGAGAAATTTATTCTACTTTCTGCCTTTGACTTTTCGAACAAGGAGTCCTAACTGTATAGGAAAGGAAAAAAAAAAATATACTGAAATAAAAAAAATTCACGCCCAGTGGGACTCGAACCCACAATCGCCTGATTAGAAGTCAGACGCCTTATCCATTAGGCCATGGGCGCTTTGAGTGATGGGTAGTGTCATTAAATTTTACTTATTCATATAAATGTTTTGATTAACCAATTATCCTAGCCACACAACACTGCAAAGAAATCGGTTACAAAACAAAAACGAGGATACATCGTCGCATAGAAAATAGACAAACGTGATTAACATTCAACTAAGTAATGACAAATCCTTTGTTCCATTCAAACGGAGCCGGGTGGCACACTGCCAAAAAGGTCCTAAATGATTAGCAAACGTTAGGCGATCAGAACTTATCTATGGACTTGCTTTCCCTTAATCAGGCCGTGATGCTCTATAGATCCCTAAATGCCTCCAGGCTAACAGCAACCAGAAGGGGCACATCACTTTATGATATGGTGATGCAAGGAGTGCACTATGACTAGGGCTGGACGAAAAGCTCGTGGCTCGTTAGCTCGGCTCGGTTCGGGACTAACTCGGCTCGACTCGGCTCGGCTCGTTCACTTTTTCTAACGAGCCGAGCCAGGTTTATAGCTCGTTATGTTTAATGAGCTAGCTCGAGCTGACTCGTGAGCCGCTCGCGAGCCAAACGAGCCAGCAAGTCCTAACAGGACCATCACCCTTCGGTCCTCTCCTGCCTCTCCACAGCTTATCCCATTCCCAATCGCGTTGCCACCACACCTTGCCTTCTGCTAAATCCCCATCGCGTGCCTGCCTCGCTCTGCTCGCAAGCTACACTGCCTACTCGTTGGCTCGTCACCCTGCTCCCTCGCTGCCCACTTGCGAGGATGTTCGTCCGAAGGAGCTTTGTGACCATGGCGACGACAGAAGAAGACCAAGTCAAGATCCATTCCGCGGATAGGCGACGTGACGCGCGGCAGCCGGTGACTCAAGCTGGGCAGTGCCGCTCTCCCCTCTACTCCTCTTGTGTGGTGTTGCCGGCTCTTCCACGTCACGAGCCCATGTCCCTTCTCGATCGCAACGACCTCCGCCTCCCCACCCGACACGACGTCGTACTCGAAGACGTGAAGTTGTACCTGACGGCATGGTCGTCATCTTGTTTTCCATATCACGACACAGATGCTAGAGGCGAGCGACGAGCTTAACGAGCTGGCTTGCGAGCCAGCTCGAGCTCGTAACGAGCCGAGCCGAGCCAGCATTCCAGCTCGTTAAGATAACGAGCCGAGCTCGGCTCGGCTCGTTTTCTTAACGAGCTGGACCGAGCCGAGCCGAGCCGAGCTGGCTCGCTAGTCCAGCCCTAACTATGACAATGTCACTTCTAGGAATACCAGATACAATCCATTCCGGCAGGAAGAGCAAAGCCTTTTCGGCACCACCCAAGGACCTCTACCTTCACCCTGCATCACGGTACCTGATTGTGATTAAGGCAACGAAATGATCCCAACAAAGCAAGAACTAATAAACAGCCACTTCTAATATGAACTCAGATTACAGGTACTTCTGATTTGCTTCTGCATCAGACCAACCGCATCGCTCGCTCCAGTTTTGCAACATAACTGAAAACTAGTTTTGCCATGTCGAGCACCTAGCAATCAATGTATAGATTAGATGTCATTCCACTTGTTGATAGTATAGAATGCAGCATCTAAACTTTTGCATCCATGGGGAAGCCAATGTTTGGCATTATTCATACATTGTTTCTGATATATCTCAACAAATATATTATGCCCGCTGGTTTAGCTAAGCACCTGTACATTCCATCTGTGTTCAGAGTAATTTCTTATTCCTCTAGCAAAATTGATATCAACACTGAATAATTGAAGGACATAATGATTGTTGTTGGAGAAGACACATGCTCAATCCTTTCATCCTATGGTAAGCCTTGAGAGTCAACTCCAGCTTGAACCTCACCAGGTAAACTTTGTCGTGATAAAAAACTTTACATGGCAGATGGACGAACAAAACACACTTTTCATACAGTGCTTGATAAAGTGAGAATCAAGATACCCGATCAATACGGCTCAAGAAAGAGAGCCTTCGTTTAGCAACCTTTGACCTGCAACACCAGGCTTCAAAAGCCTCCTTATTCGAACTCCTCAGATTACAGGTACTTCTGATTTGCTTCTGCCATCTGTCGAACCACATCGCCCGCTCCAGTTTTGCGACATTTACTGAAAACTAGTTTTTCCATGTCGAGCAGCTAGCAACCAATGTAAACATCAAATGTCTCCACTTCTTGATAGTATAGAATGCAGCACCTAAACTTATGCATCCACAGGAAAGCCAATAATTGGCATAACTCATACATTATTACTGATGTACAATATTTCAACAAATATATTATGCCCGCTGGTTTGTCTCTGTGTATACATTTGTCAGTAGCAATGTTCAGTGAAAGTCCTTATTCCTCTAGCAAAACTGACAGCAACACGGATTAATGGAACTACATGATGACTGTTGTCATAGAGGACACATGTTCAATCCTATGATAAGTCTTGAGAGTCCACTCTAGCTTCAACCTCACCAGGTAAACTTGTCAGTGACAAAAACTTTACATGGCCCACAGACCGACAAAACACACTTTTCATACAGTGCTTGATAAAGTCAAGAATCAGGATACCTGGTCGATCTGGCTCAAGAAAGAGAGCCTTCGTTTAGCAACCTTTGATCTATAACACCAGGCTTCAAAAGCCTCTGTCAAGTCGGGATACTTAACATGCTTTGACTGAAGCCACTGTGACAAAATTTCAGCTTGACTATTTGATGGCAGTGTCAGCACAATCGAAACAATTGCCGATTCCAGACCCAGCCAGATCTCGCTGTCCAAGTTCTCCTTCTGTGTATCGGTGCTGCCACCATCATCGCAATCAGCCTGATCAACCAAAGATTTTGTTCTCCCTGCAAAACCAATCCAAACATTCACAGCATGACTACGTTTTTCAGCTGCAAGAACAATGTTGCCAAATGCAAGCGCCTCCAGGACCCTTGCAGACACCTCTACCACCTTCAGCCTGGTTTTCAGACAGTCGAACCCAGCAGAAACTGCCTCTACTGCTTCAACAACATCAGAGGACACTCCAATCCAGTAAGGAACTATGAGCTTCATCATCTCGAGCTTGTTCAGGACTTGACAGACCCAAGAGATATCACAAAGTAAAGAGTGCAACTCCTGCTGAAGTTCGCCATCGTCACCACCGAAGGGGGGCTCCTTTCGATTCGAAATGATAGAATTCATGAAATCACTGAACTTGCTGAGTAAACCTGAAACACAATCCTTCACTTGAGACTTCACAGTGTCGTTGTCAAGTGCTAGCAATGGCGCATCGTCGTCTTCGGTGAGCATGTACTCCAGCTGCTCCTGAGCTGCAGCCTTGAGCTCCCGCGCTGGCCCAGCTCCCGACGAGAGCGTGGCGTGCCGGAACGCCGAGAGGAAGATGCTGGTCACCGGCGCCGGATCGATCGGCCGGAGACGCGCAAGGATGCATTCATACTGCGGGCCGAGGCCCGGGACGATCCTCAGAATCTCCTCCTCGTCGGCCTCATCCCATGGCGCGGACTCCAGGTAGCCGGTGCAGGCGGCGGCAATCTGGCTGCAGCCGAGGTGCACGGCGGCCTGGAGGATGCCGAGCGCGCCGCGGACGCCGAACAGGGAGCATGGCTCGGCGGCGTAGAGGAGGCGGAGCGCGTTGACGTGGGGGCTCAGGTCGGCCTCCTGGCAGTAGACCTCGACGGAGTAGCGCGAGCCGAGGATCTGGCACGTCGGCCAGGAGTCGGAGAGGCGGTCGGCGAAGTAGGTGCTGCCGGCGGCTAGGACGGCGGAGTGGCAGTAGAGCCACTCGTCGCGGCCCTCCGGCGTCCGCAGGCGCACCACCACGTCGCTCGTCGCCCTGTCGCCGATCTTGGGCCGCCCCGCCCTCATGCCACTGCTGGATTGGTAGTGGAGCTGCCATCAAGAACTCAGCAATCTGAGCATAACTTATTACCAAGAAAAAAAAGCAAAATAAGTTGGAATCAGAGGAAGAGGACGAGGAGTTTGAAGCTGCCGATAAGCTCATTTCATTCTTACTTACGGCGGTGATGGCCAACGGATACACCGACGAGCTCGGTAGGTTGGGAATGGAGGCGCGGCGGATAGGGGAGGTCAGCAAGACGGAGGACGGGAGGAGGCAGAGACCAGAAGCAAGTCCACTGAAGAGCAAATAGTGCAGGAGCTTTTGGGACATGAATCTTGAGGCAGATCGGACGGGCCTAAACTCACCGCTGATGTCCAACGATCCAGTAAACCTGTCTGCAGACAGAGTCCAACGTCATTGCCATATCTGGAACTTAACACGTAATGAAGCTTCAAAACTCTCAAGTTCATGTTCATTGCAAAAAGGAAGTCTATACATCAGCGGGGCAGATTCTGGAGTTCAGGTCCACATAATACAACTTTTCTATCACAATTCACAACTCCTAAAATTCTTGTGTCCTAGGATTACATTAGGATATGATGGCTGTAATTGTACAACATGTATTTCCTACAGTTTCATGGAGCATAGCTTCAACTTCAGTCAAAATGGTCTGCCGAGAAGTCAGGCTCATCAGGCTTCTGCAGCCTGCGAATTGCAGTATCATTTGCACGGAACCTTCTGGAAGCAGACGCAAGTTTATGCATATGGGCAATGGCGCCCTCAGCAACTATCCTTGGGGTGCTGCTTGAGGAGGACTCCGGTTTAGGTTTATCTGCAGCTGGATGATCCTCTGACCACCATGAGTATGACTCCAATCGGCTAAGGCTCTCAGCCAGCTTCCTTCTCTGGTGCTGCCGCCATGCCGCCTGGATGAAGCATGCAGCCCAGGTCCTCCAGTGGTGAGAGTAGAACCGGAACGTGTGCTGGAGTTTCTTGCTGTGAAGCCTTCGGAACTGGTTTGCGACGAACTTCAGGTCCTCCGCTCGCAGAGCGAAGGCTTCCACCTCTGTGAGGCTCCGTACGGTCCTTGTAGAGAGTGGAAAGTGGACGTTGGTCTTTGGAAGGAGGGCCCATGTGAGCAGCTCCTCACCTGCGAAATCACCTGGGCGCAGGATGATAGAGTTGAAGAAGTTGCTACGACCACCATTGGTTGTTGAACTCTCTAGTTTGCCACGTATGATGAAAAGCATCTCGTTCACAGGATCACCCTCGCGAGAAATGTATGTATTCTCAGGACACAGGAAAGACACCAACCGCTCACAGATGGCATCAAGAAGTTGGTCGTCCATCTCAGAGAAAAAAGGGACCTGCATTGTAAAAAGGAGATAAGAACGTGCCAGTGAATGTATACGAAGTTCCAATTAGCATTGCGAGCAGAGGTGACTAATGACAGAGCACCACTTTGCCATCTAAGCTAAATATTCAATCAGGAACCTTTCAAAGGCTGAATTTCTACTTATTCAGCTTCAGGATGGAAATTAGGAAATATGATCACAACTTACTCGTCGAACAAGGTCCAAACAAAGATGGCGCTGTACATCCCGACGGATGTCAGCAGGCAATGCTTGCAAGATGGACTCTTCTTCTACTCCTCGTGTTGCAAGCCATTTAACTTGAACAAACCGCCGGACACGCTCTTGAAGGTGAGTTGGGAGCTGATGATGTCTCATCCATTCATCCATGTCTCTTTGCCTCAACCTCCACTCCTCAAGCCTTTTACTGATAGACTGCAGGTATGTCTAAAAGAAGAAAAAGAAAACAAAGTCAGTGATCTCTGAATGAGTATGAGACATCAACTGGACTTATCGGTGAAGATAGACATGGCAATAGTTTTATGGTTTGATCAAAATTTTCAAACATGAAATGGTACATGCTCGATGCATAAAATGGAATAAAAAATTTTAGAATCCATGATAGCACATCAATTATTCTTCACATGAAAACACATGTTTTTGCTGAACTAGTTTGGTTGTAAAAAAATTATTACGATTTGCCACATATTGCAATTACTCAGAAGGAATATAAATTATCAGATACAAATATCTTATTGTAGTTCAGAAAAGAAAATTTCATAACACTACCTGCATTTTACCAATCAGCTGAGCAAACAGGATGAGACTGAGAGCCCCAATTGCTATGGCAAATGCATTTTCTACAATAAATGCACTTGTCACAAGGGGATTTCCACTAGAACTGAAACAGACAGGCACCAAAAACTCAAAATTAGAATTTGTATTAAACCAATCCATATAGGGAAGGTGATTGAGAAGCTCTAAAGTGAACAGAAGAATATCATGATGGATTACTACCTAAGCTGAAGCAAGCCCCACCACAGGCAAAAGAAGAACTTCTCAAGGAACGAAGTTGAGACAGCACCTTTGCCTAGAGCACTTATAAACATTCCGTAGTTGAACTGTGGTTCGGAAACAGTGGCATCGCAATAGTTAAATATACCTGTCTTGTTTTTCCATGCATCATAATCACTAGAACCAGTATTTTCACAACTAATAAATCCATATTTACAAGATGTATTTTTGGCCTCAGCCTCAGCAAGGCACCGCTGATCCCAACATGTAATTTGCCGCTCAACGGATAGAAGATAGTATATTGCCCCAGTAATCTGCAGAGGTGCAAAAGGTCAAATAACCATGTTAAGGCATCAAATATGACTGTGCATGAAATATAGACATGCAGCAAAGGGATGCAAGGTGACAGTGCATGACTGATAGTCTTCTGCCTTTAATTTGCATGCATGTTTACTTGATACAGCATGGTTTCTTTCTGGAAATCGCAACGATTGAAATCTACGGCAGTCCAGAAGAGTAGTAACAGACAGACGAATAACAGGCTTCTTTAAATTACATTCCTGTTGTACGATACAGGAAACACGACATAACAACAAAATTGATTGTTTATTATTTATTTTCTGAGGGACAAGCATCCCTGTCCTCCTTGGGGGCCATGCAGTTGCCTGGTCAAACCCAGGTCGGTTCATCGCTCTGTTGGAGCTTTGCCAACTGACCTACAGTCAGTTCCTCTATAAAATTGATTTTATCCCCGATATGAAGCGAATAATCTTCTCTCAGTAGTAAATTAAATCATGCCTATCTCTTAGGACAAATACAAACATAAGGGGAAAACATGCCTATGTTCCAACTAACGTGAAAGTTATATGCATGAAGCTGAACGTGGGAGGCGAGGTGGACATACATGGCTTGCAAGCATGTAGAGCAGAAGATTGTATGCTGCCCCTCCCCAGGCAGACTTTGCAACTACTCCAGCTGCTTTGATGATCTGATTACTTAAAGGGACGATAAGATACATTCTAATGACATACTGAATCACAATAATAAGAGCAAATGTAGTATTCCGGATGTTATAGTCTGAGCTTCTTATCGCAGGCATAATTAACCATAAAGTAACCTGCACAAAAAAAGGGGCATACACAAAAGATTCAAGTCACCACAATAGAAGTTTTACACAGCAAGTCGAGTCATGGGCATCAAATATTCAGGATAGGATAATCATCGGCCAAACAAATCAGCTACACAGGCGAAATTGTTCTCCACAGATTAGCTAAGATAATTTGTCAGTTCTACATGAATCTGATAAAGTTTTAATGTTTCCTTATGATCTGAAGTGGTTATCAAGATTCAGTTCGGGTAGAACAAGGAAACAAGACTTGTGAAAGGTAAATGTAATTGTCTTTTAGCTTCTACAGGTGGAAGCTAGCTGGATACGCTTACTAGAAGTCAAAAGGTGCAGCAGGCAGTGGAAATCTGTCTACATTAGCAAACGTACAGGCTCATCACATTGTCCACTGCAAGAATCTAATAAATAATGTCTTAGATGCTATGAATCGATTTTGTGCAAAAGAATACTGGATATGTTACTGTTATTGGACATATAGAAGAGCAAATTGTAGTAAGCAGTTGAACTATTGCTACAAGAGTTACAGCAACTTAGTAAGATTTTTACCTGTGGAAGCGGCACAGCTGCAAGTAGGTCTATAGCAAAATCTGTTCTCATATACCTTTGTTGAATCTTTTTTATATCCACAACAAGCTCTCCCTTTCCAAGTACTCTAGACTTTGGGTCCACATACGCCGTATGAAACTTAATTGCGATGTTCAGCATGTAAAACAAGTCAGCAAGTGAACGCAATACTGTGATCCATATGCTCAATCGTTGGTCCTTGGCAACACATGCAGAGTTATCAGCTTCGTCATGTCTGACCAATGGAACATAGTAGAAGAAAGGATCGATAAAAAGGGCAAACAAACAGGACACTAGGAACACCCTGTTCCATGTTAGAACAATACTGCCGCCAGGCTCTAGAATGCGACGATGCCATGGTATGTTGCCTTCACTGAACCCCTTAAGCTTCTCAGGGTTCTTTACATCTGTCCTATTTGCACCAAATCTGTCAGCCCGTGCAACTTGATATAGTGACTTTGAATGATTTTGTCTCTCATCGGGAAAGATCCTGTAGATACTATAGAAATTTAATAAAAATAATCCAGAAAAGTGTTGAATTTGTACAGAAAGTTTCTAAAAAGAAATCCGTAAAAGTGTCAAGATGATCTATCGCGTGTACTTCAGGTACTGAGGGTAACGGCAGAAGTAGCGCCAACATAGCGTGTCACAAAACATCTACCTCCACATCCACGTATTAGCCTATGATTGGTATGTTCATCATGCTACATCAGTACAGCAATTACTCCCGGATACCTGGTTCAATTACATGCACCCCCTTTCGCTTTATAGACTAGAAGTTCCCACGTGTGTTAACAGAAAAGGGAAGAAAATCCTAGAAACTCTCCTTGTAAATTAAGAGAAGAGAAGGATACAGAGCCGGTACACGGTGTATACTATTTTGGCAGGGCCGGTATACAGTATATATCAAAACATACATAGAATTATCTTTCCACACCTACACAACAAATTCTTTTTCCAACCATGTATATTAGAATTGTATTTTACACTTTATACGTGTGATTGCATAGGAAACCAGATTAATTGAAGGAACGAAGATTTTATTTATTAACCCTGCCCTATTATGCAAAGAAATGAAAAGATTAATCTTGAAACTACGAAACACAGTGTGAAGTCTTCCGCATTCTACTACCGATTTCAGGAACTATCATCAGATTTAGGCTTGTCCATCCACACCTTCAGACCCAGTTCCAACAGGAAACTAGCCCCAATGTTTTATTCCGGACTTCGCGGACTAATCTTCAAAATACCTCGCTGAAGACACTAGATTTATCCCCTTTTCTCCTATGCAGCAATCAGAAACCCAAACACAAACCGGATCAAAGCTTCAAACTGTGCTTCTGCGATCAGAAAGCGCAAGCTCTGTCCGACCACCTTAATCCGTCCTCTACCCAAAGGAAGCATCAATCCTCCAGCACTCACCCTCTCTCCCCCGATACAGCAGCTCTAGTTCGATCTAATTCAAGTGAAATTCTTGAGTTCTAACAGCTAGTCGTCTATTCCAACGGGCGGTCCGCGAGGTCAGAACAAAATGGACACCGGAGGAAAACAGAGTGATAAAGAATCAAGAATTGAACCTGTTGTTAGTCCTCCTCTGCATCTCCACCTCATCCTGGACCCTGGACCCAAACATGGCGGCCGCTGCTCTCCCTTCCTCCACCAGTCTTCCAGTCCAAATCTCGCGCCGAACTGGCTTGAGACCGATCAAAGGGGCAGCGGGACAGCGCGGCGCTTCCTGTCCCGAATCACCACCATGACGAACTCAAGTTGCTCGGATTGACGATTCCTAAGAACTCGAGTAGAAGGGAGGGAGACAGAAAAAAGTCGATCTTTTTGCGGTTTTTTTTTTCAGGGCGGAAAAAGGAAGGGTGGACCAAGTGGACTTCGTCTGCCTGTTCGTGACGGGGATGAGGATCAAATGCAGTTGCTACGGCGACTGCATTTTAGGACTGCATGCACTGTTGGCCGTTGGATTTGATGAGGGACGATTGAGATTCGGTGATACAGTGTTTCGTCTACAGTAAATCGGCACAGTGTTTTTCGGTACAGTAAATCGCTACAGTGTTCTGGCTCGCCCTCTGCCGTTCACCTTCGATCCATCGGTGCCTAGTGCGACTGCTTAAGTTTTTTTTTTTGAAGGGAGAACGACCCAGAAGGGTCTCGAGTGCTCATTAGTTCCTGGAAATAAAGTACAAAGCTGCAACTCCTTTTACAGGAAAACCCACACAAAAAGAAAAATTACAACAAAGTCCTTGGGAGTTCCTGTAACCCATCGAGGAAGAAGACCGAAGCTTCTTGACCAGCGCCAGATCTCGCCGGAAGGAGACGAAACCAGATTTCTCGTCAATCAACAACCGCCGAGTGTGAGAGGAGGGCGCTAACTCTTGATTTTGGCAGCGGGAACAACAGATTGGTTGACATCGCCGCCGGATTTTGGGGCCTCCATCCTGGAGGTTGAAGGAACCATGGCCGGGAATGACCTCCGTCGACGACGAGAACAAGTCGTCGCATGAATAGCCGGCCAGGAAAGAGTCTTGAACTCGATTTTTTTGGGATTTGCTCATGAGGGCTGCAGCTAAAAGAATCAGGAACACAAGCACAGAGAAGAAGGGGAGAGGACCACGCACGTCGGGGAGGAAACCGCCGGCGGAAGCAAAAGGCATCACGCCTACAACCACAAGGGAAACCATAGAAGAGAAGGCCATACCAGCGCCGAAATAGTACAAATCGCCGCAAGGGACGGCGATGAACGGCGAAGCCAGCATGGAGATCTCCAAGGAAACTAGGCTAGGTACTAGGTACTACTAGGTTACAGCTGTACAGGGATGGACCCTCGCCCGTCACAACGCCGGCGACACGCCGGAGAAGGAGGGGAGGGGCCGGATTAGGCCCTCCGGGGAAAACCAGGCAGCGGCACTGTTGGGAGGAAGAGAGCTTTCGAGACGATGCAGAGGAGGTCGACCTTACTGCTTAAGTTGCAGTCACACTAGGGACTGCACAGGAACCAGGTCCGAGTGACGGAGGTTAACGCTTGCTCCGCACAGGCTGTGCGACACGCCACTCACATGGGAGTCTTTTACTATTAAGGCCACGGTTTCGGTGGGTTTCTTTAAAATAGCTATAGGAGATTAGGTTTCTCTAAAATAACTTTAAAATCATTAACGTAATCGCTACAATAGCCATGACATGTAAAATGAACAGTTTTTTTTTCTTTCCTTCTTAAAAACCACCTGTAGGACTAAAGTACCCTTGCCTCATATCAGAAGAACGCATGCTCCAGATCCATGCTCCAAACAGATCAGTGTCCTATGATTTTGGGGCATTTACATATCCGGTTCACTTTTAGATGTCAATTACGGATTCGGTCCTGTTTTCTGAACTTTGCAAAAATAGTCCTGTTTTTCGAACTTGAAGCTGCAGTCAGGTCCACTTTTTGGATGCCGTCTAGTAAACAGGATTTTTAGAATTAAAACAAATCAAAAAACCTTTGGAAAAAGAGGAAAAGACCATGCTGCCCCTGGCCAAATCACCTACCCTCACTCTGCCCGATCCGGCCTTCTCCTTCTCTCTCACTTCCGTTCCTCTCTCTCTCTCGTTCCAACCCTAACCTGAAGGGAAGTGGCAGCGCATCTAGCAGGACGCGGCGAGAAGGCTGCAGGGCAGCGCGCAGGCGGGCGCGCGCGGGCTGCTGCGCGGGCACGCACGAGGGCGGCTTGAAGCGGCGCGGCTCGCTCGGCCTGCCTCGAATCGGATGTGCAAAATTGGTCATGCGGGTATCTAATCTACCGCAGCCTCTAATGATTCTGTGAGCCAAAAAAAAAAAATCAGCAGATAGCGCGGAGAGAGAGAGAGAACCTTATGGAAAGGGCCGATGCACTGCTCCCCGGCGTAAGACTTGAAGTTGCGGAGGATCATCTCACAGTTCGAAAATGCCGCAGCAATTCATTCTCAAAAACAGAACCAGATTTATATTCAAATTATTTATACAATTTTCGAAATTATTTTCATTACGGCGGTAAATTTTTAATACAATTTTTGAAATTATTTATATTCGAATTATTTATATTCGGACATGAACTTATTTTTGAAATCTTTTTTAAGCTCCATGATGTGTGCCAAAAACAGAACCAGATTTGCAATTTATTCTTAAAAATAGGATTGATTTTGTAAAGGGTATATTGGTCTTTTGACAAACCATTTAACGCTGTTAGCATCTGATAACGGAATAGGACCTCCTTCTAGCTTCAAGTTCAAAAAACGAGACCGTTTTTGCAAAGTTCAGAAAACAAGACCGAATCCGTAATTGACATCTGAAAGTGAACCAGATATGCAAATGCCTCTATGATTTTAGTTCAATCTCCAACAGATCAATGTCCTATGATTGGAAATCAGGATCCTAAATCACTCTGATCCTAACGCACACAAGCAAGTGATTTGTGCATGTGGATCCTGAAAAAGTACAAGTCGAGCTAGCTGTAAAAATTCTTCTTACTGGAGGCCACTAAATTACTACTAGCAGCCAGGCACTTCGATCCTAATGCACACAAGCAAGCACGCAGGCAGGTAGCAGAACCCGTGATTAGCAGCAGGCAGCAGCATAGGCGGACGCGTGAAGCGAGATTACCGGCAGTGTACGCGGACGCGCGGCGGCCGCAGCGCACGCGGATGTGCGGCGCGAGGGGCAGCGAACCTGGTGAGCTTGTAGGGGCGAATCTACGGACGGCGCAACTTCGAGTGACGGCCCGGGGTCGCTGTGGCCAGCAACAACGCATCGATCTAAAATGCTTCCCCGCTCCGTTTGGGTCCGCGGCGGCCGGAGGCGGAGGGGCTCTGTTCTTCCATGTCGCAGAACGGTGTCTCTCGCTATCGGGGAAGAACGGCGTCGCGGCTCAGTCTCGATCTGAATCGATTCGATTCGGTCACTGGAAACGCCCAGGGGCAGGTTCGTCCCTTCACGTGATTAATTTCGAAGAAAATGATTAAAAGAAATAAAAAACATAGCATGGTTATTTTAGCGGATGGGTAAATGGTTTCAAGACTATTTTAGAGAAGCCCAATCTCCTGAAGGTATTTGAGCGAAACCCATCAAAATCGTAGCTAAAATAGTGAAAGAATCCTGACATAGGGGATAGGTATCTCTGGACAGGCTCAAAAATCCGTCTGTAAACGAATGTACAAGTGTTCTTATTCGTCAATCGTTCTGGAGATCCACAGGCCACGGAGAATTCGTGTAATATTACATTTTGAGTTACAATACACAATCAAATTCTCGGGTAAAAACATGTTACGTAATCAGGGGAAGATGAAACCTCAGCATGATCCAGTTTTATCATAGCACTGCTGACAGCTGCTTCCATTCTTCGTGCTGATGGAAGTAACAATCGTCCGTAAATTTCTTCAGGAACAGAAGGGGATAACTTTCTGACCCGTTAGTCACTGGCCCGTTTCGAGGAATAATCCCTCGAAACGGGAAACAATCATATATTTGCTCTCGTATCTCATCTCTAATTTTACAGCTAATGGTTTCTCCGCGATCGATGAGACTGAATCAATAGGACACTGATTAAAAAGAAAAGAATCAATAGGACACATACATCTGGTCACAGGAACAGGACAACTAAGGCCTGCGCATGGTACATCGCCCTGAACCTGAAATTCAAAAGTCCGAAGCCAGGTTATAGACAACCATTTGCCGCAGCAAAACAATATAAGATGGACAATGCAATTGTACCATTCAAAAAGCAAACACTAAATGAGGAAAAAAGACACGGGTAAATCCGAATTCTCTTCAGAACAATAAACTAAAAACTTAATATCCTTGAAGCCAAAAGGAAGTTGTGCTATAGATATGTTTACTTGAGAACGATATGATTGCGGACGAAGAAGCCAAATAAAATCGAAGTAGAAATTAACCGCTACAGAAATGCGAGGAATTAGGCACCCATTTTGGACCAAAAAGAATAAGCATCAACTTCAACTCAGCACTTCCTATTTATCAACAGTAAGGAAGAGAGAAACTTGAGACAATCTACAGTGAGTGCCAACTTTTTTTTTTTCTAGATTTGGTCTTGTGATACCAAAGCATATAAGTTCTCAGGGCGGTTTCAACTTCTGAGTGCAAATCATTCAAGGACTTGGTATCACGCTGTCTATTTTCTTAAAACAGTTTTTTAATTCTGAAGTTTCAAAAACACAGTAAATATTGTAGGCCCATTGACAATGTTATCAATAATGTTTAAGAAGTGTGGCTGATTCGGAGTTTAGGCAAGCAGGTAAGAAGATTCATGGTAAAAAGAAGTGTGCCCCTTTGTGATACTAGGAGTATGCCTCTATGTTTTACTAAGTCTATCTTGATCACATATTACTGGGGAAGGGGTTTTCGTAGAAAGTTGAAAACTTCACCTGAATATAGAGGAAACAGTAAAAAAAAAATCCTACATTTTGTTACTTTCAAGCCAATATTTAGACATCATTGTTTTCCAGAGTACAAACATCTAAGCAACTAAGCTCAGTATATTGAGTATTGATAATGCCAGCATGTTGTCAGAAACAATGTTCACAGTATGTGAATGATAGTATCACTCATCATATTCTACTGAACGGGGATATACAAAAATTCAGAACTATACTTGATGAATACAGATCAGTAGTAGTCAAGTGTGCTGAAGCAAGCATTGCTTACTTAAGCTTGTTTTGTCAGAATAAAAATATGGACTTATTGCTACATCAGAGTAGTGATATTTCAGGCGTCATGTGTTTGCAACATACGGAATCATTTCTTCAGCGAGACTTGTATTTCTGTTGCTGTGAAAGAGGTATACTTGTATTCTATTTGATGCATTACAGTGAGTAATATCTTGCATTCTGATATCAAAACCTTGCACTACCGAGAATCATTGCAGACTTCCATTAATAGAATTTGTAATAAATCCCTTCTATCAAATTTAAAGAATACTCTCTTTTTTTTTTATCCCTGAGCAATGTCTAAATCTGCATATATGCGGATCTGAAGTCATAACAACATTTTAGACCTTACTCCTTTCATAGTTCCATTCTGATAGTATGGAACTATGAATCTTTAAGGAGAAATGATGATCCACATGTGGATTGCTAACAATCACTAGCTAAGAATCATGACAAGGAGATAACAATGGCGAAACAGAAATGTTACTTCCTCCGTTTTTCAATACTTGTCACTTTTGACTTTTACTGTTACAACTTTGACCATTAATTTTTCATTAATGTGTAATTAAACTCTTGTAAATATATTATGGTACTAAAATACTATATACATCACATCTAGTAATCATATGTTTAATTTATATAACTAACTATTTTATAAGTTATTAAACGGTCAAAGTGTGAATAGTACAGTCAACAGTGTCAATTATTTAAAAACGGAGGAAGTACAATCCTACCAGTCTACGGCTGCAGAACTCTCAAGGTGCCCTGCAATTCTACACTGTTAATCAGCTTTTCACGGGGTGAACAGACAGACAGAAATACACTGGCAGAGAAGAAAGCTATATATTTATCTCATCTTATTACAGGAATTGCTTACAGAGATTATAGTCATCTTATTGGGACGTTGTGTTGACACTAACCATTCTCACCTTTCTTGGTGAGGGTGTCCACTTCGGCTGTTACAGACGAACTACCACCAGTCTTGCCACTGCTCTCCTTTAACCTCTTGGCAAAAAGCCTGGCGATCTGCAACTGCGTTTTCGCCATGATTTCTGTCCGCTTGAGCTCCATCTCCTCCTTCTTAATCTCAGCTTCAAGCCTCATCCTCTCCGTCTCCCTGTACATCTCTATCCTGGCTTGCTCAACCTTCAAAAACGAGCTAGCCAGCAGCTCGATGCTCTTGGCTATAGCGAACTCCGGGCTCTTCCTCTTCCTGGATTGGTCCCAAACCTTGTCCTCCTCCTCGGCGTCCTCGTTGGCCACCTTGCTCCGCGGGGAGCTCACGTTGGCATCGCTGCTCTCCTTCTGCACGCTGTTGGCAACCTTGTCCGCTTTCTCGGGTACAGAGCCATTGGCATTCACTATGTTCATCATCAGATCAGAGAATGCACCTGGACCCACCGCGTCCGGCAACTGCGCGGGGAACTCTGCTTCCACGTCGACCTCTGGTTTCGCCGGAGCGCGGAGGTCTATGCTGTTGCTCAACTCGGCCTGCTGCGCCGCCACCTGACCGGAGCATCCGGCGGCGGGCCCCTTGAGCAGCCCGTCCATGCGCGCGAAGAAGCGCCAGGACGGGCCGGCGGCCGCGGGGCCCGCGCGCGAGGCGGCGGCGGACTCGGCCCGGTAGCGCTTCTTCATGGACTCGACCTTGTTCTTGCACTGGTTGGGCGTCTTGGCGCTGTTGTTGCCACCGGCGGGCTTGCCCGCGGCGGCGGCGTCGGCGGCGCAATGCGCGGAGACCTCGGCGGCGATCTCGACCCAGTCGCTCCACTTGAGCTTGGCGCGGTTGCGGAGGAGCCACTTGGCCTCGTAGGCCTGGAGCAGGCGCACGATGCCGCCCTCGCTCCACTCGTCGCGCTTCTGCGGCGGCGCGGCGGCGGCGGCGGAGGAGGAGGACAGCGGCGCCGCGTCGGCGGCGTCGGGGAGGCCGCCGTCCATGGAGCTAGAGCCGAGAAAGAAGCAGAATTCTGTAGCTTTGACAGGCGAATTGGACCGGCAAAACTGTGAAAGGAGCCTGTGGAATGGGGAGATCCTCGCTGAAGCTACCGCATGAGCCGATCAGTTCCGGCAAAAGACTGAATTCCGGTCGGAAAGAGCCTCTTTGGTGCCTAGATTGATCGATCAGACAGAAAGATGGTAAACTGATGCTGAAAGGCTAGAAAGGCAGTGGAAGATGGGATGCCTCTTTTGGCCGTGGACCAAAAGAAGAAAATTCGGGAGATGAAGCCTTCTTGCACCGAAAAAGGGCAGGTTTTTTTTCACTTGCTACGCGGTAACAGATGGCGTGTCTGTGCAGAAAGAAATCGCTGGGAAGACGGAGGTGGCTGACTGACCGCGGCAAAGATTAAGCAGAAAGAAGCGGGCGTGCGTGCCGGGGCCCGAACAGGCAAAGCCTTGACAAAACGGAGCTCGGCGAGAAAGAGTGCGGTGGAGGAATTAAGGGCGAGAAGAACAGTCGAGAGGCGGCCTAGAGAGAAACAGAGCAAGATGGATGGATGGATGGCTGGGCAGCGGCGGGATCTGACTGAGCTGCCAAATGCGCGAACGAACGGAAGGTGGTGCGCGGCGCGGGCGGAATTCTGCGTGTGCGGCCGGTGGTGAGTGGGAATCGGGGGAGAAAGGCAGGGAGGGAGGACGAGGTGGTGGGGACTGGGCAGCCCGCAGCGGCGGAAAGTGGGAGACCTCCTGGAGCCGGGAACCCCGCGCCCGCCCGCCCGTCCCCGTCTCCTTCCACCGCCCGCGTGCGCCCGGCGCGCCAACTGCCCGCGTGCGCGTCGGCTTTGCGCGGGGGGCCCGCGCGCCAGCCAGCCGGGCGTCGTGGACAGGGCGCGCCGCGCGCGCGCGATGGGAGTGGCGCGGAGTGGAGGCGCGCGTCGGGCCGCATTAGGTTAGGCACGGCACCGGGCGGCGTGGAAGGGAGGGAGGGAGTGGAGCGTGACGCCAGCGCTGACCGGATCCGGGGCCGCCGCAGCGCGGGCGGGGCGCCAAGGCATCATCATCGGCTCGTGCCTCCTGCTCGCTGCCGCGCGGGGGCCACCTCTGTGAGAGACCACGCGGCGCGGACCGGGCGGGCGGAGGCCGCGGCGGCAGTTGGGAACGCGTCCGCGGAGACGGAAATCGTAATCGGATCCGCGCGAATCAGCGGCGGCTTCCTTCCCTCTAGGCCTCTTGGCGTTGGCGCTGGGTGCGGCCGGCAGCGCGGTGGACGGTAGTACCGCGGGTTTGGGGGAAGTCAGTAGTGGGGGGAGTGGTGGAACCCACGCCACCGGCCGCGCGAGGGTGGCCTCGTTTTCCACGGCAGCCAGCCGCGCGCGGCAGGCGCCGGACCGCCCGCGGTTGGTGGCGACCTGGCTGAGCTCGCGCCCACGCCAGCGACGCCCCCACCGCTCCCCTTTCTCGGTCTCCACTTGCCCCGTTCGTTGCCCGCGGTTGGTGGCACCGCATCTTGTTTTCCCTCCCTTGCCGGCCGGCCGCGGCCGTGCGTCGCCTTGCATCCAAATTACGCACTGCGGACGGAACATGCGATCACTGCTGCGGCAGTTGACATTTCGAGCCAGCAACCGGCTGCCATTGGCTGCCGCCTGTTGCTGCTGCCACCATTTGCGGTACCGGAAGACGATCGGGATCCTCTGAATTGAATGTTTCAATTCAGAGGTGCTACAGTAGTGGGAATTAGCCAAATCCTGCATCGTCCGATCAGAAACGGAGGGATCCGATTGAGTGCTACAGTCGACCGTGAACAGTACACCAAACTAGCTACAGTAACCGGCTCTACTGTTCCAACAGTGTTGGCTACAGTGTTAATTCAGGCTACTGTGTGCCCTCTCACAAATTACTGTTCCAGTCGCTACAGTAGCCTGAATTTTGTGCTACACTGCAGAGGACCCCGAAACTTGTCGGCTGCTTCGACAAGTGACAGACGCCTGCATGTTCCCAACTTCCGATAGGTGGTATATATATAATCCACACCATATGTACAAGCGACTGCCTGTGCTTTTTTCAGGTAAATTGTTCTTCTTCCAAGAAGGATAGCGATAACAAACTTGCACATAACTTTCACGACTGCCAGATGGGGAAAAAAAGCCCGCGCCCTGGCGGGAACGGCCAACAGCAGTTGCATGTAGAATATGCCATCCGAGTCGGTGCTGAGCGAGCAGACGAGCGCGTGGCAGTGTGACACCACACTTCCAGCACAGATCGGCCAGATGTATGGACTACGGGAGGAGGAGATGTCCATGTCAAGCGATGATCAGCAGCAGCAGGAGGCCACTTCCCTTGCCAACCTGCCGACCGCTCTGCCCCAGCTCGACCCCAACAGGATCAGGATGCTCGTTCCGCCTCCCTCGCACTTGTACACTTCCAGAACCGATCGCCTCGCCCGTTGAACAGCCAGCTGCCAACACCAGAGGCGCCGCTACGTTCCCGTCAAGCGTTACCCTGCCGTCTGCATGCGCATGTCCTGTGTTCAGATTACTTACAGCTTGCAGCATCTCGCCGAAACAAGGAAAACATTCATCATCTTATACTCAAGCATGGCTGGCAGTGACGATGGAAACAAGCCTTTGTCACAAAACGGTACCAAAATGTATAATTTGTTTACAGTTTTTTTGTCTCGTGACGGCCAAGTGAAGTCAGGTCACTCCCCATTCCCTCTCCAACTAGTCAGGAGTTTATTAGTGCAGTAAGTAAGTAATTCGGCTACCTTTCAAGTTTCAAAGGATCAAAGAGCTAGTCAAATGCTTTTGCCCGAACTATACGAGCAGTAATCTGAATTACGGTGCCTGGCGGGTATCGTTGGGACAAAGTGGTCGAGATATATACTTGATGGTACGCAGGTTCTTGTTGGCTGAGGATCCTACTTATCCAGTGAGACGAAAATGCCAATTGGTTTCTGTACTTAAATCCCTGACACAAGAATGCGTCGGGACGGGAATTTGGATCACGATTGATCGCGAACCATTTTCTGAGTGGCCTGACCAAGACACGACGCTATCTGGAAGTCCCCGCGCAAAGCCCAGTACGGGGATCCAAGGAATTTAGGCCCCGACTAGCAGTGAAGCCCATTGAGCTAAATGGCTGACCGCTATTCGTAGAGGCCGTGTGCACTGCCGAGCCCACCACATCACGCCAAGCTCTTCTCTTTGAATTTTTTCCCCGGTGGGGGCATGTGCTCAATTTGCTCCAAAGCATATCTTCTGAATGATCTCCTGTCGGTCCGTCAACTTGTTAGTTACCGATGATGTCTAGTACAATGAAGGCGACAAAGCGTGCCCCAAAAATGGTACCTGAAGCACTTCCAGGGAGACAGCGAAAAGAATCTCATGAAAACCGTTCTGAATCGCGAACACTGCCTGAATCAACGAGCACATCACTGTATCAGATATTCAGATATCAGCGCAAGCGAACAGAGCCAAATGGGCAGGTAAGGTCTCAGGGGGGGGGGGGGGGGGGGCATCCTTTGTGCAGCAACGAAGACAGGATCCTTGCAATCCGAGGATCTATTATTAAACAAAAGCGCAAAACGTCTCGAGCTGCTGCACACAATCTACGCAGGTGCTCGTAATCTAGCAGAATCGCCGAGCACACATGGTCACCAACATCCAGCGCTAGGAACCAAGCCTCCTGGCTGTATTATACAGGCTCTGCACTGCATCATTTTCGGCGTGAAGATGTCGTTCAGAAACCACGGATCACAACACACGGCTGACGGGCTGAGTGACAACATGAAGCATCAAGTGGTTGCCGATATATCGGAAGAAATATATGATCCATCAAAACGAGGAATAGCCCTTTACGATATAATAAGAGTGGTATTTGTATAAAGTTAGAGCAACAGGGATTTTTTTTTTTTTTTTGGCACAGCAGCACGTGATGAATATATCGTATTTTCAGGGGAGAGTTAAAACAACATGTGTAGCTTTTGAAGTTAATGTGTATATGGCCGCTCGCATGATTTATAGGTTAGTTCATGTACAAATACACATGATTCTGCAAAGAAGTTAATTCATGTACAAATACACATGATTCTGCAAAGTAGGTTATGTCATTGCAGCTTTACAGAAAAACAGGGTTCGGCTGTGTCAAAATTGTGCATCCCGGCAGATATACACGAGTGATGTTTCTTAACGATGAGGAAGTTAGGCTGATAAAGTAATAATTTATTGGGCAGAACAGACACGCCTCAACCCAGCAACCAAAAGTAGAAGAGGAAGAAGAAGATAATTACGATTCCAGAGCTTCACGAGAACACAATCAAACAGTACTTCAGTAAGAAACAGGAAAGATTTGCAATTGTTTAATTGTGGAGGAACACTAATCATAAATAACAAATATGTTTTATTAATCAAAGTACAACAACTTATTCACTTGCATCACAATTACAGGATGGACCACAGTTCCAAGAATTTAATAGAGTGGAATAAGGAGTCAAATGGATCACAAGATGGGTAATTAAAAATAAACACCAGACACGAACCACTTATTTCCACCATTATGCCATGTTCAACAATCCACATGAAAATACTGTTCAGACTCGACTATGCACTGCAAATCACAAGGCATGACAGAATCAAACAACCTAAGCAACTTCATCATAGT
This sequence comes from Eragrostis curvula, assembly GCA_007726485.1. Lineage (NCBI taxonomy): Eukaryota > Viridiplantae > Streptophyta > Magnoliopsida > Poales > Poaceae > Eragrostis > Eragrostis curvula. The sequence goes on along the minus strand of CM017441.1, from coordinate 26,523,214 downwards.
AGTCCCTGTCCCTGTCGCGGTCTGAGCCAAGAGCAATAAGGACATAGATTGCGTAGATGATTCCAGGGACATAGCCAAGAATTGTGAGCAGCAAGCAGATGCAGAACTCCATCTGTTCAGATACGGAAAGGAATACTATCAGCGGTGTTATAGCTTACAGGAACAGATAGCAAAGTATCGAAAATGAAACATGCATTCGTATCTAACCACGCCATTCCATTGAGTTTCGCGTATCACTCTCTTCAATTATTAGGCATTGGGTCAACTCGCTCACCCGTTTAGGAGGAATGTAGCAGTGAAATGTAAAATGCCAGACTTTTGTTAGATGACAGACCTTAACAGCGCTAGCACTACATTAGTAGAATAGAATGGTGAAGAAAACTGCAAAATGAGGCAAGAATTTGCCGCTAGTACTCGCTCATCCATTCCCAATGCAGCGTAATTAGCCGTTACAGGGAGGAGGCAGGAATGCGTTTGATGCTCCTAAGCTCAGGACTCTGACCAAGTGTCGTCCCAATAATTTTAAATCATATAAAATTAATCCTTGTAAAGAAGCTATCTAGACACGCTGACAAATTACTGAAGAACTGCTTAGCTAGAAATTGGAGCTGGCATCCAGCCTAAGAGACACATAGCACCATGTGCCACCACTTCGTCCACTGTATTCATTTCATATCAGTAAACTTAGATACTGAATCAACGCATTGGACGAATGTGGCAGCCAAAATGCCATTGACTTTTCAGGAAATAAAACTGAAGCCAACAAAGACCAGGTCGCCACTACGAGAATGAAGAAAAACTAAGCAGTACTGTCTGTGAGGAAATTTAAGAGGCAGCAGCTCCCTGAACCCAGGAGTTCAGAAGAAGCACCGTTCTAGTAATATGAAATGAAACCGTAAAGCTGTAAACCTACAGTAGTAGTACTACCGAAGCTAGTCAAACCGGTACTCGGGCGACGCATCCTCGACCGCGCAGTTAGGGATCGCAGCACATCTATCGAATCATGGGGGAAGGACGGGAGGGGATTTTTTTTTTTTTGGGAAACAGGACGGGAGGGGAATTGGGAGGGCGAGGAAGGGCTTACGCTGCAGCATCCGAAGCGGAGGAAGACGCCGAGCGGGGGGAGGATGATGGCGAGGAGGATCTCCAGGAAGGTGCAGCACCGGTCGGACGCCATCGTCGGGATCTGGGATCGGAGCCGGAGCGGAGGGGATCGGGGGAGAGATTTATCTTCTGTGCTCTTTGGGCGCTTCTGCTCTCCGGTGGCTCGCTCGTTGACGTTTACGGCTCCTTTTAACGTGTCGATCGTGCTGGGGTTACAGCGAGGCCGCACGTTCCTTAGCTGGCCGGTGGCGTGGGAAGGGAATTAATTGTACTACTAGGAGACAATTTATATGAGATCCGGTCTCATAAAATTGGTTTCCGTTGGCGTGGCCGCACGTTATTTCCTTCGCTGGCCGTGGCCGAAAGATCTGGGCCGTCGCGGCCTGCGAATTGAGATTCAACGCGATTTGCTCTCCGTTCGCCCATTTCTCTTCCACTTTCTTTTTCCACGTTTTTTCGTGAGAACCTAAGGCGCGATTTTTGCAAATTATAGCGCAATTTGAGCAAGAGAAAATTGCATTACCCCTCCCAAAAAATTGGCTTGTTTTTTTAACTGCAAAAAAATGGCTTGTTGCAAAAAAAAAAAAAATCCGGAGAATCGTGCTCCATTTGCTCCCTCCTACAGGTCAGATGCCAACAATTTGAGCGGAAGTTTGATTTTATACTAGGCAAGTCATGTGCCGCACGACACGAAGGGCACAAATCGTAGCATTTTAGCAGATGCAAACGTTCCTCTTCACGTGGAGTTGGAATCGTGGAATGATGGCTTGTTCTTCTCTGTTTGGCATTGCGTATCGTGACAAATTAAGGTTTCGGGTTGTGACAATTTAGTAGAAACCAGATATTATTTGCGGAAAATAAAGTAGTTGTATGATCTACCCTAGTTAAGCATCGAAGTCAGTTATTATAACGCAAAGTTGAACCTTTTTCATATAAAACAATGATTCATTTGTATCAATGTATTACTAATAATGTTAGAGCATCTCATTGTTTGCAGATGGTGACACTGCCTGGTGTGATCACGCTTAAGGTTTTTACTGCTAGTTCATTTCCTGGAAGTATACGGGATTTTGATAAGGACTATATGAGCTATTTTGAGACGCGCGATCAGTTGACTGGGTTTTTGTTTTACAAGATGGTGGCAGTTTGTAACCTGGTTGTTCTTTTTTGACGAAAAAAAAAACTGGTTGTTCTGTACCTGATGGCCTTGTGCTTTGTGTTTGATGATGACCAATGCAATTCGCTCTTGGTTGAGCATGAAGGGAAAAATAGTTGTATTCTACACATTGTACACGAAGAACCCGTTCTCAATCCTTGGAGGACACGTGGTGTTTTTTTTTTTTTCAGCACAGGCCACAGGCTGGTGGCGATGATGATCTTTTTTGGGCTCTAATGCTCTAGTTGTTTCCGAACCCACCAAGAATTGGGCTCTAATGCAGATTATGATTTTTTTTTTGTGCAACAAAACATGAGCATCCCCTATGGGCCAGTTCCAATTCAGCGATTCTGAGCCCAATACAGTCAACCAAACGGGGTTAGAAAAAGGGAATGCAGTGGCTAGTTCAGCTTCAAGTACTTGGAGTCGTCGTAAAAATAAAAAATAAATTGCAAATCCCACTTCATAAATGGTCTTCTTTCTGATAACCCTCCATAAGCTTATTTGTTGTAAAAGCCCATCCACCCGTGCGTACGCACTTCTATGGCCGAGGCGCTGGACAGAGAAGAGTTGGACGAGGAGTTCGACGCGGTGCCGAGAGCCAAGTCGTTGGAGGGGAGGGGGGGAGGGGGGGGGGGGGGGGGGGCAGGCATGGTACGACCGCGCCAGGTTGGAAGGAGGAGTTCGTGACCAGCGAGGACGTGCGCTCTGAGTCCAGGCGCAGCGCCAACGCTGCGCGGGGAGGATGACGAGAATTTAATATTACAGTTCGGGTTATTTGATATAGTAAAATATCAATTTCAATAGAAATAAAAACAAAAAATATTTAAAGAAAATTCTAATATGCAAGTAAATGCAACTCTACAGTGATGGGTGGGTGAGGATTTGCAATAAATTGGCTTATGAAGGGGAATCTCAGAAAGAGGAAGACTTATGGGGTGAGATCTACAATTATCCCTCAAAAAAGGTACCCCGACATACAGTATTAGTACTTCCCGTCCCGAAATACCTATCGTTTTTACTTTTGACCATTCGTTTTATTTAAATTTTTGTAAAAAAAATTAATAAGACGAATGATCAAACATAGTAATTAAAAGTCAACAACGATAGGTATTTTGGGACGGAGTTAAATAGACAATCACTTACGTATACAGAATGACAATACACCATCTTTTGAAAAGCACAATATACGAGTGTACTATGTCTAGCTAGTGTATCGATTCGTCTACCTGATCACGTACGGATACTCCGTCTGTCCTTTTCCCTCCATTTCTAGCAGCAACTTCCACGAGCTCCTTCACATGAGGCGCAATGCACGCTCAACGTAAAAGAAAAAAGAAATCCCGTCCTTGCTGGACGATCGATTCTATGGAAATCCGTCGTACAACAAGCCCACATTCCGCATCATCAGAGACCTGGGACCAGCCTAACCCAGCTTACACTCGCCTTAAACAATCCGATTAACAATCGACCTACTCCAAAATAATCCACACGCTAGCGGCGCAAGTTACTACATTTAGCAGCGCAAATCCAGCGGAATCCGGACCTTGCGTGGGCTCCCGAGGCCACGCGCTTCCGCTCGAGGAAAAACTAATCCGCGATCATATCTATCGCAGGATCTTGACAGGTCGTATGGCATGGGTCGGATCCCTTATTTTATCTCGGCGAACTTCGAGCTGCGTGGTTTACCTTGCGCTGGCAATGGCGCTCCATGTCTTCCCCGTTCATGTCCTGTGGCTTGCGAGTGGCGCACACATGGCAACAGGTTCCCAGGATCTGATGAGAGAGCTCCGTCGCCAACACGTCATGCATGCCGCGAGAGGACCAAAAGATTTGTGGAGGTGCCGACGAGTGTGGAAAAAGATTCTCTGCACGGACTCGTATGGGGTCGGTGTGGCAGAGGTGAAGGGCGCAGGCCGCCGGCAAGCCGTCTCGTCGAAAGAGGCCCCCCTGCGATTTGACAAACTGCCTCGTGGCCGTGTCCGCAATTTTTTTTTTATTGGTATGTGTGGTTTGGTTTGTTTCCGTTTGCTTGGGACCAGATGGTAACATAAAACGCTTGTTTATTGGATTAGTTTCTGATGCAGAGGATCCTGCTTTGCCGACTAACTAGTTTAGTGTTGGAGATTAGGTGACGTATCATCTTTCAATCTCTTGTTTATGCAGGTTAAGTACGCCGGATGTTTGCATTTTTGCCGTCATTAGAGCGGCAGCCCTTGCGGCTGAGCTTTCGTGGCGTGCCAGGTGTTGAGCGCTCGCCTAATCGCGCTGTTCACCAACTACTAGTACGTACTCCTACTCCTATAGACCCATTTCCCTTTCTCCTCCGGAAAGGCCCCAGCTGCAGACCGAATGATGCGTGCACACTTGTTGCCCCGGGAAAGTTGCCACGAAAAGGACGCGTGTTCAGAGCTGTTGGTTTCTGGTTCACTGTGCAGGCGTATAAACTTTCCAGTCATCAGTGAGATGAAGGCGATTAAGGAGAGGGAAAACCAAAAAAAATCTCTGACATGTGGTGTTTAGAGCTCCGGCCACCTGGGGCGTGAAAGTTTGACGGCGACGGCGCAGAACCGTGGGTTAACCAACCGCCCGCCTGTTGATTATACAAGCACATCTTGAGGCTCAGAATTCAGCAGCAATTCAGATTTGCAGGATGTTGATTTCTAACTATTGTTACTGACACTGGAGTCTCGATTGGACGAGTCAGTCATCCATGAACACGAGATTTTTTTCATGCCACCATGTGATTTATAGTTTGCTACAGTTCATCTTCATCATTAATAAAAGATATGAATGTGTTTTCTTCCTGCTCAAAGTTGGCCTGCTTATTGACTCAAAAAGAAAATAATTTATAGGCCTGCTGCAGATATGAATTTTAATAAAAAATTAGTAGGATATTATATTTTTTTGGCCATAGTCTAATACGTTAATAAAAAAGTCAATGGCGACAACAATTTAAAAACAGAGGGAGTAGTTCTAAGATGGATTCATAGTTATTAAATACACCAAACTTTTCAACATTTAACCTTTGAACAATTAATATTGCCCTTTCCACCTCAATGTCAATGATAAATAATTCATGAAATCAAGCTTAATCACAATATCTGAATTTGAAACTAACTTGATATTTCCATACGAAAACTCTGCGACACATCCAATTGGTACCATCACGGAGATGATTACTTAGCGTATTCATGTGTTTGAGCAGCGGTTGATAAGCACATAGTCGTAGCTCAGTTAGATTCTATAGCAATTTCGTCGAGATCAAGCAACAATAGCGCATGATGCAAAGGTATCGACAATAAGGAAGGTGGTAGCCACACACATTGCATAGGGAAAAGTCGAGAATTCAAGCACACTATTGAAGCATGGATTAGAATCACCTTCCCATACCCAGGGGGGCATTTAATTAGTACATCTCCTCAATGCTTTAGCTCGAGTACTATTGGCTTACTGTACATGGTTATCTCGAGAGCTGGAGGAATTAAAAATTGTTGCTCCACCCGCTCGTAGCTCATTCTAAGCAACGAAACCGATTCTGCATCGCGTTAGAGTAGACAAACATCGGATGAACAAAAAAGATGTCGGGTGAAGAGGAGCCGACGGGAGCCCGGCAAAACAAGGCTTGAGTTGAACGGGGGATTGATGGAGCCACACTTTTGAGCTCCACAGCTCATGGGAGCTTGGCCAAACACGACCTAAATTTGGGAAACCAATGAAACAAAGAATGACTCGCGCATTTGAATCAAGTTCAGGGTTCACCTATGACTGATCATTTGGCAACATGCAAAAACTCTTTTGCATCTCTGGCCATGGCATTGTGGTGGCTGGCAGGCAGTACAAGGGAGGGAGGAAGGCGGGAGGGAGCAGGAAGATAAGCGGGGAGCTGGCGGTGAATAGAAAAAAGAGATACGCAATCTTCCCCGAATCCCCCACCCCATCTCTGCTCTTCTTCTCTCTGCGCCGCCCGCCCCCACCGCCCCATCTCCTTCCCCGCACCGCTCCCACTGCCTACAAATACATCCGCACCCCACCCACGACCGCCTCTTTCTCGCCTCCGCCTCGCCGCGCCGCGCCCCTCTTCCTCGTCGTCGTCGTCGTCGTCTCGCACCGCCGAGGCTCCCGTCCTCCGCCTCCTCGTAAGTTGCTCCCCGACTCCTCCCCAATCAATCGCGCTCCTCTCCGTTCCCCTCCCGTCCCGTCCGAATTGCGGCCGTGTCGTGTCGCGTCGCGTCTGGCCTTCTCGCAATCCGGGAGTTCGGGCTGGGGTTGCAGGGTTCTCGGATCAATCTCGCCGCGCCGCGGTGGAATGCGTGTTGGGTTCTGACGACGTGGTGTGTTTTGGTGCAGGGTGCCGGGGGATTCCGAGGTCGGGGGCAGATATGGGGGTGTACCTCAGCACGCCCAAGACCGAGAAGGCCTCCGCCGACGGCGAGAACGACCGCGTCCGATACGGCGTCTCCTCCATGCAGGGCTGGCGGACCACCATGGAGGACGCGGTGAGTTTCCACCTCCTCTGCTCCCCCCTATGCGCTTTCCTTCTCGGTTCCCTTCATGTACTGGATGGATGCGGACGCAACTCTCAACTGGGGAGGATGATTCTGGGCGATGCGCCTCTGAACGTGTGGGAAATTGATGCCGCTTGTTAGAGTCCAGGTTTCGATCCTGAGTATAGGTTGACAGGATTGTGAATTGAGTGCCAAGTTGCTGTTTCCTATTGTTCTAGGAACCGACATCCTAGAATAAATCCTGTCATGGTTCGTTCGACCAATGGCGTCTCGCCTGCAGTCGAAAAGCTTGAGATACGGGTTTGTCGGCTTGCCACGCTTGCATTGGGAGCTTATTGATTCGCTACTAGTACTGATTATCCGATCCTGATCATACATGACGCAAGCTGGCTCTTGTTAGGCTGCTCGGGATATGGGCTGTTTTTTTGTTTGCATAATTTCAGAGTAATCTTCTGCATAAGCATGGCTCCTTAAATGCTGATTTGTCGTGTATTGCATTGCAGCATGCCGCTTTCCCAAACCTGGATGACTGCACATCCTTTTTTGGCGTCTACGACGGCCATGGAGGTAACTTGTGGTTGCTTCTCTTATTTTGTTTGTGATATTGTATTCAGCTTCACTGACGTCTGAGCAAATGTGGATTGATTTGAGCTCCAGAATGGGTGTGTTTGGTTGATTAGATTCATCTAAGCTGATTATTCTTTAATTTTGATATATCTGGCCTTGTTAGTCATATTAGTGGAATCAAAACTCTGTATACTCAGTATTACCTTGGGTCTTAGGGGTTTGTAGACCAAATTTGCTTTTGGTTAATTTATATCATCATAGCGACTGTTCTTATGCCTTCATGGGTATTGAATGTGAATGGGCAATGTGGGCATGTCCGAGAAGTATCGTATCATGTACGTCATACGTGGCACTTGGAAGCATTTGTTAATGTATCATTTTTTCCTTTTCGAATCCGCTAAAGGATTGCATAATTTTGATTGGTTAGGACATATAACAACATACAACTAAAAGCGGGGGGGGGGGGGTGGGTGCTTTTGGGATTTTTGGTCCCCACAGAAGAAACATCCTTGCACCTGCCAACTACCTAGTATATATGAAGTTCATCTAAGGATGAACATTGGTTTCTTGAATGATCGAGAGGCTTAAGTAGTGTCATGATCTCGATGAAAACTGATCAATAGTGTACCATTGGTTTGGTCCTATTGTTAATGCTAAGCTTCTAGCTAAATGTGGCAGTAACAAGTCAAACAATCCAACTGTTCTACATTTCCTTTTTTCCTTAGAATTAGCTGGAATTACATAATCAAAACTGTCATGTTGTTGCGAATAGTCGTGTCATTAACATGTAGTTATGCATCATATCATCAATTTTTCTACATTTATTGATTTGGTGCTATTGTTAACTTTGGTTGTCCAGAATAGTAGCCTCTTGCTAGATGTGACTATATCAAGGAAAACAGTCTAATTTTTTTCCATTCCTGGTTTAAAGAGTACCTGCAAGAAGTGTGTAATGTATATTCTCATGTAGTTACGTGTCATGTCACCAATTGTTTTTTATGGTAGCGTGATGTGGTTCCCCGTGTTATTTCAGGAAAAGCGGTCTCTAAATTTTGTGCTAAATACTTGCACAAGCAAGTTCTCATAAATGAAGCCAATTCATCTGATGATTTATCTACTTCTCTCTATAAAGCTTTCTTAAGGTAAATTTCATTCTTCTCTATCCTTAGAGAAGTCAGTATGAATAAAATTGGCGTGTTATTTGTTGAATGACCCTTCACGATACTTCACCTCTTTCAGAATGGACGAGATGATGAAAGGGCAAAGGGGGTGGAGAGAACTCAATGAGATGGGTGAAAAGGGAAATGGACACAAAATCACAGGCATGCTAGAGGGCATTATATGGTCCCCCAAAGGCACAGATTCAGATAAGTTAGAGGACAAGTGGGAATCTGAGGAGGTAATATTTCTAAATCTTTTTTCACGAACAGGCGACATTGCAGTCATGGGATAAAACCGGTTGTGGACCCTTCATATACTTATCTGTCAAATGATAGGATATCTTACCGTAGCAGATTTATCGTAATATACATAACAAAACAACTGGGCTCATTGCTAGAGATCCCTTGCTTCTCAGGCTTGGGTCTAGCAGTCTATGTTAAAACGCCAGTAGATAAGGTTCCCATCTTGTTTCTCAACTGGCTAAGTTGTGGAACACATCCAATGACTTAAGGCTATTTGGTGACAGACTGACAGCTCAACTGCAGAACATTTTGGTAGCCATTCTTCCAAAATTGCATGTGTGTTACTATTTAAAGTTCCTTTTCTTATACATGAATGAAGATATTTTCTATTTATAGATGTTGCTTACAAAAGTATTGGGGCTTTTATGTGGTTTTCTTTTGTATTTATTTCTGTTTTGTTAAACTTCTAGTAAATGTAGAGCTTATCTGAACCCCTTTTAACTAGCAGGGTCCAAATTCACACTTTCCGGGGCCAACATCTGGAAGCACAGCTTGTGTAGCTGTCATAAGAAATGATGAACTCATTGTTGCAAATGCTGGAGATTCCCGATGTGTAATCTCAAGAAAAGGCCAAGTACGTCAGATTTCTTTAACACAGAGCTGTAATCGCTAAGTATGAATATGGAGGCTGTTTTGCTGACTAATCTGTTGTGCAGGCTTTAAATTTGTCTACAGATCACAAGCCGGACCTCGAGGGGGAAAAGGAGAGGATATTGAACGCTGGTGGATTCATTGTTGCTGGGCGTGTCAATGGAAGTCTAAATTTGGCAAGAGCTATAGGTGACAATGCTTTTCCTCGTGCAGAAAATATTTCTTTGTCAGTTTTTATTTATTTATTTTTATTTCCTCTAGGTGACATGGAATTAAAGCAGAATGAGCTTTTGCCGGCTGAGAGACAGATGGTAACAGCTGAGCCTGACTTGAAAACTGTGAGTTTTGCGGGGCACGTCATTGTTTCCTTTTATTTTGAACAAAATGGAACTCAGTATTCATTTTTATTTTTATCAGGTTAAACTTTCTGAGGATGATGAATTTCTTGTTCTAGCGTGTGACGGAATATGGTATGTTTTTACTACCACCAAATTTTCTCTATGAACCAGACTTATTTCTATAACTAAGATACTTCCATTACGTTGTATATCTTATGCTCATTGTATTTGTGTTATAGTAATAAATAATTATATATAGATTTTGCCATCTTAATGAGGAGTGTGAATTGAAGTTTTCTTTGCTTCAGTCTCATTGTATGATAACCAGGGGATGAAAATGGTGAAATTATTCTTTTGCTATTGCTTGTTTATGTTACAATCGGTCTTTTGACATTAGAATTGCAATGATCGACAGGCATCATCCATAGCTGACTTCATTATGATCCTGGAAAATTTAGCTACTCCTATTTGCTTGCAAATGGTTCTTTACTCGCTTCAGTATCTTAATCAACTCTGTGTTGATTGCTTTGAAAATGTCATTGGCGTTCAACTAATGCTGCTGAGGAATTTGTACAAGGGACATATATAGTTTTAGTCAGCTATTTAATGAACTCACGTATATATCAATCTACTTTTTGAACACCTATCGTCCATTTAATTTAGACTCGAGTTTTGCTGTTGCTGATGTGTACTTGGGTTTGTAACTTTTCCTGTTTGCTACTTGTATGTATCAAGATCATACTATATTCGTGAAATTTCCATTGGAGAATATCAGATATTTTTTTATGTCTATAGACTATATTGACTAGATCTACATTAGAGATCAGGAATTCTCTTCAATGGTTGAATATTGCTCACTTAGCAGGTGTTGTTACTTGTAGATGTAAGTAGACTTATGGTATTGAGAACTATCATGACTGGTTGCAAAAGACATTCATGGTTCCACGCCATAAAACAAATTTCGTCAAGAAGAATTCCTGATCATAAGGTTGTAGAATCTAATTGGTCATTGGCCATACTGTCATTCAGAGACATGCTCGAAGTTAGCACTCCTTTTAGGAAACAGAATAAGCAAATGATTACTGCCAATGTTGCTTTTATTGCCTGAACCAATTTGATTTGATTGTTGGGCATGCTGGTTTCCATGTCTTTCATGTTTTATCTACTCTTTTCCTCTAATTATCATTTGCAACGGATATTGAGTTGTTTGGGACCCAAATTTTCTTGTCAGGGACTGCATGTCAAGTCAGCAAGTAGTGGATTTCATCCACAAACACATGAAAACTGTAAGTGACTGTTTTCCTAAATCTTTGATCTTGTTCAAAAAGTGAAAGTCAATTCCGGTCACACCCTGAATTTTTCATCATGTTTTCAAAAAATTTGCAGGAGGAGAAACTCTCCGCTGTGTGTGAGAAGCTGATTGACCACTGTTTGGCTCCCGTTTCTGGGGGGGATGGCTGTGATAACATGACCGTGATTGTGGTACAGTTGAAGAAGCCAGTTTCATCAGTTGCTACTTCAAGTGCTGAGCAATCTGCGGCCACTTCAGAAGAGATACGGGCAAAGTAAGCTTCCCTTTGACCGACGCAATTACACCATACTCCAGTCATGGGCTGCATTTGTAAAAGCCTAAGCTCCTCTTTCAGAATTTGAGCCCTTCCCTTTGTGAACAGCGAGATTGATGGCCCGGACGATCTGTCAAAGTAGGCGCACCGTGCTGAGGAGCTATAACCGGTGGGCAATAGAAAAAAGATGGATAGGAAGCGGTGTATATAAGAAAGTGATTCTATTCGACTGTTTGGTATAGGGTTTGTTGTTTTCTTTCTAGTCTTGAGGGTCGTCACAACCTGTAGTACACGGTGGCATGTTGGTTGGTGGACCGGGAGTTGTGAAATGCATCAGAGGCTTCAGGAGCAATAGTTTCATGACCGTTCTCGTCTTCAAATCGTGCCTTGGTTGCAATGGCACCACTTATGCTTTGTATCTGTCTAGCTGAATCTCTCTAGCAGTAGCTCTCTTAGACTAACCGCAGCAATACACTCTATTTTAGACCCTCTAAAAGAATATTCTACCTCTCCTCTAAAAGATTCTAGCCTCCAAAATCCAAATCATTGCAACGGCGTCCCGTATCCAGTCCTCCATCCCCTGCCCGCCGCCGCCTCCCGTGCTCCCCTGCTCGGCGCGCGCAACGGCCAGGGCCAAGATCCGCCGCCTGCTCCGGCTCGATGCACGGCGTCGCCTGCTGCTCTCGGCGCCGCGCCGTCATCTCCTTCCTCGTCCTCCTCCTCCCCCCGCCGCCCCTGCTCCCTTCCACGACGACACGTCGGCGCGGGCCGGGGCGAAGGTAGCGACGGTGCCGCCGGGACCCCTGCCTCGCCACTTGAGATTGTAATTTCCGTCTCTGAGCAAGGCGATGGAACAAACGAGATCAGAGATTTGAGGCGGAGATTATTACGCACGGCTTTTGTTGACGAGGGGAGATTATTACGCACCTGAGGTTTGAGGCGTTGGCGTCCCTCTCGGCGAACGGCAGCATCGCCGACACTGATCGCAGTAGCTTGCCCTGCTCCGGGTAAATAAATGTAAGATTCGGCAAATCAAGTAAAGAAATTGCGCGCGAGGATTCAAGATTGGTGATGGGAGACAAACCTTTGGGCTGGGGCTCAGCTTGACGAAATCCTCGGCCGTCTTTGGTGCCGGCAATCTGCAGCGCAGCAGATCAAGAAATCAGCACACTCCAACTAGAAGCAACAAAGGCTTGAATTTTGCGCAGAGCAGCGACCGAATTCGCAAGAAACGAAGTGCAAAATCCAACCCCAAGCACGAATGCTCTAAGCGGATCAGGAACTGGGCTGTTCTTGGACCACCGGAGATTACATCATCTGTCTTCTTCACTACACTCTAGATAACATCATCTGTGGTCGCGACGTGACGGCAGATTCCTGAAGAATTGTCCAATGATATTCAGAGGACACCCCCATGTGCTCCGGCAGCTCGAGCAGAGCCAACAGCTGAAGCGTGTCCGCCGCAGCTCGAGCTCAAGGAGGAGCAGAGCATGGAACGCAGGGAGGATAGAGGACAAAGGACGAACGCAAGGAGGAGCAGAGCCAACAGCTCGGGTCGCCAGAGAAGCTCGGGTCAACAGATCAAGAAATCACCTGTCACGGCGACGCGGAGGCGGAGACGGCGCGGCGGCGCGACGGGGAAGGCCGAGCCGGCGCGCGCCGAGGCGGAGGCGGCGCGACGGGGAGGCAGCGCGAGGCCGAGGCGCGATTTGGCGGACGGACGGCCTCCCTCCAGATTTGGCGGCGTGACGGGGGCTCCGGGGAAATGACGGCTTGTTTACCGGAGATTGTTGCAATGGGTAGCGGCTTGGAGATCCGGTAAATTAAGGGTACCGGGTCCTTTCCCGTGCCCTGTTGCGGTCAGTCTTAGAAATTAGAGTATACAGTTCATCAATATAGGATAAGCGAAGGCAGCTTTGCTGCAGACAAATCTAGTTGAGGAAAAATCAGAGCTTCCCCTGGAACACAGGGTGGCAAAACGTACAAAACAATGTTCGGACAATTACTGGGACTCAGACTTGTGACATCAAATGGCAACGGCAGCCACGGCCACTGCGAGCGCCACCATCCACACGGCGCCCAACCGGCTGTGCTGTGCTGCCGCGGAGTCTTGTTCCGGCTCGCCGGTGCTTCCGTGGCGCTTGCCTTCGGCGGAGGCGTTGTGCGGGAGCGGGTGGACGGTGATGGCGACCTTCATGCCTTGCAGGCAGAAGCCGTTGCCGCAGATGAAGTAGTAGCGGCGTGCCTCCGGGAGCGGGATGAAGTCCTTGCCGGAGGTCCAGTTGCCGGCGACCCCGGCCATGGTGCAGTTGTCGTACCCCGTCTCGTTCACTTCGAACACGTTGTGCGTCCCCTTCTGGTACCGGAATGCTGTGCCCACCCACCACCACAGATTGCAGAGCAGAGTTAGCATTCATGCCTCGAATGGAGCTCAATACCAAGCGGATCTAATCCATCGATGAATGAATGAGAAGAAAGCGTGCTTACAGATGAGGTCGCCGACGTAGAAGGTCTGGTTGCCGGACCAGAGGGAGTAGTTGATGTTGGGGTTCCACCCGTGGTTGGCGCCCACGATGTGGTCCGTCGCGGCGCACCGGTCAGCCGCGACGACCGCGAACACGGCGACGGCCAGGAGCCACGCCATTCTCATCAGCAGGTCCCGGTCTGGGAGGCAGGCCGCCGTGGGTTTGCTGGCTAAAGAAGAGCGGCGAGGCAGAAAGAGGAGTGGACTGAGCACGGGGGATGAGCGGGAGACAGCACCAGCACCAATAATGGTGTTGGTGTCAGGCTCGAGTAGCATGATTTCGCGGCGATTGTGGCCCACTTCTGGCTGGGGCTCGACAGGATTTCTGCAGGTTTGGCGGGAACTGAATTCGCTTGCGCGCCAATGGCAATCGCCGACGACTCCCACGTCCCAGAGCCAGCCCGATTTGGCGGCCTGCCGGCCTCCATTTCTCTGCGGCGCCGTTCACCGCAAGCATAGATTCGCCGAGAAAAAGAATCGATTCATTGGTTAAGAGCCGTTGAGAACTCTTGGAGGCCAGAGCCAAAGCATTTTCATATCGAGTTACTGACGCTCCAAGCCTTCCTAAGCAAATTTTGGAAGGTCGTAGCATAGCGATAAAAAAAGAATGTCAACACTTTGAGCACACCAGGACGACCATTTCTGGCAAGAAATGTTTGGATGCAGATAAAGGCAACTATTGATTACATTTGTGCTATCATGGTAGTACTTCATATTGGTCTTCATATTGCTGCTGCAGCCTTACCAGGTTCCAGCAACTGAGCCAATACAAAAGCATACCAGTCACAATGAATTGAATTTATACAGTAATCCACCAAAATTGTCAAGAAAAATTCCATCACGATGTGTTATCCTGGTATATTATCTCAGTTTCAATTCACTAAGGTGTATAATCTGACCACAACAAACATAAATCATTCATAAAGTTCCTACCAAAAAGAAAACCTTTCCTGAAACAGCTGAAGACCAAAAAGGGGGAATGATTCCCCACTTCACATTAATCATACAGTTCTCATGGCTTCTGAAACATGTGCTATTCTCTGTTGTATTGATGGCATCTAATCAATCTTCACCGACGAGTAAATCAACCTTGTGAACCAGAAGCAGGCACAGAAACCAATGGTGCCGGTCAGCACAAAGAAGGCATAGGATGCGAGAAGCATGTATCCAAAATACATGATGCCAGACACCAGCTTAGTAATCTGCAGCTTCGTGAAGAAGTAGAAAGCGGCATACAAGAACAGATACACCGCAGAGGATCCTGATGTGAGGTAAGACCTCCACCACCACTGGTAATCCTCACTGCACAGTTGGAAATAGCAGAGCACGATGGTGATTTCGGCACAGGTGACGATGAGGATGACAAATACCAGGAAGAGAAACCCGAAGA
This sequence comes from Eragrostis curvula, assembly GCA_007726485.1. Classification (NCBI taxonomy): domain Eukaryota; kingdom Viridiplantae; phylum Streptophyta; class Magnoliopsida; order Poales; family Poaceae; genus Eragrostis; species Eragrostis curvula. The sequence goes on along the minus strand of CM017441.1, from coordinate 26,508,008 downwards.
TGTAGTAGAATTGTTGCAGCCAGATTGAGGTGAGGATGAAGAAGAGCTCAATGAAAACTGCTCCAAATGGAAGAATACCACCGATCAGAATGGTGAAGATTGGATTCATGTACCAGGCTTGCTCAGGAATCTGGCGAGGAATCTTGTTCGTCTTCACTGGGGGTTCCATGGCAGGTTTCTTGAATCCAAGATAGCTCCCAACAAAAACAAGAGGTACTGAGATGCCAAACCAGAGGAGAACCAAGGCAAACATAGTGGTGAAAGGCACAGCACCGGATGACTTCTCCCCCCATATGAGAGCATTCAAGATGAAGAAAATAACAAACGCAATCCCTGGGAACAGGAACGCAGTTTGAAGGGTAATTTTCTTCCACTCTGAGCCCTTGAACATCTTATAGAGACGTGAAGAAGCATAGCCAGCAAACAATCCCATCAAGACCCAGACGAGAATCATTGCAGTCATCAGTCCACCACGGTTTGATGGAGACAGGAAACCCAAAACAGCAAAAATCATTGTAACTAGCATCATGCCAAAGAATTGGACACCAGTACCAACATAAACGCAGAGTAAGTCAGACTTGGTTGGAGGACGGAACACATCTCCATGAACAAGCTTCCAGCCTGTTTCCTCTTGTGCTTCTTCTTGAGTTTCAAGCTGGTTGTATCTGGAAATATCTCTGTAGAGAGTGCGAAGCATTATCATGGCCACCATACCAGATAGGAAAAGCACAATCATGAGAGAGTTCACAATAGAAAACCAATGGATCTGATCATCAGTCATCAGCAGGTAAGTGTCCCAGCGGGAGGCCCACTTGATTTCACTCTCCTGAAAAAATAATGGTGGTTCCATGAAAATCATCCTAAGTTAACATTCAAAGTGTGGCTTGTAAGAAACTACTCAACAGAGGCTACACAAAAGCTACATTAGGCAACTCCTGAAACCCAAAATAGTACCTCAAAGCGAACATCATAGGTGAATATGATGTCCTTGCCGGCTTCAACCTCCTGCGGAGACTCGGAACTTATTACAAACTTGTTCGCGTGAGGATCACATGTGGTCAAACGAGTGTTTACATCATTCCATTTATCATCGACCTGATGCTTGACGCTGCCAAAGTAGATACCAAGATGCATTAAATCATTTCATGAAGCACAAGACAATAAAAAGTCACCAAGCAAAGTTAGAGGAAAACCTGAATGGTGTGACTTCAAATCCCACTATTCTAGAAAGCTCTGAATCATCATCCTTGTGATACTTCACCAAGAATGACAAATGGTTGTGGATGAAATACTTCTCCTCCTTACTCTGAGAAACCATTTTTAGATGAGAAAGTTTTAGTCCACACCAGCAGACAAAGGATTATAAATAACCAAAAAACAAAAGCATGCATGTATGCACTAACTGAGCAACAGACTTACTCCGGAATACTGGCCTTTCACACCAACATGATATCCACCTTGGTAAGCAATAGTGTTCTTATCTTGCCTTGTAACAGGAACTACTAGTGGGAGGTTGTCCAGAATCCTGTAACACAACTTTTAAGTCATTTGGAAAATAAAATGACCAAGGGAACAGAAGAACAATTCCACATGTTTAGTGTTACAGTACTTACATGTTCACACGGTATTCATCCTCTATCTTTTCCTTGAGCTCCTTTGCTTCTTTCTCACTGAGGGTTGCTTTACAGACAATCTGACACATCTTTGGCTCTCTCATTTGAAACTACAGCACGAAACAAGACGCAGAATGACAAATTCAACATCAGGCACATTAACCAAGGACATAAACCTCAATCAGTTTGCTCTGTTCTAAGGTACCAACCACATATGGAGAGTTCTCAATGCGATCACCACGAAGAACCTCACCAAGATTCTCAGCGCTGTCAACAATAGTAGCCGGCTTGCAGAATGGAAGGGAGTAGTATGTGTATGGGAGCTGAGTCTTGATCGATGTCAGCTTATTCACTTTCACTTGAAGTGGATCACTCTGCAGATAAATAAGGAAAGCAGCTGAGAAAATCCTAACAGAATAAAATGACATGATATCACAAACTAATAGTTTATCGTAGGACAAATAAGGAAAGGACTTTAGGTAAATTCTAACAGAATAAATGCTATGATGTCACATAACTAAATATTCTTCAGGGGTTAAATAACACATGCCACTTAACATGAGCAATCCTCTACAGGAGATCTTATTACATGATCTAGCATCTCATTTGGGACGCATGAGCCGATAACTCAAATAATTTGTTGTAGAGCAGAAATCATATCAGAGTCTAGATTCTGAATAACCTTGGGATCAAGTGCCATCACTAAGAAGACAATTTTAAAGCTATGTGCTACATGCACACAATGGTCAATGGCACGTGTTGACTTTTCAACGCAGGTCACAACTTCTGATCACACGAAGCCTAGCAGCATAGGAGTGCTTGAGATCATGGCAGAGATCAAAAGAGCGATCCAATAATGAAAGGTTGAGAAAAAAAACGCGCGAACTGAGGTGCAATCATTTGAATCCCAAGCACAAACACACTCGATTCCCGTAACTTCACGCCAGAACTAATTGAACCCGAAGAACGAATCGGGGAAGGTACACATGAAGCAGGGAACACGGAGCTGGATCTGCGGATCCCAGCCCCTGAGGCCTGAACAGCCACTACGTTGACCAGATCCAGCTCGGATCATGAGTACAGCCATTCCTAGTTGGTTGAGCAAGGGCGAGAAGCGGCAGGGATCCAACTAACCTTGGCGAAATCATTCGGGGCCACGCCGGGGAGGTAGAACCCCGCGGCCGGCGCAGCGGCAGCGAGCAGGAGAACCGCGAGGGCCGCCGCGGCCGCGGCGCACCGGAGCATCGCCGGCGCCCGCATCGCTGAGTCGGCGCCTGGAAGCTCAGGCGCCCGGATCTACGGAGCGGGGCGGTGGGTGGGCAGTTGCTCCGGCGTGGCGCGCAAGGTGGGGTTGGGTTGGAGACGACGACGCGCGGCGCGCTGCGAGAGGAAGCTTCGGGCGACGGGTGGATCTCGCCGGGGTTTTATCGGTAAATAGTTATTTTGCGTTTAGGACCCTGGCGCAGCGAGCAATTGCTCGGATGGTGTCGGTTAAGTTTGACCTCGTGGGTCGTGGCGAGCCGGCGGCACGTGCGACGGGCGTGAATGCTTGTTTGACCCGGCTATGGAGCTTCGCAGTACGTGCACATGGGTGCACGGCTTGGATTTAACTGCATGCTTGATGGTGAAAGAATGCTGCAATGTGGTAGTAACTCATAGGCTAATAGGAGTATTGTTTAGTACTTTCAAAGAATGCTGCAATGTGGTAGTAACTCATAGGCTAATAGGAGTATTGTTTAGTACTTTCATTCCGATGTTAACATTTACAAACCAAGTAGTTTTGTTGACATCGGTCTCTAGCAATTTTTATATTTTTGACGTGAAATCTTTATGACTTGGTGAAACTTACCTTAAAAATACGACTTCGTTGAACCATGAGGTGGTTTTGTTGTCTCCCTTTACTACTACTCACTCTACATATACGTACATTAAAACTTTTATAACAGTTAAATATAATGTTTAGAATACAGAATCAAGAACAAAATGTAGTTCAAAATAGGTATAACAATATTATTTATCTTATATACACGTATAACAACAAATAAGTATATTTAATAAATAAGCATGTATGCACGGTCAAAGTTGACTACTATATTTGAAGCACACAAATACATTTTAGATGAAACAGTCATGAAAGCATTTACTCGTTCCCAATGGTAATGAAGCAGCTAAACTCTTTCTTTTAGATAGTAATAAGCTCATCCACAGGTTGAATATTACATTACCAGCACTTTAAAGAAGAATCAACATATCAAATCTTTTAGAAGGTTCTAGGATACAGAGTAGTCTCCTTTCCTCCAAGTCAAAGCAAAGAATGCCTTCAGCCAACCAAAACAAGCAATAATTAATACGACCTTTATTCCATTACAAAAGCTTCATGTGGTCTACGCAAAAGCAATTTACGTCAGACACCTCCTTAGATTAATCTGTGTCCACTAAACGCCATACAATAAGGCTTTCGAACATAACATCAGTTTTATTTCTCAGTAGAACTTATTAAGGGCCCCTTTGGATTGAAGGAAAAAATTTCCTTTCCTGCGTTTTTTCTGTGAAATTGAACTGTTTCCTGTAAAATTTCTGTGGGATTTCTGTGAAATTCCTGCGTTCCAAAGGAGGCCTAAAGAGAGACTAAACAAATCGTCCCACAAAACTTAGGAAAAGTTGCGATTTAATATAATGTTTCGTCTGAATTGAGGAACGAGAAAAATCAACAAGAATTAGTGCCACGAATTTTCTACAGTTGGCTGGCTTGGAGCGCGGTTGCTTGTGCTTGCCTGCCGGCATCGCGGCGAGTTCGCACCCGCACCAGTCGCCACCACCGCCGCGCCGCGCCGTGCCTGATCACCCCCGACACCGAGGTGGATCTCAGCCCACCTCCAACGACCACTCCCCTGCTGCCGTCGCGAATATCCGCCCCGCCGTCCGGCTGCCTCGCACACACCGCCCCCCTCCCTTCCCTTCCCGGGCGCCAAACCCCTCCGCTCCCAGATCCCTCCACCACCTTCCAACCCAGATCCCGATCCGCCCGCCCGCCGCCACCGCCGGCGTCTCGGCCGCGGCCATGGCGGCTGATCCCCCGTTACTCTTGCTCCTCGCGGGCGCGCTACTAGCCGCCGCGCTCTCTGCCCCGTCCGCCGCCGGCGCCGCGTCGTGCCCGCTCACCAACCTCACCGCCAACTTCTCCGCCGACCTCACCATGCTGCAGCACCAGCTCCGGGGAACGGTGCGCCTGGCGCGCAACGGCTCCTGCGCGCTCTCGCTCTCCCGCTTCGACCTCCTCCCCGCCTCCCCCGCCGCGCGCTTCTGGGCCGCCGACGGCGCCTCCCTCGCCGAGCTCTCCGCCGGCGCCCCCTTCTCGCCGCTCTCGCTCAACCGCACCTTCCGCAACGCCACGCTCGAGCTGCCCTTCTCGGCGCCGCTCCCGCGCCTCCTCGCGCTCTACGACCCCGACACCTCCTCCGACCTCGGCCACGTCTTCCTCCCCCAAAACGGCACCGGCTCTGGGTCCGACCTCGACGCCGCGGCGGCGGCACCCGCGCCGGCGCCCACCATGTTCGACAACTGCATCCCGCTCTCGGAGACGGAGACCTACCGCCTCCGCTGGACGCTCAACGCCTCTGCCGGCACCGTCGAGATCGGCCTTGAGGCCGCCGTCGGCTCCGAGTACTACATGGCGTTCGGGTGGGCGGACCCCAAGGCCAACTCCCCCGCCATGATCAACTCCGACGTTGTTGTCGCCGGCTTCACCGAGGAAGGTATGCCGTTTGCCGAGGACTACTACATAACCGACTACGCCGAGTGCACGCTGGGGAAGGATGACACGCCGGTGACTGGGGTATGCCCAGATAAGGCCTATGATGATGGGGGCAGCAACCATTCAAATCTTGTGTACGGGCACAGGAGGGATGGAGTGTCCTTCGTGAGGTATGCAAGGAAGCTTGATACTGAGGATGCCAAGTATGATGTACCAGTGGATGCCACCAAGGAGATGGTGGTGGTTTGGGCTATCGGGAAGCTGCGGCCGCCGGACACATTGCGGCCTCACTACCTTCCGCAGAGCCATGGGGGGCCGAAGGATACAACCTTTGGGTTTGCTCGGCTGAATTTATCTGAGGCGGTGCACAATTGCCTTGGGCCATTGGATGCGGAAAATAAGGAGGATCAGGAGAGGATCATCGCAGATGGGAAGACACCATTAGTGGTGACATCTGCTCCTGCAGTGCGCTACCCAAACCCACCAAACCCTGAGAAGGTGATTTACATCAACAAGAAAGAGGCGCCGCTGTTGAAGGTTGAGAGGGGAGTGCCAGTCACGTTCTCGATGCAGGCTGGACATGATGTGGCATTGTATATCACTTCGGATCCAATTGGTGGGAATGCTACTCTGCGGAATAAAACCGAGGTCATATATGCTGGTGGGTCTGAAGCTCATGGTGTACCAGCAACTCCTACAGATCTTGTTTGGCTACCTGATCGGAACACACCTGACCTAGTCTACTATCAGTCACTGTATGAACCGAAGATGGGATGGAAGGTTCAAGTTGTTGATGGAGGCCTCAGTGACATGTATAATAACAGTGTTCTTTTGGATGACCAGCAGGTTACGTTGTTCTGGACTCTATCCCCTGATTCTATATCTATAGCAGCACGTGGTGAGAAGAAAAGTGGATACCTTGCTGTTGGGTTCGGAAGTGGAATGGTGAATAGCTACACCTATGTAGGATGGGTGGGAGATGATGGGGTTGGACGGGTAAAAACCTACTGGATTGATGGAAAGAGTGCGACAGGTATCCATCCAACAAAAGAAAATATAACCTATGTCCGGTGTAAGTCAGAAAATGGTATTATTACATTTGAGTTTACCCGTCCTCTTAACCCTTCTTGTACCGGGAGGGTAGAATGCAAGAACATAATTGATCCAACCACACCTCTTAAGGTTGTTTGGGCTATGGGTGCAAGCTGGTCAGACGATCTGACGGACAGTAACATGCATTCAGTCACAAGTGGTCGCCCTGTACGTGTTTTGTTGTTGAGAGGTTCTGCTGAGGCAGAGCAGGATTTGCGTCCTGTTCTGGCTGTTCATGGATTTATGATGTTTGTTGCCTGGGGCATCTTGCTTCCTGGTGGAATAATGGCTGCCCGGTATCTGAAGAGCTTGAAAGGGGATGGGTGGTTCCAAATACACTCCTATCTGCAGTATTCGGGGATTGCTATAATGTTTCTTGGTGTCCTTTTTGCTGCAGCTGAGCTCCGTGGTTTTTCTGTCAGCTCCACACATGTTAAATTTGGTGTACTGGCTCTATTACTGGCAGTTTCTCAGCCGTTAAATGCTAAATTCCGACCTAGTAGAGCAGCTACTGGGGAGGTTCCATCCCGGAATCGTATCTTGTGGGAGTATCTGCACGTTATCACCGGCAGATTAGCTATTGTTGTAGGGGTTGTGGCACTTTTCACGGGAATGAAGCATTTAGGCAATAGGTATGATAGTGAGAATGTTGAGGAGCTCACCTGGGCCTTAATGCTGTGGGTTCTTTCAGTTATAGTTATAGTGCTGAGTTTGGAGTATAAGGAGGTCAAACAAAGGAGCAGTGAAAGAAATGTCAGAGGGCACTGGGTATTAGGTAATACCGAGGAAGATGATTCAGTTGATCTCTTGCATCCTGATGGTACAGCCAGGAACTCAGAATCTAGCACTTCTGGTGTAATGGAGGTGCAGCTTGAACCTCTAAATAGATGATGCCAAATAATCTGTGTATTCCCAGTGTCAGATACAAATACTCTCGTTTCTATAAAATCTCTTATATGGATGAGATCCACTGGATGACAATTTTCTGCTACAAAGGAGTCTGGACTGGATCTTGCAAAATTGGTTATATATCATGGCAGAAAACAAGACGGCTATATCATGGCTGTTAATCATGACATTTTTCTGTCATATAATTCCATTCATCATACTGTTTACATTGTATAGTGTACATTTTTGACAAATAGACAGGCACAACGTGTCACATTGCCCTAGTGATTCTTTTTTTCTATCAGATTTATAGAGGAAAAGTATTAATAGAGGAGCTGATTTGACTCAAAATAGCGTTATGTGTGCTGAGTTTTCAAAATATACGAGAAAGTGCCATGAGTTTTGTATTATGTCCATTCTGAAGTCAGATTTATTGAATTTGAGATGAGGCGTTGTAATGTTGTTTGTGCTCTATGTGAGAGGCTCCCATATTGTTGTAGCAGCAGGTAATTTGTGATTACAAGCTTTGGAACATCTCACTGTGCGGGCTGATTTCATAGATAAGATAGTACTGTACAATTGCTGTTGCATGCTGCCGCTAGCTACTTCCATAATGCTAACAGAAGTTTTCAGTCTTGTTGTCGGCGTTTCTTCAGTTTGGATCTGGAATGGTGATTATTCCCACTTTCCAGGAGACGTCACCTGTTACTTTTGACGTTCTCTTGTTTTTTTTAAGGAAAACCGCCCATAAAGGGCATTTCATTCATATGCACGAGATTTTACAAAGATTAGCCCATGAAGGCCAATTGTAGTTCAAACATTGCAACGAGCAACCATTATGATGACTAATATGTGAACATGAAAAAATATGGTTTGTGCTCTCTCTCTCTCTCTCTCTTAAGAACGTGCGGAGCACGTATTTCATTAAGAAGAAGAGAGTTAGAGCACAAACCACGGCCCGAAGGCCAGTTCAACAAACAAATAAAGAACTAAAGAGACCCAAAACCCACGACAAACAAGCGCCGGGGAAGATAAAAAAAAAAAGCGCCGGGGCGGGAGCAACGACCTAGACGAGGGGGGGAGGGGGATTACAACAACCGAAAAACACTACCCAAACCGAGGGGAAAGGAGCTTCCTCAACTTCGTGAACCTGACAGACGCCTAAAGGTTGGCTTCGTCGATGATTTCCTGAGCCAACGCGGCCGGTTAAAGCGCCTCGAAATCGTGGACCCTCTTGTTCCTCTCCTTCCAAAGCCTCAACGCGACCAAATGTAGTTTTCTTTTGTGAGAATGTAAGAGAAAGTCATTCTAATTCGAGATTTTTTTTATTCTCAGCTTCCTAGATGATATTTCTAATTCTCCAGTCCTGAATAGGATTTTGCTTCTTTTGCACACTGGAAACAATGTTCATATTGTCCATATAGAAATGACATTCTTTAGCTTTCAACCTTTCAACTGCCCACAAACTAAGGCCCTGTTCGTTTCTTTTAGCACTAAATTTTAGAGGCCTCTAAACAAAGAGAATCTAGTACTAAATAAAGTTTAATGACAAAACCTTTTTACAGATGAGTACATCTTTATGAGACGAATCTAATGAGCCTAATTAATCTATGTTTTGCTACAGTAATACTACAGTAACCATCATCTAATCATGACGTAATTACTCTCATTAGATTCGTCTCGCGAATTAGACCAGGGTTCTGTAGTTAGTTTTGTAACTAAACTTTATTTAATATATCTTATCTAGAGTTTAGACCCCTCTAAAATTTAGACCCCTATGCGCCGAACACCCCCTAAGAGAGAAACTCACTGCTTCAGCATGGAGGGGAGATTCAGCCTGGCCTGTTGTCGCTTGGATATGAGCTGTCCATGTATGTTTTTCTCCTTGATATGACGTTCTCTTGTTATGCTCATGAAAGGTAAAAAAAGTTTTGCTGTGTTGCTGCTACGATGCCGTGGCTGCGTGAAGGTAAGGGGGGGATGCAACGCCGGCGCGATGGCCGGCAGGTCAGCAAACGGCATCGTAGCACGGCAACACGCCGTTGACGCATGGCGTGTGAGGCAGCACAGCAAACGGCAGTTGGGATGATTGGGCGGCGATGGTTAGGCCGCGTGGCGTGAGCCGCGCCGTGGACGCTGCCGCAACGTACTCGCCCAGTCCACCCGAATAGGAATAAACAAACAAAATCACGCTCTTGCCGGCTACGGTTTGCTTACTCTAAACGTGCCCAAGCAGTCAACGAAAACGATGTGGTGGTAACGAGTACTCGTCCGGGACTCCAGCGGAAGACCACCTACTATTATTCTCTCCGTTGATTGACGGGTGGAAGCAGCGCTCATATGCAGCCGGGTGGGCACGGGACCTCTTTCTTGGAGCTCTGCAGGCCATCATCAATCTTCTTTGGCAGCAACAAGAGAGTGTGGTGAGGTCGCTCTCCGCTCCAGCCGTCGCCAGGTTGTTGCAAGTGGCGGCCGGCAGAGCATGGAGGCGAAAGACGGCGGCGGCGACGGCCTCCGACACCACACCATCCGAGTCCCAGCCTCAGGTCGATTCCTCTTCCTCCCTGCCTATGTCTACCAGCTTTCTTCCATGGCGAAATTCGGCAAGTTTTCTGTCGTCGTCTTCGTTGAATTCAGTTCTTGCTCTTCACCCAGCACAGGTCACGTGCCTCTAGGTTCTAGTTCAGGGTTTGGTGATTCAATCGACTTGGGTGTCTCGTCTTGCCGTTCCCTTTTTCTTTTTTTCTTTTTAACTAAGCCGTTCCCTGTTTCTTGGCGACTGGCAACTAACGATCCAGCAAAAAATTCGGATTCGGTTGGGCAGCACCATCGACGCCGATCCAGCAAAAGATGGTCATCTTGATGCGCTATCCTAGGGAAGCATGACAATCGTGCCTTCAGCGCATACTCAACCTTTTTTATCTACCTATAACATCGTACCAATTGTATATATAATGCTTCATTAAAGAAGCTGTTCTTCCTTGTTTCTTTATATATTTTGTTGCATGTGAAACCCATTGTGTGTTTCTGTGGTGCCTCTGCAGTGGAGTAGCATTATTGTACCAAAAAAACAATAGTCGGAAAATAATTATCAAATGAGTGAATTACATGGCCGGTCCTTAAACTTGTTCGGCTGTGTCATTTAGGTCCTTTTACTTAGAAAATGCTGATTTAACATCCCTAAACTTATTTCGGCGTGTCATTTAAGTCCCTCTACTTATATTAGCATCCCTAAACTTGTTTCAGTGTGTCACTTAGGTCCCTCTATTTGTCCGACAGTTTTAAGTCTAACTATAGGCTCAAATCGACCCGACGTTGATGTGGCGCGTCTGACGTGGAAATGTGTTACATGACGTCTGTGGCGCATCTGACATGGAAATGCGTTACATAAAATTACATTGCTATCAGATAAACAAGCACTCTTTTGTTGATATCTCTTTGAAAACAATAGTCATGTTACCTATTGCAACATGTGATGCAACTAGTGACGAGATTAATATGGATGAGTACATATGCAATATGATGGCTAGGATTTTACACCGTTTAAAAGTATATGCGAAATTTTAATTTGTGATGACGATGCAAAAAAACTAAAAGGTCAATGAAAGAACCACCCAAAATTTGTTACTAATACAATTGCACAAAATGTGTTTCCATCAAATATGAAATGTCAAGTCGGTTTGAGCTTAGTTGGACCTATACGACACAGTAGAACAAGTTTAGGGATGTCAAAATAACTAGATGGACCTAAGTGACATAACGAAACAAGTTTAGAGATGCCAAATCAGCATTTTCTAAGTAAAGGGACCTAAGTGACACAGCCGGACAAGTTTAGGGACCGGCTGTGCACTTTACTCTTAAGAAATCAACTAATGGTTCGTTTCCGTTTATGTATGGTTGAAGTGGTCGTGTCCTTTTCGAAAAGGACCACGCGAAACAATACGATACTGTTTTGGTAAAGTAAACCCGCTTGTCTCCCAATCATCATTTGTTTCCAGAGTGCTGTTAGCTCTGCTGCACGCTTTGTAAAATGTAAAAAGTTTCAGTTGATATTTTTTGAAGGAACAAGTTTCAGTTGATTCAGTTTGCCACGGTTGTAATATGAAAAAAAAAATTCTACTAATCAACTTGTTAGTTGTTACTGAATGTTTTCAGTTTTTTTTCTTTTATTTCTCATGTATTATCTTGCTATTCACAGCACATCTGAATGTTGCATGTCCTCTGCTTTGCACTTCAGAGGTTGAGATGGAGGACGAGGCGCCGGCGCCAAATCACTCACCGTCCCTAAAGCAGAGAGCAATCGAGCTGATCGCCGCCACCATGGAGACCTACCGGAGCAAGCCGTTCTCCTTCTGGCTCCTGCTGGCCCTGAGCAGCGGCGCCATGCTCACGGCGTTCCCGGCGTCGAGCCTCCTGTCGCGGCTCTACTACACCGACGGCGGGCAGAGCAAGTGGATCCTGTCGTGGGCGGCCGTCGCCGGCTGGCCCCTGCCCGCTCTCTTCCTCCTCCCGCTCTACCTCCTCGGCAAGGCGTCGCCGACGCCGCTGTCGCTGCAGCTCTGCTTCTGGTACCTCCTCCTCGGCTTCCTCAGCGCCGCCGACAACCTCATGTACGCGTGGGCGTACGCGTACCTCCCGGCATCCACGGCCTCGCTCGTCGCCGCGTCGTCGCTGGCTTTCTCCGCGCTCTTCGGCCGCGTCATTGTCAAGAACCGGCTCCGCCTGTCCACCCTGAACGCCGTCGTGGTGATCACCGCCGGCGTGGCGATCGTCGCGCTGGACTCCGGGTCGGACCGGCCGCCGGGAGTCACGGCGAGGCAGTACGCGGTGGGGTTCGTCCTGGACGTGCTCGGGTCGGCGCTGCACGGCCTCATCTTCGCGCTCTCGGAGCTCGTCTTCGTCAGGGTGCTCGGCAGGCGGTCCTTCCACGTCGTGCTCGAGCAGCAGGCGGCCGTGTCGCTCTGCGCGTTCGCGTTCACGTCCGTCGGGCTTGCCGTGACCGACGGGTTCCCGGCGATGCGGCGGGAAGCCGCGGGGTTCAAGCACGGCGAGGGCGCGTACGTGAACGTGATGGTGTGGTCGGCCGTCACGTTCCAGCTAGGGGTGCTCGGAGGCACTGGTGTGTTGTTCCTGGCTTCCACCGTGCTCGCCGGCGTACTGAACGCCGTCAGGGTGCCCCTCACGAGCGTCGCCGCGGTGATTTGGTTCCATGACCCCATGAGCGGGTTCAAGATCTTGGCGCTGGTCATCACGGTCTGGGGGTTCGCGTCGTACATGGTCGGGCACTCGTCTGCCAAGAAAACATCATCAAGCTGACATCTAATCTTGTGTAAAATATTTTGTTGTCCTAATGAAAGATATTATTACACTATTACATAGTAACAATTTTGAAGTTCAAATTAGCGTCGGAGGTCGAAAAACACTTAGGAGTACATAGACAGAGTATGAACCCACGAGCGTCGCCGCGGTGATCTGGTTCCATGACCCCATGAGCGGGTTCAAGATTTTGTCGCTGGTCATCACGGTGTGGGCGTTCGCCTCATACACGGTCACTCGTCTTTCAAGGAAACATCACCAAATTGACATCTGTTCTTGTGTAAAAAAATATTTTCCAGATGAAAGCTGGTTATACAAAAGTTTGACAAGTGAAAATCGCTTTTCCATTGTTCTATAATATAAGTAAAATTCAAACAAAACATATTTAATCTTCATCACAGGCACTTCTTGAATTGACATGCCAAAATAGACGAACCAAATTGAAACCAAATCCTCTTCAAACATTGATGTGGGACACCAATTCTGAACAAGAATTAGCAAAATATATACCAGAAGAAAAGAAGGAATATCCATTTTAGGACATGATTTGTTACTAGCAAGACTATTAAAGAGGCGAGAATACTAGAGGCAAAGAGGGAGGGTGGCTTAGAGGTAGCGACAGTGGTGGCTAACCCTAGGTATAAGAGCTTGATTGGGTCATAGGTAATGTGACACTTCGAGTGAGGGAGGGGAGTTTGTTAAATCTAACACAAAAAGAAAGGCATGAAAAGGCTTTCACAAGAGTATAGAAAATATTAGCTTGATTCTTATGGAAGTCGGGATAGGCTGTAACAATAAATTTAAATAATTGAATATAAAGGATTGCGTCAAAATGCTCACCAATACACAAAGAACTTCTAGAGAGAAAAATTAAAGCACAGACATTCAACTCAAGTAGCAACTGTGCGGGTGGTTCCAAGTAACCACCGCACACGCGGTGTGGGCCGAATTTTGCGCCAGTTTTAGCCCGCGCCTCGTCGTCTTTCTCCTTCCTCCGCCTTGTCCAGTGCCCCGCACACCGCCTTCTCTCTCTTTCCTTTGCCTGTGCCGACGTCGTCACGCTCTACACTGCCTTCCCGTGCGCCCCCGGCCCCGCCTGCTGCGATACTCCGTCGCGTGCCCGACTGTCGAGGTTATAGGACCTCGATAGATTTGTTATGGGGGCGAAGGAACCAAGAATACGATGGTGAACACGAGACAAGGAGTTTAGACAGGTTCGGGCCTCCCGGAGGATAAAAACCCTACGTCCTGTATGTCGTGGTATTGATTGTGTATGTTTGAGAGGAGATCCCTGCCCGCCTTATATAGTCGGGGGTACAGGGTTACATGGAAAGAGTCTTAGTCGGTTACATCATGGAAATACTTGGAGTACAAGGCAAGAAGCCTTTCCTAGAATGGAAAAGAGAATGATGGGTATAAGCAAACTGCTATCCTATGATGGGAGGTTATTAATGGTTAATTCAGTTATGTCGGCATATCCAACTTTCTCCATGTGCACTCTCAAATGGCCTGTTGAGATTATTGAACAAGCTGACATTTATAGGAAGCACACTCTCTGGGACAGAGGTGACATTAACAGGAAAGGTGGGTGCTTAGTTGCCTGGCCAAAAGCTCTTCGACCCAAGGACCAGGGGGGATTGGGTATCATGAACTTGAGGGTTTTCAATGTGGCTTTACTCCTCAAGCATCTTCACAAATTCTACAATAGAATGGACATTCCTTGGGTTAAGCTCACCTGGGATCATATCTATAGAACTAATAATAAACCACCACATGAGTATGGACCTAGAGGATCCTTCTGGTGGAGAAGTATGATGAAACTCGCTGAGAAGTACTTCATGATTGCATCTTGCAGAGTAAAAGATGGCAAAACTGTCTCCTTTTGGAATGATAGCTGGGATCTTGGTGTCCTCAAATGGCAATACCCTCAACTGCACTCTTTTGCTCTGAACAAGAAGATATCAGTCAAGAATTTCATTACAGGAAACCAAGAAAACATGTTCATGTTCCCTCTATCCATGCAAGCTTCAGATCAGTTGGATGAACTCAATGCTAGATTAGAAGGGATTCACTTGGACCCCAACCAGCATGATGAATGGAGTTATATTTGGGGTTCTAATAATTACTATTCAAAGAAGGCTTACCTAAAATTGATTGGTGAGCAACCAGTTTCCCCATGGTTCAAATGGATGTGGCATGCTTGCTGTCGAGGAAAGCAAAAATTCTTTTTCTGGCTGCTCCTGAGAGACAGACTGAACACCAGAGATTTGCTACGAAGGAAAACAATGTCCCTGCCTTGCTACAAATGTGTGTTGTGCAACACCAATGCTGATGAAACGCTACAACATCTCTTTTTTGAGTGCCCATTCAGCAGATGGTGCTGGATGTTCCTACATATAAACTGGAACACAACTTTGGCCTCAGGGCAAATGCTGCTACAAGCAAGGCAGCAATTTGGGTCCAGAATCTTCAGAGAGATACTAATGGTTGCATGCTGGTGCATTTGGTGTCACCGAAATAGCATCATTTTTGATCAGGGAACTCTATCTCTTGCCAGGTGGAAGTTAAGCTTCAAAGAGGAAATGAATCTAGTGGTCTTAAAGGCCAAAGCTAGTGTTAAACCTTTGTTGGAAGATTGGTTATGTAATACAGTCTAATTGTACTCTAGTAGGATCTCTTTCAGGCCTGCGGCCTTTGTACCCTGTATATATTTCTTTAAATTAATAGAAAAAAAAGGTAGGGGACTCCCCTGCCGTTCGTCTCAAAAAAAAAAGAAGCCTTTTCTACATCCATCCGAGTAGTAGAACTTTCCACCTTGTATCATGGGCTACTCGGTTTCTTCTGGGCTGGTCCGACTACCCTTGTCAGGTTACTCGGCCCTTTGGTCTTGAGGGTACCCGGGGGTCCTGGTAACGACAGTAGCCCCCAAGTGCTTTTTGATTGATCCATTGAATTGCTTCCGACTGGTCTTCTCTCCATGTAAGAATTGATCTCAAGTGATATTGAGAAATTAAAAAGGACTTGACCTGAATCAAGTTTGAGGTACTTGACCTCGGGTGGACCAAGGCCAACAGGGCCTTGAATTAGGTATGCTGTCAGTTGGCACCTAACTCTGAATGATATCAGAAAAATTGGATAAATGCTTGTTGAAGCAAGTTTGTATGTAAATGCCGTGTATAGAACAGCACTCAGCTCTCAGAGCCGATTAAGTCCATAGAGGATATTTGAATAAAGTCAGCATCCGAGTTTGTCGGCTAGGGCTGAAAGCATACTATGTAAATAGTACCCAACTGACTGAGTCGGCCTAGGCTAAAAAGCATGCCTACAAAGTTGAAAATTATGAATGCACGATCAGTGCATCATACTGATGTAGCCCCCGAGTTACTGTGTGATTCGTAGAATTGTATAGTAACTCAAAGTAAGCTGAACCCAAGAAATAAGATCTTGATCCGAGTGAAAATAAATTCAACATCCGAATCTGTCGGCTAGGGCTGAAAGCATACTATGTGAATAGTATCCAACTGACTGAGTCGGCCTAGGCCTTGAAAAAGGCATGTCTACAAATTTGAAAATTATGAATGCACGATCAGTGCATCATACTGATGTAGCCCCCGAGTTACTGTGTAATTCATAGAATTGTATAATAACTCAAAGTAAGCTGAACCAAGAAATAAGATCTTGATCCGAGTGAATGAATGTACGATCAGTGCATCATACTGATGTGTTGAAAAGTAGCATCCATTATATAAGGAACTCATGCTTTCCTGCGCACAAGGCAATTAGAACAGGAAGTCACAATGAGTCTCAGCCAAGAACTTCTCATTCCGAGCTGGTGTCTAGGTCCATCCAGCTAATCAGCCAGAGATGATTACAATCCGTAGCCCCCAAGCTGTCTCTCAACGAAAACAATTGAGATTCAGAAGAGGATAAATTCTAGGTATTATCCGACTTAAATTGTCAAGGATATAAGACAACCCGTGTGCCTGGCAAGTTTGCCGAGAACAGTGGAACTCACGCAAGTGAGTCCACGTGGACTAGCCCCCGAGTCTGCAGATAATTAGTATAATTAAGTGCAGACTCAAGATAAACTAGAAACACTAGGATTACTGATAGTACAGTTGTTTTGATTTTTCGTGGAACTCACGCAAGTGAGTCCACGTGGACTAGCCCCCGAGTCTGTGGATAATTAGTATAATTATGTACAGACTCAAAAAGAACTAGAAACTCACGGACTGAAATCTGTATTGTTAAACAGAAAAAAAGCTGAGTGTTATACAAATAATGCGAGAGATTAAGTGTATACTCTAATAATGCACATTTAAATTTTATCCGAGTCATTCATCCTTATCCACCGAGTCACAAGTTTACTGTGACGAGTTTGTCGTAGATGCAGGAATCTGGACAGGCGCTTTTCAGATCCTGAAGCAGAAACGTCAGATCATTTTCGTTCTTTCAGATTCTTCGAATGGGCCTTTAAAACCAAGTGTTGGTGTTGGCCGTTTCCTCATTCCTTTAGTATCAAACCATGGCTGGCCGTAAGGACTCCAGGCGTAGGGTTTCATCCGCTGCATCGCCATCGGCTCCGGGCGACCTGCCGCCACCTCCAGCAGCTCCAGCGGCTCCAGCCCCAGCGCCACCTGTAGTTCCAGCACCTACTCCTGTTCCCCTGGAGATGGTTGAAGTGTTCAACGAACCTTCACTCGCGGTGATTCATCCTCCAGCGGAAGCCCCAGCTCTGCCGGAGTTTATCGTCATCTCCTCTGAGGAAGAGGACGAAGGCGAACCACGCAGGAGGTACCTGCCAGGGCGTCCTTGCAAAGCCATCCTGTGTTGCTCACAGGACCCGCAGCCGCCGTGGTGGGTAGATGTAGATCTCTTGTAATAGGTTAGAGCAATGATGCTCACCGGAGTCTCTTGTAATGCATGCTGTTCTTGTTCAGTAATGTTCGTCTGCATCTTCACTTTTTGGTGAAGCATCGTGTTTGCATTGTGTTGCATTTTGTGTTCAGTGAAATAAAGAGACTCAATTTCTGATATGACCGAGTCATGTTGTAAGTCGACTGAAAAACTCAGAATTCGAGTGATCTTCCTTGAAGAAGCCGAACTGTTCTCGCGTATTTTCCGAGTAGTTTGGCCGAGTAATTTGGCTGAGTAATCCCTAGGGTTCCAAATTTCCCGCCCGTTAGCAGCCCTAGCGTATAGGAGAAGCTAAATGGTTAGTAAATCTGAGCCGCAGAGATAAACAAGGAGTCTTGGACCGTCAGATTTGAATCATCCGCGTATATTATTAGGTCTCGCCGCAATCGAAACTCCTCTTCTTCCTCTCGCCACCATTCCTCATACTGTTCATCAAATCCCTAAATCCCACGAAATTCTCGCAACTCAGATGGCCGGAGAAGGAGATCAGAGGGAGATGGAGGCGATGATGACTGCTATAGCGCAGCCGTTTGATGCTTCTGCGGGTGCAAGCTCATCCCAAGGAGCAATTGTTCCAGGGAGCAATGAAGGCGGATCTTCAGGTCCCCTGATCGTCGTCCCGGATGCTGCTGAAGGAGAGAAAGCCCATCCATGGCCTAGATCAATCTCTTCGGAAAAGAGATTGAAGTACTTGGTGAAGAAGGGCTGGCTGCCGAGCAAGGAGATTATTGGCTGGCGAGCGCCAGAAGGGGAAGCATTCCCATCTCGAGGGCCAGGTGAAATCGTAGTGTTTGAATCCTTTTTTCGGCGCGGATTTGGATTGCCGACTCACCGTTTTCTCAGATCTCTGCTACATTTTTACAAGATTCAACTGACGGATCTTAATCCGAATGGTATCTTGCATTTGTCAATGTTCATCACTCTTTGCGAGTGTTTTCTGGGGATTGAACCCCATTTCGACCTTTTCCGAGATTTGTTCTTCTTGAAGCCACATCCCTCGGCCGACAAACCTCAGTTAGTGGGAGGCGTCGGTATCCAGCTTCGGAGGAAGAACAAGTATTTTGATTGCCAGTTGTCCACCTCAAACAAAGGGTGGCACTGTGAGTGGTTTTATTGCGCCAATGTTCTTCCGGCCCTGCCTAAATTTCAGAACAAGTACCCAGTGTATGAAGATATTTGGAAAAGTAAGCCGGGCCCTTCAGTCGCTGCCGAGTTAAAAGAACTGCATAAGTTGATCGCAGCTGTGAAGGAGCCGAGTAAAGGGGTCCTCGGTCCAGCCATTGCGCTAAATTTTTGCTTGAGGAAGTTCCAGCCTTTGAAGGCAAGATACTTTCCAGCCTGGCTGTGGAGAGGTCCTAAGGATCCTAACCAAGAGCCAATTCCTGGGGGATACAGTGAGGTGAAACGCCGAGTCATCAGCCCCAGAAACGATTTCTTTGTCGTAAGGGACGCTGTCACTTTGCTGAAGCCTTCAGGTGATGAATATTAGTGGTTCGGCTACTGGTATAACGAACCTCGTCCTGCGGTTAGTTTACTCATTACTCAATAAGTTTCCGAGTTATTCTCTTAACGGAATGTTGATTGCTTTGAACTATTCTTGCAGGGTCGTGATAAGTTCAAGAACCCTGGTCCTGAACCTCTGGTGATTACCGACAACAACTTGGTGCCTCTGCGAATCAGGGAGCAGAACATTGAGTTACGCGAAGATGATGATGAAATCACTGATGCTGAGCTCAAGGCCCTATTTGGGGACTCGGACGATGATGATAACGTCGAGGCCGAAGGTGACGATGAAGCTCGAGAAGGCGGCGAGGAGATAGAAGATCCTCTGGCTACCAGCAGTGAAGATGGGGATCAATCTCCCGGCCATGAGGAGGTCCCTGCTGCTAGCGCTGTCCCGGCTGCTGTTGCTACTCAGCCTGCATCTGCAGGTGAGTTGATTTATAATCGTGAAAGGCGTAGTAAGACTAATCACGACCGAGATGCTCGTCGATTAGGTCTTGAATATGCTGCAGGTCAAGGACCCCGCCAGCAGTTGCCCGAGCGTCCAAAGCGTAAACGGAACCCCTCCATAATCATCTCTGATTCTGATGAAGAGAGGACGCACGAGGACCTGGGAGATGCCGAACCTTTGCCCGAGAAACCAGCTGACTCGGGAGTCAGAAAGGTTAAGAAGACCAAGGCTCAGGTCCGACATCCTTCCTTAGCTGTTCGAACTTTAAGACAGGTATTACCCTTTTATGTTTGAGATCACCTTGCTTCCTTATTCTGCTTAATGATCGAGTATAATTCTCACAGGCTAAGGATGTGGTTGAGGGAGAGGACATCTCCCAAATTCTAGATGCCAGCATGGTGAAGAGGCATGCTGAAGATGTTGATGCCAATGCTGGGCAAAACATAAGTGTGGCTGTTGCCACTCTTGATAAAGAGTTGGCAGCTATTGATATTCTTGCTAAGGGAGGTGATGATGTCAGGGATAAGGATCCTGATGAGATGGTTACCAAGGAAACTACCTCAGTTCCTGACCCAACCACACACCAAACTCCAGCCCCTAGCAAGAGGATCAAGCTATTGAAGAGGATGAGGGTTTCTGACAGGTAAGCCTTTTATGGCAACCTTTAATTTATTCTTTTAGCTGCTAAATTGCTTTAACTGACTGAGCTTGACTTAATCTTTTCGTCTGACAGCCTTCCTACTGAAGAAGAGCCAGTGATGACAGCTGAGAAGACCGTCCCCGTAGAAGGGGAACTGAATGTCGAAACGGGCATGGAGAAGACTGTAGTAACGGAGCCGACGCTCGCCCTTGATGGTGATGGCCAAGGGAACCCAGAGGAGACCAACCAAGAGTTCGCCGAGTCATCAGCTCTGGTGCTCCATCCTTCTCCATCGCCTGCAGTGGAAGTTCAGATGATGAGCCGAGAAGACCCATTAGTCAACCGGCCTCAAGACTTGGGTGGCGCCAGCTCTTCTGGGCTTGACATGGAGGTTGAAGATCTTCCTCCTCCTACTATTGAATTTAACCCAGCCTTGTTCGAATTTAAGGAGAGCCAGAAAAGATCTGGGAGCCTCTCTTTCGAATTTGCTGGAGAGAAGGTAGTCATCAACGAGGAGGAGGATGAAAAAGAGTTTGATCTGTCGGAGAACCAGTTGATCGACACTCAGCAGGTGAAGTTTTTGACTTGCCTTTCCAATTGCACTAGAAAGGAATCAATGCTTATCATGTGTGATTTTTGCAGAAAATTATTACTAAGAGTCGAGAGAAGACTAAGTTCTTCAAAGTTTTGAAGTCTGCAGCCGACTCACTCCATGAAGACCTGACTGCTAAGCAATTGAAGATTCAGGAGCAACAGGAGGAGCTGGCTAGACTGAAGGCTGAATTGTCAACTGCTCATAAAGAGAGAGCTGAGTTTGAGCTTGCCCTTGCAGGTAATGTCTTGGAGCCATTACTTGTGATGTTTTCTGAGTGTGTGGACTCATCTAACCTGTTTTGTTTTGTAGCTCAACCTAAACTGACCAAGGATGACCTGGACGAGTTTGAGCTGTTGAAGAGGAATGCTCCTTTGCTGAGAGAAAGCGCGGCCAAAGCGAATCTTGAAGCTGAAAGCAAAGCTAAGGCCTTGTCGGCAGCTCTGCAAGAAAAGGACGCCCTCAAAGTTGAACTGGACAACTTGAGGACTGACTCGGACCTCCTCCTTACCGAGAAAGAAGAGATTCAAGGTAAGGGTCATGAATAAAGGTCTTTGACCAGTTTCTTATATCTTTGCTGAAAGACTTTGATTTTGCAGGTGAACTGATGACTTTGAAAGGAGAAAACACTTCTCTCATTCAGAGTGCCAAAGCTGTCTGCCAGTTTACTTGGCCAGTGCCTGAAGAAATGCCTGAAGGTCCTCTGCCTGCTACGCTGGCACAAGTCCCTGAAGCACTGAGAGCTCATTGCAAGTCGGTCGCCGAGTATGCTGCTCGTCATTCTTTAGGAGTGGTCAAGTCACTGTACCCCAAGATTGACTTGGCGTCTTGCAAGGAGGGCTATGCCAAGGGTACAACCATTGAGCGAGCAAATCAGCTGTCAATGGAGGCCGGCAGCTGCGCAGAGGAGTTGGTGAAGGATGTTCCTTTGTCACCGTAGTTAGGGCTTGTAGGGATTCCTGTAAATGAAACAATTAAGTAGTCGTATGCAGGATTGGATACTGAATATTCTGGTGCCACTAAGTCTTTGTGGTGACCGAGTGGTTAATGATTTGCTTTTTGTTGTTAACTGTCTTATGTTTATGCACTCTTAGCCGTTCCAACAGTATTAGACCATGAGTCATCATATGCGCAGGAGTTAGCGTAGGAGTTTCACAATCAGAGCAGTTATAACAATTTATATTTGATATGAGATGAGTGTTTGTCAATCAGATTTTTCTGTAGACTGTTTTCAGAGACCGATTGCCTCCTTATGTTTATGCGCTCTCCGTTGGAGCTTCACAATCAGGATGGGCAAGGCTTACTTAGTCATTCAGAAGAGATCCGAGACATATACTCATGTATTGATTAGCCCCCTGGCTCTGTTATGTCTAAGGTAGTTGGTCATAACAGAGTCAAAGATGAAGTAAACAAAAAGGGATTTCGTTTTATTCATGTGATGCATAAATAAGGCTGTTGTACAAGTATGAGTTGTAAAAAAGTATTAAACAAAGAAGCGACGTACCTGATCAGTGTTGTGTGTATGTGGCAGAAGATGCCCATTCTCTCGGCGCAGTTTGTACGATCCAGGCCGAGTGACTTCGTGTACGACGAAAGGTCCTTCCCAAACCGGTGATAGCTTGTGTCGGCCTTCGGTGGACTGGATCTTCTTGAGAACGAGGTCACCTACTGAAAAGGCGCGATCTCGGACTCGTCGTTGATGATAACGTCTCAGCTTCTGAAGGTACACCGCGGACCTCCGAGACGCGTTTTCTCGCAGTTCTTCTAGCTGATCAACGGATTGAGTCAGTTGTTCGTCGGATGGCTCCTCTCGATAGTTGGTTACTCGGGGAGATCCAAATTCGAGTTCGGAGGGGAGAACCGCTTCTGCTCCGTAAACCAGGAAGAAAGGCGACTGTCCCATAGGACGGGTAGGAGTGGTTCTGAGTGCCCACAATACCGCTGTGAGCTCTTGAACCCACCTGGAAGCATGAGATTTAAGTCGGTTGTACAAGCGAGGTTTTAGTCCTTGCAAGACCATACCATTGGCTCGTTCAACTTGCCCATTGCTTTCAGGATGGTAAGTGGAGGCGTGGCACAATTTGATGCCAACGTCCTCGCAGAATGCATCAAACTCTTTGTTCTTGAAATTGGTGCCGTTGTCGGTGATGATCCTGTTTGGAACGCCAATCCGGAACACTATGTCTCTGACAAAGACGATTGTTCGGGAGGCGCTTAGGTCACGTATAGGCACAGCTTCGATCCACTTGGTGAATTTGTCCACCATAACTAGGAGGTGAGTGAATCCACCTTGAGCCCTTTTCATAGGCCCAACCATGTCAAGCCCCCAGATCGCAAAAGGCCAGGTGGGAGGTATGGTTTGTAATGCTTGTGCTGGCATGTGTATTTGCCGTGCATAAAACTGACAACCTGTACACTTTTGAACAAGGCTGGTGGCGTCAGAGACTGCTGTTGGCCAGTAGAATCCTTGCCGATAAGCCTTTCCCTCTATAGTGCGAGACGCTGCGTGGTTACCGCATACACCCAAGTGGATATCCTGGAGGAGCTGCTGGCCATCTTTCCGAGTGATGCACTTCATGTAGATGCCGAGTCCTTCAACATCTCTTCTGTCGGCACTTTTTCGGAATAACTCGCCATTGATGACTTTATACGCCTTGCTTTTTCTGAAGAGAGGTTCATACTCCTCCTTTTTGCTAGGGAGTTTTCCATGTTGTATAAAGTCAAGGAACGGGAGTCTCCAGTCTTCTTCTTCCGGGTTCTCGGAGATGTCTACAGCCATGGCTTCCGCATCAGGCTGTGGTTGCAGCGGTTCCTTTGGTGGGGCTTCCAGATCCTTCTTGATGGAGGAGGCGGTAATGACTTGCATGAAGACTCCTGGGGGAACAGGTTCCCGGCCGGAGCCTATGTTGGCTAGTCAGTCTGCCTTTTTGTTATGATCCCGGCGAGAGCTTTCCCTTTTATAGCCGTTTGAGGCTTAAACGAAAGTTCATAGGTGCTTAGCTCAATGGCCCACTTTGCAATTTTGCCGATCGACTGTTTATTCTTGAGAACATCCCCGATGCCATGAGAGGTTATCATGGTAATTGGGTGATCTTGGAAATAGTGGATGAGTTGCGGGAGGCCATCAGCAACCCGTAGGTGATCTTGTGGATGTGCGAGTACCTGACCTTTGAGTCGGACAGAACTTCGCTGACAAAATATACCGGTCTCTGAACTTTCTGAACTTGACCGGCTTCTTCTCTTTCTACGACAAGAGCGGCACTGACTACGTGAGTCGTCGCTGCGACGTAGAGGAGAAGAGGCTCATGTGGGTCCGGAGGAACTAGGGTCGGTGGTGAACTCAGAAACTCTTTTAACTGGACAAAAGCGTTCTGAGCTTCCTCGTCCCATACGAACTTGTCTTGTTTTTTGAGGAGTTTGAAAAACGGAAGTCCCTTTTCGCCGAGTCGTGATATGAAACGGCTCAGAGCTGCCATGCACCCTGACAACTTCTGAACATCACGCTGGCACTCTGGGACCGACATCTTCAGTATTGCTTCGACTTTCTCGGGATTAGCCTCGATGCCACGATGGGTGAGGATATAGCCGAGTAATTTGCCAGATGGAACACCGAAGACGCACTTCTCAGGATTGAGCTTCATTTTGAATTCTCGTATGCATTCAAAAGTGGCTCGAATGTCTTCAATGAGGTCATCTTTGTTCTTAGTCTTGATAACCACATCGTCGATATATGCTTCGACTTTGCGCTGCTCAAGGAGACGGGCCAGGCACTTCTGGATGCAACGTTGATATGTTGCTGCCGCATTCTTGAGGCCGAAGGGCATTGTTAGATAACAATAAGCGCCAAAGGGAGTTATAAAGGACGTTTTGAGACAATCCTCCTCTTTGAGTCGGATTTGGTGGTAGCCAGAGTAGCAATCAAGGAAACTCAATATTTGACACCCAGCAGTGGAGTCTACAACTTGATCTATTCTAGGGAGCCCGAAAGGATCTTTTGGGCAAAACCTATTGAGATCTGTGTAATCAATGCACATGCGCCATTGTTTATTCTTTTTCCTAACTAAAACAGGATTAGCAAGCCAGTCGGGGTGAAACACCTCCTTAATGAAGCCGACTGCTAAAAGCTTAGTTACATCATTTCTAATGGCTTCTCTGCGGTCAGGTGTGAAGCGTCGCAGTCGTTGGTTGATGGGTTTGGCCGTCGGGTCGACGTGAAGAGCATGCTCGGCAATTTCCCTTGGGACTCCTGGCATGTCGGAGGGTTTCCAGGCGAAAATGTCAATGTTGTCCCGTAGGAAACTGACGAGCGCGAGTTCCTATTTAGCATCCAGAGATGTCCCGATGTTAGCCGTCTTGGTGGGGTCACTCGGATCAAGAGTGATCTTCTTGGACTCGGGCTCAATGGATTGGACGCTGGATTTGGAAGCCTTCTTTGAAGGGACCGATTTATCCGCGTCGTTGGCGTCTTCTTCAAGGTTGAGCATTGCCTTGCCGAGTTCTGCCTCTTGGGTCGCCGCGAGCTGGAGTGACTCGGCTTCGCAAGCATAAGAAATCTTAACATCGGAGCGGAGCGTAATGACTCCTTTTGGAGCTGGCATCTTCAGAACTAGGTAAGTATAGTTAGGAATAGCCATGAACTTGGCCAAAGCTGGCCTGCCAGTGATGGCGTGGTAGGCTGACTCAAAGTCGGCTACTTGGAAGCAGATGTATGCTTTCCTGTAATTGTCGGGATTGCCGAACTGAACAGGGAGAGTAATCTGTCCGAGTGGTAGGGCTGAGGTGCCCGGGATGATCCCATGGAAGGGGGAGTTACTCGGCTGGATGCTTGACCTTGGGATTTTCATATCGTCAAGTGTTTTGACAAATAGGATGTCAAGAGCACTCCCTCCATCTATGAAAACTTTACTCAGCTGGACGCCGTCGATGATCGGAGAAAGGATCAAAGGATATCTGCCCGGCTTGGGGATGTAGTCTGGATGATCTCGTCGATCAAAGGTGATAGGTACTTCGGACCACCGTAGATAATGAGGTGCGTCAACCGAGATCGTGTTGACGGCTCGGCTGGTGAGCTTCTGCTTGCGTTTGGACTCATATGCGTCTGGACCACCAAAGACGTGGAGGCATTGCTTAGGTTCTTGGTAACCATCTTGGTCATCTTCATCCTCAGCCTTTGGGTCTGCCTCGGCCTTCTTGTTGGTGTAGGTCATGAGCCCCTTGAGCTTCATGCAGTCGCGGAGTTTGTGAGAACTCTTTGGACACCCATGAAAGATGCAAGGTTCGTCGAGGAATTGCTCGTAATTGGTGGGTTCTCGAGGCCCACGCTGCTTCTGAAACCGGGACTTGTCGGCTACTGCGACTAGATCATCGCCCTTACGCTTCTTGTCCTTCGAGCCTGATCCTTCAGGTTTGTCCGACTTGTTCTTGCCATCTTGGCGTCTGCGGTAGGAGTCTTTATCGCGCTCAGCGCATAACTCGTTCCCTGCAGCATATGAGTCGGCTAAGGCCAGCATCTCTCTGACAGAGCCGGGATAGCCTTGACCCATCTTGTGGAGCAAAGGTTGGTCGGTGCAACCGTCGATAAAGGCTGAGATGACCTCTGTCTCGGTGATGCTTGGTATCTCGTTCTTCTTTTGTGAAAAACGCTGGATGAAGTCCCGAAGGGACTCGCCCTCCTTCTGCTTGATCATCTTGAGATCTCTGCTTTTGGCGGGTCTTTGTGCCGTTGGCTTGTAAGTATCAATGACAGTGTGGCAGAGCTCATCCCAGGAGTTGATAGACCCGGGTGGCAAGTTAGCTAGCCAACGTCTTAACAGCGGAGCTAGCATGATGGGAAGGTAGAAGGCCATGACAGCTTTGTTGCCGCCAGCAATGTGAACGGCGAGGGAGTAGGTATTGAACCACTCAGCCGGATCTCCTTTTCCATCGTACTTCTCGACTCCTGGCAGGCGCATTGACTCGGGGAATCGCGCCGAGTTGCGGAGCCTTCGGGTGAGAGCTTGTAGTCCGTCGATGTCGGCTGAGTCGTCATCCGAGTGACGGTCGTTGCGTCGGGGAGAGCCGCTACGGCGTGGGGGTGTGTCTCGGCGTTCATCGTCACGATGGCGCCTGTCACGGTCCTGGTCGCGGTGTTGGCGATGACCGTCACGGTAACGATCTTCATCATGGCCGTTCCTGCGTTGGCCATCTTCTCGGCGATCTTCTCGGCGTCGGTCGTCCCGATGTCTGTCGTCATCACGACGCCGGCGATCATTGTTGCGGTCCCGCTCCTCTTCTTGTTGGCGGTATTCTCTCTGCGGGGCCTCTCGAGGAGGTGTGTCTCGAGGTGGAGTTCTCCTTGGTGGCGATCGCGCTGGCGGGGTTGGTGACCGGTCAGGGTAGCGACGTCGCGGCGAGCGAGATCGTCTGGGTGATCGTCGTCCGGGTGACTGTTGGCGTCTCTTACGGTCACGCGGGAAACACGCGACCGCGGGGAGACGCCGGGGGTTATGGAATTGTTCACTTGCACTATTTAACCAAATAATCCACAACTAGTAACAAGTACTAGATATGAATTATAAGGTTTGTCATGATAAATAGAATATCCGCAAGCGGACGGATAACCCGTTGTAGCATTTCACCCGAGAGTATTCCAGGGTATCGTATTTATATTTTCCCAAAGGAAGACATGGTTGACAAGAGTACTTATGTTCATGGTGTTACAAATGATAGATGATATAACCATATTCCAATGCAGGGGTAAGGTTTAATAATAATAAGGATAGTGTGACACACACGAAGGCATTCCACTCTCTCTAATAAAAGGCGAGAGACAATCCTAAGCAATGCTAAGTTAGACTAGCGAGCTACTACTCCAAAGGTACAACATTCATATAGCGTGCATAACCTCTACCTATCATCTAGCGTCATGCAAGCACAAGCAAGCGTCTAATGCCTAGGCAACATCGGGAGATCCGGCATACGCAAGGTCTGCCTCGCGACTCCGGCCTATTTACGTACTCCTATGCCGTGCCCGAACGTGGAGGGTTCCTTTGGATGGACAGGGCTGTCACTTCCTGCCACCTACCTCTACAAACCGTGGGACACGCACATACCCAAGGGTGGATAGACTACCCCGGCACCATGCCGGCGTTACTAACCATGACTCTAGATCCCTCGAGGCACCCCCAACCCTTCGGATCGACGGGGTGATAAATCTAGAGCACCTTTGCAGGACAATGAGCCCGATGCCTAAACAGGAGAACATCTGGCCTAACTAGCATAAACTAGATAAAAGGGATCAAAGCTAGCACTAAGTCATGCATAAGCGTTCGTCGCTCAAGAACGAGCGACGAACGATGAACGATTAAGCAAGTTCAAGAATAATCGATGATCGAGTATGAACGAACGAAGAACGAACGATGAACGAGCATGAACGAACAACGAACGATCATACAAGATCATGATAGAACTAGCAAGCTCATAACAACTATATGAATACTTGTATTCCATAGATTAAATAACAAGTCTTACAAAGAGAGAGAAAGGATACAAGAGTGCTACCCAATTCTCCACAAGACTTTGGGAGCAATAGGGCAGCCCACTACTCAGCCTAGCACTACCTAGAATTGCCTCTAGCTCTAGTGTGAGGAGGAGGAGGGAATGATCCTTGTGTATTGTGTGTCTTGGAAGGAGGGGGGGGGGGGGTACCCCTCCTTATATAGTCCTTGAAGGTCGGCAACTTTGAGGCGGTTCCCGAGGTCGGTGGCAATTAATGCAGGGGGAACCGACCTCCAGAGGTCGGTTACAAACCGCCACAGAAAGATGGGCCCAGGGGGCCACCCTGCCAGGTCGGCCGACCTGGCCAGGGGGGGTCGGCCGACCTGTGCCTGGCCCGTCCTGGGCTGGGCTTTGGCAGGTGGCTCCCCCTCTGGGTTTACTTCTCTGTTCCAGGTGCATTTGGCCTTAGTTGTGTTGGACTTTGACGAGATTTGGCCTTTTGTCTTGGAATTGTATTCCCGCGGCGAACGTTGTTTTGTAGAAGTGTTGATTCGTCGCCTTGGGGCATGATTTCACCTGGATTTCTCCCTTATTCCACCCGCACACTAAAATCTAGAGGTACATGTGGAAATAGGTTATTCTTAAATAAAGTGCATGTAAAGAATGTCCAATCCTTCTTGTTTATTGAGCTAGTTGACGGTCGAAATTGGTCCGTAACGACCGTCAACAACTCCCCCAAGCTTACCCCTTGCTCGTCCCGAGCAAGAAGTAGGACTTTAGGTTGTTGATCAGGAGTTGCTACAATGCCTACTTCTCAAAGGTACCAAGTGTATAACAAAGATACTCATCCTTGAGTTGAATAAGTTGGTCAAGGTAACTCACCCTTCCCTTAGTCCTTATGGGGCTTTTGCTTTATACTTCACCTTGGGCGGTTGAGAGAGAGAACGGTGTACGAACATTTGTTTTCTCATTCCTTGTCTTGCTTTTTATTCTCCGGAGGTTTTCAAAAGGATTTTCAAAAATAAAACCAAGTTCCTCAAGTGATACTCTCGAGTTGCTCAAGTGGTGTTTTCATTCCTCACCAAGGCATGTGTGTTGCCTCATCCTACATCTAATAGGCTTTTCGTGGAGCTCAAGGTAGGATATGAAGAGAGGCATACTTGCATTCATATTTTGCAAAACAAAAAGAGTGGATCCGCGGAGATAGCAAGCCATACAATCAAAGATCAAGATGTGCAAGTGTGTATATGTGGATGGTGGTGTAAGTGACTACTCCTCTTTTTGTTCACCTCTTTTTATTTTATATTTTGGGGCATGGCTATCTTTTCTTCTTTCTTCTTCCATGCTCAAAAAAATGAGAGCAGATAAATTTATTTTTCTTTTTATGCTCATCTTCTGTGAGCTTTATTTTCTTTCTTTCTTTTGCATAGCCATGCCTAATTTTGATATTTCAAGAGAGGTGATAAATTGTGAGGAGTGTCTTTATTTTGGTGGATGGTATGACATGTTGCTAACTTCCGGTGTAGAAGTTTAGCATATGAGGTGGAATGTGTACGTGATCTTGATCATGAGAGTATGGAGAGCATCTCACTAGGGTCACACAATTTTGATAAAGCTCAATGAAATGACAAGCAGCATATGTAAGGTTTTTCATTAAGTACTACATATGGCTTTGGTAGGAAATTAACATCACTGAGGAACTTATAATTTTTATGATTTTCGAAAACAAAATCTCCGGAGTTTTCAAGCTTAACTTGGAACAAGATTGCATCAGCTCTTTTTACCATATCATCTCTCACAACAACTTAGGTTCAGTGCAAGCGTATGCTACCCACAAGTTTCAGGTTCTAAGCAAGTATTTTTCAGCCAATAAACTCAAAACTTGGAGAGTACTAAGTTATAAACTAGGCACAAGAGAGAAATACGGCAGAGCAACTATTCATCATCTCAACATAGAAGGAAAACAAACACTTTTACAGCACATAAAAAGAAACTACACTAATTATTTTTGTTCTTTTTAGTTTTGTTATTTTTATTTTGTTTTTCATATGAGAAACAAGAACAAGCAAAAAAAAGGAGAAAAAAAAGGATACAAGTTGCGATACATGATACCTTAGCGGGGGGCATGGTGTCTCCCCCCCAAGCTTGTTCTTGCTTATGGGTTTCGTGGATCGAACCCCATGTGGCGAAAGTAAGCCGAAAGATCGGCTTATCCCCGCTCCGTCATGTTGGTGAGGTTGGTGAGCTGGGTGTCGGTGCGTTCTTGCCACTGATGGGTTTGCAGGATGTGTTGGTTCAGCGTGTAGTCGATATCTCCTGTCGTGGTCTCGAGCCTTCCCATTTGCTCGGAGAGGTCGTTCATCGCTTGCTCAAGGTGGAAACCTTGAGTCGCACCAGAGTCGGAGGAGTGTTCCTCCCATTGTTGTTGCGGAGTGAACATCCTTGGATCATGCCCCGAGGTTTGCCACGCCGAGCCCCCGGCCATGTGCGGTGGCGGGGCTGAGTATGCACCGGGAAAATACCCGGTGTGACCATGCCCCGGGCCGCCATGAGCCATGGGCTGCGGTGTGGGTGCCTCAGAACTTGATGGCTGCTCCGACCTGCGCGTCCTCCTGCGAGAAGAAATACTCCTGCGCGCACTCTCCATTTCTTGGAGCTCAATGGTTAGATTTTTGCAAGTATACAAGCGAAGATCCGGGTTAGGTAACCGAAACTCGTTTGTATACCCGACAAAATAAAATATGAGGGAATCGTTTGGACCATGCTTAAGTGTATGACCACGAATAAGATAATCCTCGTTTATGAGTAAACGGGGCGTAGAACTAAATTCAACATTAGCATCATGCAAGGCACCCACTCCCGTAGCAATACGTGTAATTAACGAGGTGCATTCAATTGGTCCCATCATCCCAAAATTTTCTAACCAATGATGAATCAAGTATTGGACAGGAGAAATCTTAATCTTTTCAACCATAGCATAAAGAATTTTCATATCATCTTCGCGCACAATTCTAATATCACTTCTAGGAAAAAGAGTGATGCCAATCCATATGTGCAAAAAGCGCAAAGTAGGGTGATGGATGTGATTAGTTCTAGGCTGCACACAAGTTGAAAAACCCGTGATCCTTTCCCAAAATGCAAGCTTTGAAAAATCTGGAAGGGCATTGTCAATATCAACATTGCAGCGAGTATTAAAGTCGAGTATCATGCTAAGGTCCTTCCATTTCAAACGGTATTCTTCCCGGAAAAACCGAAAAGTAATACCTTCATCTACTACTCGTAGGGTGCATAAAAACTGAAGTGTAAGCAAGCGGGAACCCGGCTCATCTACACTAGCAAAATCTTTCCACCCTATAGCTTTGAATACTCGAGAAAATTCAGCATCCATACCAGTCTTTTGTAGCAGCCCCGTGTCAAATGCTCGCGTAGGAGCAAAGATACGGTTTTGAAGAAGCGCGTAGGCGTTCGTCTCGTACTCGCCCACCAAGTCAAGGTCGGTGTCGACGAGGAGACGATGCTCGATGTTGCCCTCTTGCTCTTCTTCCTCGGCTTCATGTGGTGGACTTGGCGGTGGCTCGACCGCGGGGCGTGAGCGAGTGCTTCGGCGTGAAGAGCTTGGACTTGATTTTGAACTTAGGGACCTCTTCAACGCTCCGTACAGCTTCTTGGCACCGGTCATGGCTGCACACAAGGAGAGCAAGAACACAAGAACAATAGCTCCGAACGGGTTATGTTAGAAAAAATCCAATCGGCAAAACCGTTGGTTGTTCTTGTGAGCAAGAAAATCGCAACTCGGGAAAATCGAGCAAACCGAAAACAAAACACAAACTGAGAAAACACTAGGAGAGAAATTTTTCTGCAGAACTTTGAGGCAAACACAAAGTGAGAGCAATGGGGAGCCTTGTGAGCAAGAGAATGAAGTGAATGAGGAGTGAAAATGAGTGTGTGTGAGGGGAAGAGAGCCTCTGGCCGGTCACTCCAATTTATAGCACGAAATGTAGCTGTTTTTGAACGTTGGAGGGGCCAGGTGACCGTTGGGAAAAAACAGGGGGGCCGCAACGGCTACCCCAGGTCGGCCGACCTGTCCTGGTGGGGTCGGCCGACCCCCTTCTGTTCCCACTTGCCTCCCCTCTTGGCCCACAGCCCCCAACGGCCAAATGGTGGTTGACCATGGTTGCTATGTCCAGTAAATCCTTGGAAATATTGCTCAGAAAGATTTCCAAATAAAATCATGCCTCGAAATTCAAACGGTTTTCGGAAAAATTGAAACTAGAAGAGAAAAATGTTGGAAAATTCCAACATGTGGGAAATTTATTGTAGTGGTACATAGGTACTCCAAAACCTTGCACAAAAGAGTGAAAAAGTTTTGAAGAACCAAATATTTTTGGAGATTAATTTTTGTATGCATGGCGAGATGAAAATTCAAATATGCTGGCGGAAAAAATTCAAACGATTGAAATAAGAATTTCTTGTGGTGAAATAAAATATGCAGGGTGATTTTAAAGTTTTTAAATGCAAGTGGTGGGTTTGAAAAAGAAAAAATCAAAAAGGAATCAAAAGAAATGATAATGCCGATTATCCTGTCGGCCAGGGCTTCGCCGTTTTAAGTCCGGCGAGCAAGGACTTCTCCATGCGTTTCATTCTTGAGGTGCCGGCCCCGTCCTTGGAGAAGAGGATGAAGATGGCTGCACCTTCTTTACTTGCCACATTTGTTTGATCTTGGGTTGTGTTGGTGGCTTCTCAATTTGAGGGGTCGATTTCTTGACCCATAACCCCGGCCTTGTTGTTGCGGGCTTCTTGGGTTGGTACCATGACGGGTTCTCACGTTTGTCAATTTGCTTCCAAAGAGCAATGAGACTATCCGTCTTTCTCGGGGTCACTTCAACTTCTTTGATGTTTGAGGGGTTTGGCCCATACTTGATCTTGATCATCGAGCATTGTTCTTTTCGGGGCTGGAACTCGAACTTTTCCTCCTTCCCATTGATGTAGAGGCGGATTTCTCCGACTCCAACATCAATTTGGGCCTTTGTGGTGCTAAGGAAGGGACGTCCCAAGATGAGGGGCGTTTCCTTGTCAATATCCATGTCCAGCACCACAAAGTTCACCAGGACGGTGTGGCCTCTTATGGATACCGGCACATCTTCCGCAATCCCCATTGGAAAGCGAAAGGATGAGTCGGCCAATTATAGCCGCATCGCTGTTGGCGTGAGGAACTTGTACTTTAATTGCTCGAAGATTGCCTTGGGCATAATGCTCACGCTGGCCCCAAGGTCGCACAGTGCATACTTGAAGTGGAATCTCTTGATTGCACAAGGGATTACTGGAAAGCCTGGATCAGCTTTTATTGTAGAAGGTTCTTCTCCTATTTGCCTGTTCTCCCCTGCATGGTTAGTCTTACGAGAGAACATTTCCCCTCTCGTAGTGATAACGTTAACCTTTTCAATGAGAGATTCTGGTTGCCCAGGAATCTGCTCGGAATTAGCAGAAGGAACGAGAGCAGCAAGCTGAGCTATTTGAGTTTCTATCATTTTGTTAAAACTCAGCTGATTTTTGAAAGTGGAAGAAAAACCTTCTAGCTGTGAATTTATATTTTCTAAAACTTTATCATTGGCAGCAAGCTTTTTGTTGATTGATTCATTAATTTTAGCTTGGCCAAGAACCAAATCTTTCAAAGAGGGCTGATTATTGTAAAAACCAGGAAAATTGTTACCTCTATTTTGATTTTGATTATATCCTTGACCTCCGTTTGGACGATACCCGTTGTTGTTGTTCATGTAGAACGCTTCTTCTTGGGTGTGGGGGCAATTCTTCCCCATATGGCCCGTATCCCCGCATTCCTCACACGTCATGTGTGAGTCCAATGCACGAACACTACCACTTGAAGTGTGTTCATCCAAACGCTTCATGAGAAGGTCAAGTTTGGCGGACAACATGTCCACTTCCTTGACAGGGTGGATGCCTTTTGAGCGTGATTGGAGTCGATCATCGCTCCGCCCTTGATTGGAAACCATCTTCTCTATAAGATCTTTTGCTTGAGTAACGGTTTTGGAGAAGAAGGCTCCTCCAGCAGCGGCATCCATATGTCCACGGGCTGTTGGTGTTAACCCGTTGTAAAAGTGTTGAAGAATGAGCCATTCTTCCATCCCATGGTGTGGGCAGGCTGATGTGTATTCTTGGAGCCTTTCCCATGCCTCGGGTATGGATTCATTTGTTGCTTGCTGGAAGCTTGCAATTCTTCCACGAAGAGCATTGGTTTTGCCCATCGGGAAGAACTTAGCGAGGAACGCTGTAGAACATTTGTCCCAAGTGTCAATATTGGCGCGGTTTGCGTAGAACCATTGTTTCGCTTTCCCAAGGAGGGAGAGCGGAAACAAACGGAGCTTGATCGCATCTTGATTGCCTTCTCCCGTGCCTGACGTGTTGCATATTTCTAGGAACTGTTGGAGATGAGAGTGGGCGTCCTCGGAAGCCTTCCCACAAAAGGGTATGGCTTGCACCATCGTGATGAGGCTGGACCTTATGTTAAGTCCGGCGTCACCAACGTCGACGTTGGTGACAATGGGCACATTGGCGACGGTGGGCGCGGAGTATTCACGAAGGGTCTTTTCAGCCATGACGTTTGACGTAGGTGGTGCGGAAGATGCGGGTTCGCTTGTCGAGAGTACTTGAGGGGGGACGACGACGCGAGGTCGAGTCTTCCTCACAAGTGACTCGGGATTGTCAACGAAGTTTTGCGGCAAGTCGAATCCACGCATACACTATCCTGTTTTCACATCAAAGAGAAAACAGATCAAGGTTAGCCTGCATGGGCAATGGTTAAACCACATCAAGTGTAATCATGAACAATCATTGTATTCTTGTTAACCAATGTCTTCCCCGGCAACGGCGCCAGAAATGCTTGTTGGCGTCTCTTACGGTCACGCGGGAAACACGCGACCGCGGGGAGACGCCGGGGGTTATGGAATTGTTCACTTGCACTATTTAACCAAATAATCCACAACTAGTAACAAGTACTAGATATGAATTATAAGGTTTGTCATGATAAATAGAATATCCGCAAGCGGACGGATAACCCGTTGTAGCATTTCACCCGAGAGTATTCCAGGGTATCGTATTTATATTTTCCCAAAGGAAGACATGGTTGACAAGAGTACTTATGTTCATGGTGTTACAAATGATAGATGATATAACCATATTCCAATGCAGGGGTAAGGTTTAATAATAATAAGGATAGTGTGACACACACGAAGGCATTCCACTCTCTCTAATAAAAGGCGAGAGACAATCCTAAGCAATGCTAAGTTAGACTAGCGAGCTACTACTCCAAAGGTACAACATTCATATAGCGTGCATAACCTCTACCTATCATCTAGCGTCATGCAAGCACAAGCAAGCGTCTAATGCCTAGGCAACATCGGGAGATCCGGCATACGCAAGGTCTGCCTCGCGACTCCGGCCTATTTACGTACTCCTATGCCGTGCCCGAACGTGGAGGGTTCCTTTGGATGGACAGGGCTGTCACTTCCTGCCACCTACCTCTACAAACCGTGGGACACGCACATACCCAAGGGTGGATAGACTACCCCGGCACCATGCCGGCGTTACTAACCACGACTCTAGATCCCTCGAGGCACCCCCAACCCTTCGGATCGACGGGGTGATAAATCTAGAGCACCTTTGCAGGACAATGAGCCCGATGCCTAAACAGGAGAACATCTGGCCTAACTAGCATAAACTAGATAAAAGGGATCAAAGCTAGCACTAAGTCATGCATAAGCGTTCGTCGCTCAAGAACGAGCGACGAACGATGAACGATTAAGCAAGTTCAAGAATAATCGATGATCGAGTATGAACGAACGAAGAACGAACGATGAACGAGCATGAACGAACAACGAACGATCATACAAGATCATGATAGAACTAGCAAGCTCATAACAACTATATGAATACTTGTATTCCATAGATTAAATAACAAGTCTTACAAAGAGAGAGAAAGGATACAAGAGTGCTACCCAATTCTCCACAAGACTTTGGGAGCAATAGGGCAGCCCACTACTCAGCCTAGCACTACCTAGAATTGCCTCTAGCTCTAGTGTGAGGAGGAGGAGGGAATGATCCTTGTGTATTGTGTGTCTTGGAAGGAGGGGGGGGGGGGTACCCCTCCTTATATAGTCCTTGAAGGTCGGCAACTTTGAGGCGGTTCCCGAGGTCGGTGGCAATTAATGCAGGGGGAACCGACCTCCAGAGGTCGGTTACAAACCGCCACAGAAAGATGGGCCCAGGGGGCCACCCTGCCAGGTCGGCCGACCTGGCCAGGGGGGGTCGGCCGACCTGTGCCTGGCCCCTCCTGGGCTGGGCTTTGGCAGGTGGCTCCCCCTCTGGGTTTACTTCTCTGTTCCAGGTGCATTTGGCCTTAGTTGTGTTGGACTTTGACGAGATTTGGCCTTTTGTCTTGGAATTGTATTCCCGCGGCGAACGTTGTTTTGTAGAAGTGTTGATTCGTCGCCTTGGGGTATGATTTCACCTGGATTTCTCCCTTATTCCACCTGCACACTAAAATCTAGAGGTACATGTGGAAATAGGTTATTCTTAAATAAAGTGCATGTAAAGAATGTCCAATCCTTCTTGTTTATTGAGCTAGTTGACGGTCGAAATTGGTCCGTAACGACCGTCAACAGTGACCGTCCGATGCCGAAGCGATCATGGTCATCCTGTCGGGCGCGTTCTCGATCTTCTGATCTTTGGCGACGTATGGCGTTGATATCTCGGCGAGCATCAAACCCAGGTCGAGCTATCACCTGGCGGTGAAGATTCTGCTGGGGAGGTGCTTCCGCGGCTGCCGGAGTTCGTTGCCGGTTATCACTCGGATTTTCCAGGAGCCTGCGCCTTCTGTTGGACGATGATGAGCTGGGAGCCCGAGAGGGAGTTTGACTCCTCAGGAGGGTGGCAGCTTCGGCGTAACACTTAGCCTTGTCGAGCAAAGGCGTGATGGCTGCTGGCGAGAAGTTTGGGTCATTTATGGCCGCCTCGACTTGGTCAAGGATGGTCCTGTTGGCAACCATGTTCTGCTCCGGTGTCCGAAAGGCTTGATGACCGTTGACGTCAACGAAAAGTGAACGTTGGAGATCGCGAGATCTGCCGTTGTTCCTTCTTCTAAGAGAACGATTGTAGTCATCAGGATTCTCGTCTTCCTCAGGTATCGTGCCGAGGGCACCTTGATTGTTCAGTCGGGATTGGTGAGCCCGAGCTGCAGCTGCAGCAGAGGACTCAGCGTTCATTGCAGTTAGGGCCACCGCGGCTGCTTCGTCTGCTGCCGTCGTGGCTGCCGGGGCAGGAGTGACGGTGTTTGCTGCCGGTGGTGGCGCTCCCGGTGGGGGTCCGGGTAAGTTAGCCGCGTTACCATCCTGAGCGGTCAGATCACCTATTACGGCGAAGCACTCATACGGCATGGGCGAGGATGAGCCGTCCGAGCTGTACCCGA
Source organism: Eragrostis curvula (assembly GCA_007726485.1). Lineage (NCBI taxonomy): Eukaryota > Viridiplantae > Streptophyta > Magnoliopsida > Poales > Poaceae > Eragrostis > Eragrostis curvula. The sequence continues at coordinate 26,470,285 of CM017441.1, read as the reverse complement.
CGTTAGTTCCTTGATCTGTCGGCTCGTACATGGAGTCCCAAATTGAGCACTCGTACATGCAAGCAACCAGGTTGAAGGACATGTCTCCCTCTGATGCTAGTAGATCCTGCACGCCTCCCCGGAGAAAAGTATCAGCAGAATTGCGCAAACCGAAGGGAAACATACCATAGCGTTGAGCCGGATAGTAAATCAAGCTTGGTGAGTCGGATTTGAAGCGGATGTTCTCCAGAGCGGATCTTATCTCGGCTGCCGAGTAGTCTGAGTAAGACTCGATCTGAAGCCTGGAGAATCCGGACTTTAACTCGGAAAGAGAAGAGTCCGACTCGGTTTCGACCCCAGTAGTCGGCGAGTTGACGGGGACGAGGTTGCCGATGTTGTCGGCGACGAACTCCAAGCTCCCGAAGCTAAGCCGGGCGCCTGGAGTGAAGTTGTTGATGAAGCAATCCATCGTAGTCGACGGAGAAGATCCTGACGCACCCCCTTCCTGGCGCGCCACTGTCGAGGTTATAGGACCTCGATAGATTTGTTATGGGGGCGAAGGAACCAAGAATACGATGGTGAACACGAGACAAGGAGTTTAGACAGGTTCGGGCCTCCCGGAGGATAAAAACCCTACGTCCTGTATGTCGTGGTGTTGATTGTGTATGTTTGAGAGGATATCCCTGCCCGCCTTATATAGTTGGGGGTACAGGGTTACATGGAAAGAGTCTTAGTCGGTTACATTATGGAAATACTTGGAGTACAAGGCAAGAAGCCTTTCCTACATCCATCCGAGTAGTAGAACTTTCCACCTTGTATCATGGGCTACTCGGTTTCTTCTGGGCTGGTCCGACTACCCTTGTTAGGTTACTCGGCCCTTTGGTCTTGAGGGTACCCGGGGGTCATGGTAACGACACCGACCCCGTGAGCTCAGTTGCCTCCCATGCCGACTTCAGCAAGCGGTATCGATCCCTGCAAGCCAGTGCCATGGGAGCAGCTTCCCTGTTAACTGTTTCAGCAAAGGAAAATTGATTGTTCCAACAGTACAAATCGATTGTTCTATAAACACAAATGGATTGTTCCAGCAGCAAATATGGATTGTTCTAGCAACTTAATCGATTGTTCCAACAGCAAAATCGATTGTTCCAGCAGAGAAAATTAATTGTTCTAGCAGAAAATTCGATTGTTTTAACCAAGATTTTTTTTCACAGATCCATGAGAGAAACTGGTTCATGACTCTTCTTGACCCATTGTTGCATTGGTTCCATAAGAGAAGCCATTTTATAAAACACTTTGAAAAGTTGTTTTCTAAAAAGCTGTTTTTTACATAATCTGTTTTTTCTTAAGAATTCATGCCAAACAGGGCTTTAGCCAAGAGGTGTGTTTGGCTCAGATCCTCACCAAAACTGCTTCTGATCTTGGGAAATAATTTTTATACAAAAAGCATTTTTTGAAGTGTTTGGTAAAACAACTTCTCTTATGGAACCAATCCAAAGATGGATGAGAGAAATCATGAGAAACTATGTTTTCGTATCTTTTGGGTTATAGCACAAAAGGAAAATTGCAAAAAAAACCCCATTTACATGTAGGGGGTCATACCTGTTGACGGTCCTTATGACCCATTTTTACCGTCAACTTTATGCACCTTTTTGAACCTAACACCATCACCAAGTGTAGACATAGGGTTTATTTCTAACAAATTCCACTAGTCTTGGTGAATTATGAAGTACAGGTGCAATCCATACAAAAACAGGGGAAAACATGCACTAAACATGGACTTTGCAATCGACGGATTTTCCCCGGACTGAAGAACTTAGTCCAAAAGCCCAAAACCAGAGAATCAGGCTTCAAGATCAAGCAATGCACATGGTTTAGGCAAGTACACAGGCCAAGGAAGCAGCCAGAGGAGGACCAGGCCCAGAGGGGCCCAGGCCAGGTCGGCCGACCCTCTCTGGCCAGGTCGGCCGACCTGCCAGGGAGGCCCCACTGGCCCATCTTTTTATGGCGGTTCATCACCGACTTCTGGAGGTCGGTTCCCCCTGCATTAAATGTCACCGACCTCGGGAACCGCCTCAAAGTTGCCGACCTTCCAAGGCTATAAATAAAGGGGCACCCCTCCCTCTCAACACACACCACAAGACGCAAGACTCTCCAATAGAGCTCCACTCCAATCCTTAGGCTGAGAGCCTTTTGTACACTAGTAGAATAGGAGAGAGGGCAAGGAGAGAAAGGAATACTCCTTCCATTTCGGTGGAGGTTTAGTTCTATTTCTTTACCTTGGCGTGTAAACACTCTTTGTGATTTATACGTGGTGATTATTTATCTAGCGAGCAATATTACTTTTCTAGGCGTAATTCCTGTTATACTTGTTTACGGGATCATCGCTCCGCAAGGGGTGCTCTAACCTTCTAAATTCAGCTTTGGGCCGAGGTTAGAGTAGTAATCAACGGCATAGACGTGGTGTCTAGGCTAGAGGTTACCTTTGTTTGCTGTGTGCTCCACGGTTTGTAGAGGTAGGCGGCAGGAAGTGACAGCCCTGTCCGTCCAAAGGAACCCTCCACGTTCGGGTACATAGTAGAGCTACAGGTCGGAGTGGCTTGGCAGACCAGGCCTAAGCCGGCGCCCGAAGTAGACAAGTAGAGCTTGAATTCGTCTATCCTCTAGGATAACTAGATATAATCACCCTCTCGATCCTAATTTGCTAGTTGTCTTGGTTGTCCTTGGGTAAAACTTGCCCTGCGGTAGAATAACTCCGTTCCTTGGGGAAAACAAATACGATACCTTGTAATACTCCCGGGTGAAGTGCTACAACGGTATTCCGTGCGCTTGCGGATTTATCTGTGACGTAAGAAATACCAACAATACCCACCTAATTTTTTTTTATGTCAGCTGGCTCCCCCTTGCAAGTATCCACATGTTGTCATATTACTCCTGATAGCTTTGACTGGGTGATATGAATCTTCTGTGCCCTTTTGCATTAATTCAAAGGCTTCACCAAGACTCTGTTTGGATCCACTTCCTAAACTTTTAACTGGCTAATTTTTGTCACTTTGCATCCAAACATGACCTCCTAAAATCTCCTAAACTTTTAGCCCACCCCCTCCTAAACTTTTACTCCGAGTCACCTCAAGGCTACTAAAATCGACTAAACATATAAAAAAGGCAAGAAACATGTAAAAAAGGCAAGAAAAATATAAAAGCCAGAGACATTAGTCAGGGATCCAAACTAGTACCTTCTAAAATTAGTTGGCTAAAAAATTAGCTGTCTAATGTTTTAGTTGGCTAAAATTAGCCGGCTGAAAGGATCCAAACAGGCCTTATCATGTCATACTATCATAAATAGCACTAAAACTTAGCTACGATACTATGAACAATACAGAGAAAATTCAACATATAAGTTCATAACTGTATGTTAGTTAAACAATAGCATTGTAACTACTATTTTTTTTATAAGTGCAACCAACTAACAATCCTTAATTGTTGTTTTTCTACAACCACAACGAGCCACGTCATCTCAAAATCACAGCCATCCGATCATCATAGAGCTATTTCATCTGACCGCTCATGTCTCAGGTGCAGACTGCATTCCTGTCCCGTGTCACGCGTTGGCACGTGGCTTCCTTCTTCGTCCGGCGTCAGGCAACCGAACAGGCGAGCAAACTCCTCCGATGCCCATGTGAAACCGTCCTCTATAGTTAAGCCCCACCCCTGCTCGCCTCCCTTCCACACCAAGCGTCGGTCACAACCATCAATCCTCCACTTGAAGCCGCCACCATGGTAATACCACGAACCCACGATCACCCGTGTAGACCTGAACCAACATCGGCGCCGAGCATGATATCTGTCTCTGTCTGACCTCTCTCTTGGAAACTAGCGTCTATCACGGCCAGCAGCCATGGCTGGACCCTCCCTTCTGCTGCATGTTTGCGTGAGTGAAACTACTTTGAATCTTTGATCTTAGATGATGCAGGCGATGGTGGGCACTTGGTGTTGCGTGATTTACAGGTCTTCTACACGGATTAGATGCATGTTTCCCACAAGCCAAGAACCCAATGCAAGAAAGGTACGAGTTCCAAGCTATTTTGAATAAGAGATCGGCCGTAGCCTTTCACGAGGTGAAGGCCGGGACGTCTTTTCCCATTATCTATTTTTTTTTGAATAAGAGATCCAACTTTGAATTACTGTATAGCTATGTCAGCTAACTCAAATCTTTTTCTTTTTTTTTGGTTTGTTGCAGAAGTCAATCTGTTGATTGTAAAGGAGCTGGACATCCTGCAAATCATTGCAGTGTCAACTTATCTTCTTGCGTGGATTGCATCAGGGACAAGATGGAGTTCAAAATTCCTATTGAGCAATATAGCCAGGTTTCACATTAGTTTCGCTGAATATAACCACTTGGATTCATCGCAAAAAAGAAATGTAACCACTTGGATACACATATTTTCAGATTTTTGTTCATCTGGCAAGACTAAGTTAGATTTATATTGAGCAATATAGCCAAGTTTCATGTTAGTTCCATCCTTTTGACTACTGAATTCCAATTTTTTTTCAACTTTACCTTTTTTTTTTCCTTATCCTGTCATGTTTCTAAAAAGTAGCTGGTGTGTCACGCTGAAGTATATTTGTTCCTCACATGCAGACGAGGGGATATTCAGTCAAATTGCAAGCACTTCCTAATGCAAATTGTCGTAGCCCTAGGTTCCGGATATTCCAAATACTATTTTAAGACTTTTTCCGAAGACTTGCCTTGCACAATATAGTTTATGGAAAGGATACGATCTCTCTGTTGGATACGGAGAAAGAGTACTGTAATTAGAAAGGACTCTGATAGGCGGTAACTAGCCTATAAATACTCATGTAACCCTCCCGGAGAAATCTATCTGACACCTTACGAAACCCTAGCGCAAAGGCTGCCACATTATACAAGATCACACTGGACGTAGGGTTTTTATCCTTCGGGAGGCCTGAACCAGTATAAAACCCTCTGCGTGTTCTTAGATCGATCTCGCTACCCACGTTGCTCCCACCGATCCAAATATCTGTCGAACACCCCATTCAATCGGGTGACGACAGAGGCACGCCAGGTAGGGGAGCAGCGTCGAGATTCCGTCAAGAGCATCAGATGGGATCTGCAAACAGCATGAAGTTTCCTGTCGGCGCCGAGTTCCGCTTCGGATCTTTGGCTTTCGTCGCCGATGGGAACGGGGATCTTCAACAAGTCAACCCGCCAGACGCGCGGGAGGCGCTTCTGGCGGAACTGGTGGCCTCGATAAATCTCCATGACGGAGTCATCCAGGAGGAGCAGGAGACGATGTCTTCGGGAGCGCATATGCCGTTCGGGTTCATGAACTCGGCGGGTGCGTTCTGGGAGGCTGCGACAGGGGTATGGGGCTCTCCTTCGGGAACCCTACCGGAGGCGGAATCCTCTTCGGATCCGATCTCTGGCTCTGCCCTAGAAGCGCGAGTCGTCCAAGCAATACTAGAAGGACGTTACATTCCGGGCTTCGGGATTGGGAGCCCAGACAGTGATGATGAATCATGGGATAGTGAAGATTGCCCTGAGATTGGAGGTGGTTCCGAAGACGAAGGCGTAGACCCTGCTCGCCAGATCTACATGGCTGGGCGGGATTCGGAGGCATCTTTCAGCAGCTTGCCTACTATTGGATCTCTTAAGTCCCGATCTCAAGCTCCGTCGAACGTCACGCCACGCAACCTTGGTCCGTAGTTTGACGCCATCCGGTTGCAGACGGCGCTGGAGTCGCTGAATCGGTTGGCCCCCGATGGCACCCCTTTGGCCCCGCTGGTTCAACAAGTCGCCGAACTCGCGGGTCGCCTCAACGCGACACCACCCGCGAATAATGGAGCTGCTGCAGTAGGCGCCGTCTCCAACCTTCGGGGTAGACTCGGGCCAACAAACGATCAGAGGCCAGCTGCATCTAAACATGGATCGTCATACGACCGCCGAAGGCGACAAGAGCGGGAGTTGGCACCATCTGATGCCCGTCATGCCTTGAATCGGCAACGTAGGGCACCCTTCGTTCATCAACGCCTAGGCAGGCGGCCTTCGCAAGCACCAAGACAGGCGTCTGGGTCCATGGGTCCACCACGTCTCGCCTCAGAAACTGGGTGTAAGGATCACAGAGTACCGAGAGGGGGGGGGGGGGGGGGGGAGGGGTGAATCGATAGTCACTTTTCACTTCCTTCGGTAGGGTACTTTAGCAACCTAATATCAAGCTAGGTGATGAAAGCAAGCGATGCGCACACACTAGCAAGACTAGCAAAGAGCAACCCTACACAAGCAATTCTACCAAGAGCAAAGCAACCCTATCAATCAAGTCTACTAGCAAGAAGTAAATGCTAGTAAGTAAAGAGATGAGATAGAGATTGCTCATGGATTTTTAGCCCGTGGTATCAGGAGGATGGCGCCTCCCCCTACTCCACGTTGGGTCACTCCCACCGGAGTCTCAACCCCTCCCTCCGCTCAATGGCCATCCCTTCTAGAGCATTCTTCACCCTCCAAGTGAAGAAGCGGTCACGTCCAGCCGGCAACTCCGTATGCTCCTCCGAAGGTAAGGATCCGCACGTGATGCGGTCCAAAGGGCGCTCTCTTCACGTAGCTTCTTTCACACGGGAAGCTTGAAGACCGTGTACAAACTTGCGGTGACTTCCACACTCTTGGCAAGCTCACCACCGACGCCACCGTATCATACGGTGCTCTAGTCACCGTATCATACGGTGCTCTGACTACATCCTCTTCAGCCTTCCCTGCTGTCTTCACTGATCTTGCAGTCACCGTATGATACGGTGACTACTTCCTTTCCATCTTCAGCAACTTGTCCAAATTGCACTTCCTCTGGAAACCATACGGTGACCCACCGTATCACACGGTGACCATCATACGGTGACTCTACCAGTGACTCTCCTTTCACTGGATTTTCCTGTCCATAGTCACCGTATCATACGCTGACTATCACCGTATCATACGGTGACTTCTTCTCTCTGAATCTGCAGAAACTGCCAACTCCCTGGAAACCATACGGTGACCACCGTATCATACGGTGACTATCACCCCTCATCATACGGTGACTCCAGAAGAGATTTCCTGTCTTCAGTTGTGCAATTCCTGTAGTCACTGTATCATACGGTGACTAGCACCATATCATACGGTGACTTCTGCCTGACCCTAGCCTCTGAGAGGCTCACATTGCATCCAATGATCTCTACCACTAGTGTGCACTAAGAGAACCAACTCGAACCCTCTTGATAGTCCGGTGTTTCCTATGGACTCAAGCCTACATCTACACCAAGCCAACACCTGCTTGGTTCTAGCATGTGCTTAGCCTTGATCCATCTCCTCAACCGTGACTTCATCAAGCCCAATGTCCCGAGTTGTCGAGGCAACCAATCATCGAGATATCCAATAGAGAAATGGTTGACGTAGTCCTCCGTCATATGTGACCATAGGCAACAACCTACAAAAGAGTTAGTCACATACAACATGATCATCCAATCACCAAAACATTCATACCTTTGGGGTTTTCATACTCCAATGGTCATGAAGCTTACAATCTCCCCTTTTTTGGTGATTGGTGACAATATACGTAAAAGATATGGAAAGAAAGCGCAAGTAATGATCGAGAAGATTGAATGAGACAGAAAGGCTCGACTAGACCGCTCAAGTAAAGGATACAGTTGAATGCAAGAGCAAGAGCGTCGTAGTACTCGATCACTAAGAACTATACATCATGTTATAGGATAGATAACGAGAGTAGAACATGATGAGTAGTGAAGTGAGGGACATAGCTCAAAAGAGGTATCACCTGCAAAATAGAGTTAGTGCACAAGGGTGATATATGAATAGAGGGCAAGTGAGCAATATCCACCACTCCTGTGATGATATGATAACGAATAATTCCTGCACAAAGCAAGTTAGTCAACAAATCATCACAAGAATACGATACATACACGAGGGATCAACACATACATCTCAGGCATAACGATACCAGATAGATATATAATACAAGTACAGAGTATGTAAAAGAAACCAAGTGCATTCTTGATGAGCTAAAGCAAGGCAAAGGAAGACCGAGCTCATCGAGAACCACGAACATCCAAAAGAATATACAAAAGAACTCCAAATGTCCTGACTATCCAAGGTGCCCGAGAGCTCCCCCTAGGTACAAGCACTCTTGATCAATTCTCACTCCCAACTCCCCCTAGACATTCTCTTCCCCTTTGGCACCAAGTACCAAAAAGATCCTCTCTTCCCCCTTGGTTGGCCATCTGCGTGTTCCTTAGTGTCTCTGCCATCTGCTGAGACCACTGTCTGTGCTCAGCCTCTCTCCTCTCCTGGTCCTGTCTCCACTGCTCCTGCTAATCAAGCCTCTGTCTGAGCATCTCAAGCTGAGCAAGCACTGAAGGATATGTGGAAGTAGCTGCTGCAGCTGGTGGAGCACTCACTGGTGGAGGTGGAGCTGGTGTGAAGTCTGGATCTGCTCCATGGTGCAGTGGGGACTCTAGTGAGAAGTCCCTCTCGTCAGTAGCTCCACTCTGCATGCTTGTGCCTCTAGCCTATGAGGAGCTGCTCTGTGAAGCATCAGCTCTCTGTATGCACCGTGGGTCACTAGGGGGCAACAACACATACTCTGTGGTCACCACAGTCATGAACCCATTCATCCACATCAGCCAGCAGATGAGAGGACCAAAAGGTAACATCCTAGAACCAACCCTCTCAGCTATCACATCCTGCATCTGACAAATGATAAGATCTGCTAAATCAAATGGCTGCTCAGTGAGGATGGAGGCAAGTGTCCACTGCACTAGACAAGAGAGATCTTGTCCTGATAACCCTCCCGGGGTACTTTGGTCCTGCTGAGCACTGCTCTCATAGCTCTAGCCTCGTGTGTCAGTTTGTAAGGCAGCCTGCTGTATCCCTGCTCATATGGTGGCGGAAAATCCACTCTCATAGCATCATCAGTAGGCACAACTCCCCCTGAAGGTCTGCGGGGTGGTCTGGCTCCCTCATGAGCGAGGTTGTGCAGAATCCTGTCACTAGCCTCAGCTTCCAGCACTCTGTGTATATCATCTCGAGTGAGTCTGACTGGCTGGCCCTCATATAAGAACCATATAGCACTCCTGTCATCAGCAACCCAGAGTGTAGCAAAGAAGTCTCTCACTATATCAGTCCTGTACCTCATAGGTACCCCTAGCAGAGTCCTCAAGCCAGGCATGTATGTCATCCTGGACTCCATTTCTCTCCCAGCTGCTAGAGATAAACGAGATGGCACCACATACTTGTGGGAAGTGTATAGCTTGGACCCCTTCTCGCTCTCAGCTCTGAGCAAGGCCTCACCAATCTGCCTCTGTAGAATAGTCCAATATCTGGGGCCTGCCATCATGTCTCTGGACCTCAGAGGAGCCCATACGTGCTCTGCTACCTGCCTCAAAGACTGCAAGGTCCTAGTGTCGACCTTGAGGAAGTCTCTCTGGTGTGGAGCAGGTGCAGCAGCCTCTCTCATCATGGCCCTCTCAGCTAAGGCCCGTCTCCTCTTTCTTGACTCCTCATCCTGAGGTAGAGGGGTGTCACGGAAGAAACCACCACTGTCCACTCTAGCCTTAGCCTCCTCAAGCTCGTCCTCCTCCTCAAGCTCAACCTCCTCCTCCTCAGCACTGCCAGAACTGGAGGTAGAGCTGCTGTCTGTGTCCTCAGCCTGTGGGACCTCCTCCGGAGCCCTCGACGAACCCGCTCCTCGGGTCGGAGTCTCCTGAGTAGAGAACCTCACTCGGGTAGACCTCCTGAGTGGGGTCTGACCCTCGGTGAGTGTTGACGGTCGTTACGGCACGATTTTGACCGTCAAATACCTGCACAAATGGAATCAAAGTAAAGACCAAACATAGTGGTAGGGCTTAAAACTAACGAATTCCACAAGTCTTGGTGAAATTATGGGTGCAGGTGCAATCAAGATGAATCCTATACAAACCCGAGGGAAAAGAGGCCCAAAACTCCAAGTCCTGGAAACTCAGTTTTTCCCGGAATAAAGATATCTTCCAAGGGCCCAATAACCGAGAGAAACACTCAAGTCTACCCATAGCACTCGGGACCAAGGTCAAGGAACAGAGGGGAGGCCACCTGCCAAGGCCCAGCCCAGGTGGGGCCAGCCACAGGTCGGCCGACCCCCCTAGCTGGGTCGGCCGACCCCCCCCTCAAGCCCAATGAGGCCCACTCTTCTATGGCGGTTCGCAACCGACGTTGCAATGTCGGTTGCCCCTGCAATCAATGATACCACCTCGCGGAACCGACTCAATTCCACCGACCTTGGAGGCTATAAATAAAGGGGTACCCCCCCCTCCTAGAACAGAAGACAACACACATTGACACCAAGACGAATCCATTCTCTAGCATTAGACTAGTCTCTAGGCTGTAGAGGAGTAGAGGGGAGAGTTTGGTAGAGGAGAGGGCTATCCTCCCTTTGTGAGGACTTAGCCCAATCTTGTATCTTGAGGATATTTGCTAATAATATATTGTTCGTCGTTCGTTCTTCGTTCGTTCGTCGTTCGTCATCGTTCGTCATTCGTTCATCGCTCGTTCGTCGTTCATCGTAGTAAGTATCAAGGTCCACCTCAATAGAATTATCTTCTTTATTCCTTATGACTTATGATTGTACTAGTATGATAGCCATGTGCTTTCTATGTGGTTGTTATCTAGTCATGATTGGTTGCTTCATGCTTGACATACCTTTATTCATTCGTTTATGTCCTTACACTCGATTCATGCATGAAGTGGTGAGACATGCTCGGGCCCATAACTTGTTAATCCGTAGGGTTAGAGTTATGTGCGATATAGATCGTAGCTTGTTAATCCGCAGGGTTAGAGTTACGCATGTCTCACCCATTGACTTGATGATCCTAGGGTCAGAGTCATGCATGTTCTAGCACTTGATCTGTTGATCCGTCGGGTCAGGATTAGGTGTACTCTTATTCCCGACTTGATGATCCGAAGGGTCAAAGTCCCATGGGAATCGAGAGTACTGTTTAGCAATGTGAGCGTGGTGCTTAGGTTGATAAACAGCTTTGGGTGTTTGGTTGTCTGCTTGAACAAGAGAAGGTCTGGCAGCAAGGACTTAATTGCCTTGCTGTCACGTGACCCTAGGACTGGCATAGGGACTTAATAGCCCTAGTGTCACGTGTCCTGGTAGAGGGTTGCCGGTAGGTGGTGACAGCCCTGCTGTGCTTAATCCTCTTTGTTCTACGGTAGATAGCCTTGATTGCCTGGTAGAAGGAATACCGGTAGGTGGTGACAGCCCTGCTGGTTACCCCCCCTTGTTCTAGGTTGACATAGAGCTTAGACTTGTATGTGTTGCATGAGCGGGAATATTAGAAGTACAAAAGGACCCTTCTCGGCTCTCTTCTTAACCCTGCTTAGCCTAGGCTTAGTTCTAGTGTTAGATTGGATTGCTCTGGTTGTGTTGTCACTACTACCCATTATTATTATCCTTACCCCTGTTTAGGCCTTGGTACTTTATTAGTTATATGATTATGAACATTGCTATCTCGTAAACCACCGCCTTCCCTGTGGAAAATACGATACCCTTGAATACTCACGGGTGAAGTGCTACAACGGTATTCTCCGTGCGCTTGCGGATTTACCTGTGACCGCAAGAAATACCAACAAGCATTTCTGGCGCCGTTGCCGGGGAAGGCACTGGTTGAAGAGTCACTAGCATTGTTTATAATTATATTTCTTTTAATTACCACTGTCTAGATAGGTCTACCTTTGCTTTGTTTTCTCTTTATGTGAAAATAGGGTAGTGTACCTCTGGCGTTGACCTATCGTGGCAATACACAGAAAATCAAGAAGTAATCTTGAGACGAACAGAACCGCGAGTCACCCATCCTCAAGAATACTCTCGATAGTCAAGCCAGCTACATCCACACCATCAAGCTCAACGCCAATGGCTGAAAAGTTGTTCCAAGAATACTCCGCTGCCGTTGTTGACCGTATGGCACTTGGGCCACACGTCAGCACTGGAGACGGAAACTTCAGACTTAGAGCCAGCCAAATCTACATGGTGAAGGCCAATCCATTCCTTGGAACGGCCAACGAGGACGCAAGCACCCATCTTCGAAAATTCCAGAAGGTTTGCAAAACTTTGTCCATCAAGGGAGTCAACCAAGATGTCATCCGACTTCGTCTATTTCCCTATTCTCTTGTGGGGGAAGTAAGACAATGGTTCTATGCCAACCCAAGTGTTGCGACTACTTGGGATGATTGCTCTGAAGCGTTCCTCGAGAAATACTCTCCAAGAGGCAAAGCCTATGCCCTTCATGTACAGACTCCAAACTTTTGGAGAGGACAAGAAGAATCCATTCCTAAAGCATGGGAGAAACTTCAAGATTATTTGACAACATGCCCTGATCGTGGAATGGATGATTGGACAATATTGATCAATTTCTACCACGGGTTGACACAACCAGCTCGTGACTATCTTGATTCTCGTGCCGAGGGGAGCATCTTCTCACTTACCGCCGCAGAAGCAACAAAATTAGTTGAGAAGGTAGCTATCGGTGAAGGGTGGAGACCACACCCTCAACAGAAAGAGAAGCTTTCCAACATCACCCTAGAAGGGAAGCATAAAGGGAGAAGGCTTCGCACAAGTGCTTTGAAAAGACAGCTACAACCCCAACACGAGAAGTTGTTTGCATCCTCATCTCCGGGATCAAGCACCAAGTCGCCAAGCTAAACGCAATGGAGAGAAGTCTTGCTCATTGGACTTAAAACGATGATGCCCTTGCCAAAGTTAAATTGGTAGTTACCTCATATTTGATTTCCATTTCCACATGCATATTTGAATTTCCTCAATTGCATTCATGCATTCCACTTACATATTTGATTCTTACCCATCATTTTGCATATTTGAATTCTCCCTCGACATGCATTTTCATTGTTTGCATGTTTGAATCTTTCCGACTTCTGTTTTTTTTTTCAAACCACAATGCATATATATATATTGGAAAATGAGTTTGAGGCAATCTTTTTATGAAAAATGTTTTGAGTAAAATTTTGGAGGAATTTTTGGCACAACTCCCTCTGGCTTTCCAACACATAGCCATCATGGGGTTGTCAACCAAAATTGGACTTCATTTCATTATATTTGTTTCCAGAGTGCTTGGTGCCTTCACTTTCATTCCACTCAAGCACTCTTTTCCAAAATTTTCACTCATGCATTTCCCGAGAATTTTTATTGTTTGCCCCAAGTTCAAGAAAAAGATTTTTTTTCTTTCTCCTTTTGGTTTTTTCCATTTGAATAATTGGAGTTTCTCCAAAATAAATTCCCTCCTTGTTGGAATCATTCTCCAACTCTTATTTTGTTCTTTTTTCTCCTTGAAAAAAAAATATATATCTGAGAGAATAAGTTCTGTAAAATTTAACTTGAGCCAACCTTTTGGAAAATGCTTTGAGCAAAAGTTTTGATGGAATTTGGCACAGCCCCCTTGACTTTAAAGCATATAGCCATTGTGGGGCTGTTGACCAAGTTGAACTTCATTTCTTTTTATTTGGATGCAAGGGTGTTTGGATTCTTCAAGTTCATCCCTTCCGCACTCAAGCACCCTTAAAACAAAATTCTTGCTCTCGCATCTCCCCAATTTTCCACGATGTTTTGTCTCAAGTTTAAGAAAAAGATTTTCTTTGATTTTCTTATTTGCATAGTTGGAGTCCTTCAAAAATAAACTTCTTCGATCTAAGGTTATCTCCAACTCTTTTCGAAAATTATTCTCAAAGAAAAATAATTTTGAGACAAATCCTTTTGGCTTTTCGTCTCGAAGTTAAGAAAAAGATTTCCCTTTCTCTTCTTTTCTATTTGTTCAATAAATCTAGGCTCCCCGGTCTTTAACCCCGGTAGAGTCCTCTTTGTCTTCGCTTTGTTTTTGTTTGTTTTGAATAAATAAAGCAGGTACAAGAACAAGTGTGGGGGGAGAGCTCTCGAGTTCTTCATCACGCACACATTCGAGATCTCCCCCACCAACACGATGCACAACCTCGCACTGATCGATCCATAAAAGAGTGGAGCCACCGGGACAAGAAAACAAATTTGGGTCGAACCTTTGTTTCGATCAAACATCCCATGGTCCACTTGGCCTCCACTTCATCCAAGGCGACGGTTTGCGCATCCTCTCTACTCCATCTCCCCAATTCATGAGTTAAAATAATCTTTTGAGTCAATCACTAAAATATAACTCAAGAATAAAATGAACTTTGTTGTTCCCTCAACATACATGCTTCTAGTTGGTTGGCCTGCATACTCTTTATTCCTCGCATCATACACCTGTTGCTTGTGAACACCAATCTCATAGGAACCCTTGTTTATCTAAGTTGTTGGTGAATGTGATATGGTTGGATGAGATGAATCATGCTTCTTCTGCATAGAGTGCTTGGGAATTTATCTTGCAAAAATTTAAAATCTATAGCTCTATGCTCCTCGATGATCTTATATTCCTACCAAAGCCATATGTTGACTACATTGGAAAACCTACACACATATGCTGCTTGTCATTACATTGAGCTTTATCAAAATTGTGTGACCCTAGTGAGAAACTTGTCATACTCTCTTGATCAAGATCACGTACACTCCACCTCACATGCTGAACTTCTACACTGGAAGTTAAGCAATACCACCATCCATCCACCAAAATAAGTACTCCACAAAAGCATTGTTACCTTTCTCTCTCTCTAATTATCATTGGAGACATGGCTATGCAAAAGAAAGAATAATCCTTGCTCATACAAAAGTAGAGCATGATGAAAAAAAAAAAGAGAAGGGATAATGTTGAAAAAAAAAAAAGAGAAAGAAAGAATCATAGCCATGTCCTCCTCAAACATTCAAAAAGAGAAAGAGAGAAGGAACGCAAAAAAGGAGTACAATTTCCACCACACCACCCTCATACACACTTGCACATCTTGATCGAGGTTGTATGACTTGCATTCTCCATGGATCCACCCTTTTGGTTCGGCAAAATATGTGATACAAGTATGCCTCTCTTTCATTCCCTACCAAGCTCCACATAAAGCCTTTTGTAGAAGTAGGATGAAAAGAGGCAAATCCAATGCCTTGGTAAGGAACCATACACATTGAGTGATTTGAGAGTGATCATTTGAGGAGTATGAGCTATGTTTTTACTTTGAAAATCTATCAAAAACCCAAGTTACTCAGCAGAGGGAATTATGATGACTCGAATCTAGAACGTTCCATTCCTCAACCGCCCAAGATGACATGGTAGACACATCAAAAGTTCACGGGTACAGATATGGCTTGGAATAACTTGTATGCTAGCATCATACCAATGGAAGTCGTGTTTTATCTTAATCTTCCACCTTCACTCGAGGACGAGCAAAGGCTCAAGTGTGGGGGTCTTGTTGACGGTCGTTACGGCACGATTTTGACCGTCAAATACCTGCACAAATGGAATCAAAGTAAAGACCAAACATAGTGGTAGGGCTTAAAACTAACGAATTCCACAAGTCTTGGTGAAATTATGGGTGCAGGTGCAATCAAGATGAATCCTATACAAACCCGAGGGAAAAGAGGCCCAAAACTCCAAGTCCTGGAAACTCAGTTTTTCCCGGAATAAAGATATCTTCCAAGGGCCCAATAACCGAGAGAAACACTCAAGTCTACCCATAGCACTCGGGACTAAGGTAAAGGAACAGAGGGGAGGCCACCTGCCAAGGCCCAGCCCAGGTGGGGCCAGCCACAGGTCGGCCGACCCCCCCTAGCTGGGTCGGCCGACCCCCCCTCAAGACCAATGAGGCCCACTCTTCTATGGCGGTTCGCAACCGACGTTGCAATGTCGGTTCCCCCTGCAATCAATGATACCACCTCGCGGAACCGACTCAATTCCACCGACCTTGGAGGCTATAAATAAAGGGGTACCCCCCCTCCTAGAACAGAAGACAACACACATTGACACCAAGAGGAATCCATTCTCTAGCATTAGACTAGTCTCTAGGCTGTAGAGGAGTAGAGGGGAGAGTTTGGTAGAGGAGAGGGCTATCCTCCCTTTGTGAGGACTTAGCCCAATCTTGTATCTTGAGG
The DNA here is from genome assembly GCA_007726485.1 of Eragrostis curvula. Taxonomy (NCBI): domain Eukaryota; kingdom Viridiplantae; phylum Streptophyta; class Magnoliopsida; order Poales; family Poaceae; genus Eragrostis; species Eragrostis curvula. The sequence continues at coordinate 26,454,215 of CM017441.1, read as the reverse complement.
ATATTTGCTAATAATATATTGTTCGTCGTTCGTTCTTCGTTCGTTCGTCGTTCGTTCATCGTGCGTCGTTCATCGTAGTAAGTATCAAGGTCCACCTCAATAGAATTATCTTCTTTATTCCTTATGACTTATGATTGTACTAGTATGATAGCCATGTGCTTTCTATGTGGTTGTTATCTAGTCATGATTGGTTGCTTCATGCTTGACATACCTTTATTCATTCGTTTATGTCCTTACACTCGATTCATGCATGAAGTGGTGAGACATGCTCGGGCCCATAACTTGTTAATCCGTAGGGTTAGAGTTATGTGCGATATAGATCGTAGCTTGTTAATCCGCAGGGTTAGAGTTACGCATGTCTCACCCATTGACTTGATGATCCGTAGGGTCAGAGTCATGCATGTTCTAGCACTTGATCTGTTGATCCGTCGGGTCAGGATTAGGTGTACTCTTATTCCCGACTTGATGATCCGAAGGGTCAAAGTCCCATGGGAATCGAGAGTACTGTTTAGCAATGTGAGCGTGGTGCTTAGGTTGATAAACAGCTTTGGGTGTTTGGTTGTCTGCTTGAACAAGAGAAGGTCTGGCAGCAAGGACTTAATTGCCTTGCTGTCACGTGACCCTAGGACTGGCATAGGGACTTAATAGCCCTAGTGTCACGTGTCCTGGTAGAGGGTTGCCGGTAGGTGGTGACAGCCCTGCTGTGCTTAATCCTCTTTGTTCTACGGTAGATAGCCTTGATTGCCTGGTAGAAGGAATACCGGTAGGTGGTGACAGCCCTGCTGGTTACCCCCCTTGTTCCAGGTTGACATAGAGCTTAGACTTGTATGTGTTGCATGAGCGGGAATATTAGAAGTACAAAAGGACCCTTCTCGGCTCTCTTCTTAACCCTGCTTAGCCTAGGCTTAGTTCTAGTGTTAGATTGGATTGCTCTGGTTGTGTTGTCACTACTACTCATTATTATTATCCTTACCCCTGTTTAGGCCTTGGTACTTTATTAGTTATATGATTATGAACATTGCTATCTCGTAAACCACTGCCTTCCCTGTGGAAAATACGATACCCTTGAATACTCACGGGTGAAGTGCTACAACGGTATTCTCCGTGCGCTTGCGGATTTACCTGTGACCGTAAGAAATACCAACAGTGAGCCTCAAACCTCCTGTGCTGCCTCCCGTAGGAGGACCCTATTGGCGTCTCTTACGGTCGCGCGGGAAACACGCGACCGCGGGGAGACGCCGGGGGTTATGGAATTGTTCACTTGCACTATTTAACCAAATAATCCACAACTAGTAACAAGTACTAGATATGAATTATAAGGTTTGTCATGTTAAATAGAATATTCGCAAGCGGACGGATAACCCGTTGTAGCATTTCACCCGAGAGTATTCCAGGGTATCGTATTTATATTTTCCCAAAGGAAGACATGGTTGACAAGAGTACTTATGTTCATGGTGTTACAAACGATAGGTGATATAACCACATTCCAATGCAGGGGTAAGGTTTAATAATAATAAGGATAGTGCGACACACACGAAGGCATTCCACTCTCTCTAATAAAAGGCGAGAGACAATCCTAAGCAATGCTAAGTTAGACTAGCGAGCTACTACTCCAAAGGTACAACATTCATATAGCGTGCACAACCTCCTGAGTGGGGTCTGACCCTCGGGAGCCCTCGACGAACCCGCTCCTCGGGTCGGAGTCTCCTGAGTAGAGAACCTCACTCGGGTAGACCTCCTGAGTGGGGTCTGACCCTCGGTGAGCCTCAAACCTCCTGTGCTGCCTCCCGTAGGAGGACCCTGTCCTCGTAGAGCACGGCGAACAGCTGCATCTGTCAGAGGGTCACCTGTGTGAACTGGAACTCGAGGCTTCTTAGCCTTGGGCTCCACCACTGCCTTGCCCTTCCCTCTGCCCTGGTCACCAGAACCTCTACCCCTGCCTCTGTCTCTGGCCATAGCTGCTAGCTGAGCTGACCTCTGACAAGATAGGGCAAGTGAGCTTGGCTCACCAACCCGTCCACTGACAAACTGACTGCCAAAGATAGGATCAAGGGCTTGGCCCTAAATCCGTCCACTGGTCACTGCACTGTCAACTGTCTCTATCCTCTGGGCTGACCACTGACAACTGCCACTGCACGATAGGAATAAAGACAGGGTATATGAGTATAGAATAACCTACTATGATCTACAAGCAAGAATCGTAGGTAAGCGCATAAAAATCTATGTGAAGTCCTAGCGCTGAGGTGAAGGACACAATGCCGGCAAGCTAAGCAATATGAGCAACGGCATTGTCGATTATGGGTGGAGATCAACTAGTGCACATACAAGCATAGCAAGCAACTCAATGTGGCACTAATCGAGGAATTAACACTAGTGTGATGTGCAAATGATGGAATTAAGCACGGCGATCAACACTAGTGCCTATATGTCATACAAAGCAATGAACTTTTCGATGAATATGACATATAGCAGAGGAATTCAACCTATACTAGCATCAATTTGAATGCGCACACATCGGCACATGCTAGCAAGGTTGGAATTCATGAAATTAGGGCATAAATCGACGAAAAGAAATGAATTTTTTGATGCCCTAAGAAATCCTGACCAGCTACTGTGCAATCCAAGAAGTGAATCAACATTTGGTCGCCAGAATCAACAATAGGTCGCTGGAATCCTCACCGAAGCTCGGGAAGAAGATGGTGGTGAGGTCACGATCAGGCTCGACTCTTCCTCCTTAGCGCACACGAGCGGCTACCCCTGGTTATGCACACAGAGGACAGCGGAGAAGAGCTCCTGACCGAGCTTTGCGGCGGCGCGAGGCAGCAGGGCGCGGCGAGGCTAGGGTTCGCTGGCTCGGGGGCTATGGCGCGGCACGATGGAGCAGGGCGGCGTGCTGCAGTGGCGGAGCTGCTGCGCAAGACGGCAGTGGTGCTCGATGGCGGCGATGGCCTGTGACGGCGATGGCGAGGTGTGGCGGTGGCGGGAGCGGAGGAGCGCGCGCGCGGGAGCAAGGAAGACGGTGGCGACGACGATTTGCACAGTAACGGGACGAAATTCATTGAGATTAGGGTTGGAAACCAATGGACGGCCGAGATCGATTGAAAAATTGAATCAACGGCTTAGATTGGAAGATGAATAATGGTCAACCCTAGGTCACCGTATGATATGGTGATCAGGATGAACTGGACAACGCAGAAACGGTCACCGTATCGTACGGTGACTGGCACCGTATGATATAGTGACAGTAATCATCCAGTTCAAACTGATCAGAGGCTTTTAGCCTCACCGTATCATACGGTGATAAGCACCGTATATTACGGTGACTTGCAGAAACGCTGAGTTCAAGGAAATTTCTTTCTATGTCCATACATCTCACACAAAAACCAAATAAACACCAAGTATGGACTAGAAAGGGAACTCTCAACCACTCTTTTGAAAATAAGCCAATATAGGCTGCACATAGGCATATAATAATTTTTGAAAACCAAATAAGATGCAAGCCAATAAGAGCCAAAAGAGATAAAACCAAAGGAGGGGTATGTATGAGCCCTTGCCAGTGACCCGTGCGATTAGATTTAACCTCGAGGATCATTGTGCAATGCTCAATGGGCATGAAGCTCCAATCCTTTCCTTTAATCACACTTTTATGGGATGTGGTATCATATGAAACATGAAGCACTTTCCACATAGTGTGATGGCTCCTTTGTGATTTCCTATATGCAATGCATGAAACAAGCATATCATACAAATGCAAGTAAAAGTAAATATGCCATGTGAGATGCAAGCAAATTTAAAGACATTGCATAAAGGAAACCTACTCAAGGTCAAGTTTGAACCTTTCTCAAGCTTACTCACCATGAACCAAACCTTGCCTTGAGTCATACGAGCCACCAACTCAAACATCCCCTATGTTCATGGCTATCTTGAGAAAGTTAGTCCTTGAACAAATTTTTATGTTCTTTTCTTTTTAGTTATTTACATATGCATGGATGCAAACATACTAGTTCACAAAGGAGCTCCTAGCTACCATGCAAGACAAATGCAAGAAAAGAAAACTACCACTACTATGATACAAGGGTATCTCCTTGAAGAGTAGATATGTCGCTGAAGCATTCGAAGCTTGTGGTGGACCTCGATGAATATTCAACTTGGCACTTGGTCCACCACCACCATCCATCTAAGTCCCGGTCTTGCGGGCCCACTCGTACTTCATTGGCCGCTCACGGTCAACAACGCACTTGGGAACCCAAATCTTCCCAATCTTCCGCTTCTTGTCCAGTGGTCCAGGTGCCTTTTCCTTCACCTTGCCCTTCTTGTCCCTAAAGAGCTTGAAGTGTGTGTTCTCATGGAACAAGTTAGCATTAGGCATGGCATTGGAACTCCTCACCTTGGGGCAATTCTTGTAAGTGTGTCCATCTTGACAACACTTCACACAATAGTAGTCATCCGCCAAGAGAGGAACCACCCAAGATGGGATGGTGTCTTCATTTCCGATGATGTTGATGGTGGCGGGGTAGGAACCAAGGCCCTTGTGTGCGGCGTTGTTGATGAGATTCCTTCCAAGGATTTGCTTGTGAATGGTTCTTCCCCTTGTAAGCCTCTCAAAGCCATCCATCACCATCTTCCTCTCCTCCTTGAGCTTGTGATATTCCTTCAAAATAGTCTCATCAAGCGAAACATGCTCACGAGAGGGGGTTAGCTCATCACAAGTAATATAAGATGAATTTGAAGTAGATGAGCTAGAAGAGGATTTGTTACTCATTTCGAGGTTGAGCGCTTGATATGCAACTTCATGGGCCTCATGCTTCTCATAGAGATTCTCGTAGTCTTCTTCCACAATCTTGTGAGAAGTGCCAAGGTCCTTGAGCTCACCCTCTAGTTGCTCAAATCAGAACACGGCCACTTCATGCTCCTTCTCAAGCCTTGCAATGGTCTTGTCCTTCTTCTTTAACATCTTCCCGGCAAGATCAAGAGCACACATCAATTCCTTGTAGGTTGGCCGGTCTTCCTCTTCAAATTCTTCATCTTCACTTCCACTCTCCTCATCCTCATCATCACTATCAAAGTCCATTGCCATCAAGCACATGGGAGGTGGAGGTAGGTCACTTGTCACACCCCAAAATTTCTAATTTTGGAATGTGACTATAATTTCACTAAGTTTTGAAAGATTTTGAAATAGATTAAAATTTTCTTAGAATTATTTAGGTTGTTAACAATTCTCTTTAGGCAAAAGAATTATTTTCTAAATTAAATAATAAATTTAGGTTATATTATAAATGTTTGTTGCATTCATGCTGGTTAGATGCATGTAGGATTTTCTTTGTATGGAAAAGTATTAAAAAAAAAACCCCGATTAGAATTTGTTTTCTTTTAATCTAGGAAATAGAAACGAGAAATATAATCCGCAGCGAGGCCTTGTGTCAATTCCTTTTTGCTCGACTCATTTCTTCTCTTCCGTTGGTGTTATTTTCTATTCCCGCCCAAAAGGTTTCCTCCATCTTTCGCCCATGTTCGAGCCGGAGTCCACTACAGCCACTTGTAATGCCATATATGCCCTAGCCCCAACCCATGCGGCCCTAAATCCTAAACACAATCGCCGCCATTCCGCCATTGGAGTCAAACTCGAACTCCTCAACGCCTCACAATGAGCCGCTCCGCCTCCGCCTTTGATGAGTTTGCGTGCAGCTATACCATGTCCTATCCCTTAAGATCAATGACCAGTACCGTCTCTCTTTCCGCTCGTTGTTGTCTACCTGTCCAGCACATGTTACCGGCAACACCATCTATGTTCAGCCCACCTACCATATGTGCTGAAATGGAAAGAGACAAACAATTAAATACCGCCAATCAATGCTTTTATTGCCTTCCTTTCTTTCTCTACCTCTTTCCTAAGCAACCAGCCCTCCTCCCCTATAAATCCAGGCCCTCCCCACGTCCTCCCCATTGCCCTCAAACACAAACAACGCCGCCAGGCTGCTGCCGCCGCTCCCTGCACTCGCGCCCAGCCACGTCGCCCCCTGTTGGCATCCGCGTTCCCGGCGATCTACCCAATCAAACACCGCCAAAATTTACCAGGAGGTGCGCCTTGTTGTCCTCTACAACATACCTGAAGATCTCGGCGAGATCTGCCCCGACGCGACCAGGATCTGCTGCACCGTCATCACTGCCCTCCAGATCTGGATGCGCCCAGCGCCTGATGGTAATTCTATTCGATGTTCCTGTCGATTCCTGCCTTTCGTTAGTCCCTAAACCATACACACGCGTGTTCCATCAAGTTGTCTTCGTCCTCACAGGAGGGATTCCCTTGATCTGCATCGAAGCCACCAGGAACGCGATCCAAACAGACATCGCCGCTGCAGGACCACGTCATGTTCTAACAGGTCGATCTCCTTCTCCTTTCTGTTACTGTCCAAACCGTCTTGTCAGAACGTGTTCTAGAGGGTCCTGAATATTTCTGTTCAAATCTTATATCATATCATGCTGCCAATCCACGGGAACGCTCACGTTTATCCTGTTCAAGCGTGTCTGTTTTTCTTGTTTAGTCCTGAAAACTTGAAAACGTCATAACTTTTTAGTCGTAGCTTTGTTTTCAGCGATTCTTGCGCTCAAATGATCGTAGAGACGAGCACTTTCTGTTAGTGCTGTTTTTGTAGTCTTTAGATGATGTTTGGTGTACTGTTCTGAATTGTTTGTGTTTGTTGCTTTGTATGTTATCGTTAAATAGAGAACGCGCTGTTCGAGAGAACCACCGAGATGAAGATCAAGAACTTGAAGGCTCTGAGCAGCAGCACCCAGGTTGAGGCAAGTGTCCTTGACGCATTTTGATCCTATTTTCATTCTCCCTCTAGTTTAGTTTTGCATTGCGTTTAATTTGAATCCTATGTGTCATTATCCTGTTCCTTATCATTCCTTGTCGCCTGGGTGTGGTAGTTGATAGTGGTTTGATCGGGTAGGTCATGCTTAGCTTGCTGATCTGGTTGGGTTAATTTAATTTTGCTAATAATCTTGACTAATGGTTCACTTGCACGTTAATCATGGGGATGGTGTAACCTTTTAGCAACATGGAACTTAGGTGTGCTGTAGCTTGAGCAAGTGGGATGTTTGATGATGGTGCAGTATGCACGAGACTTCGGTTTGTGTTAGTCTTGCTCAAGCTAGCTAAGGACCGGTTCGTGGAGCGACAACCCAGGATTTACAGTGCCATCACAAGGCTGCTATGGAACAGCTTGGCTGATTAATTAGGAATTCTCCCAGTTTTGTATGAGCATGTTGGAGGCGCGGGGACGGACAGGGTACTTAAAGGTAGTCTTATGACCCGCAAGGCACAAGAGGGGGCTCTTGGGTGGACAGGTTACTTAAAGGTAGTCCCCCATCGGTGGAACCTTAGTGGGCGAGTACATGCTGGGAGACCCTTTGTAAAAGCCTCGTAGTGATCTCCTGGCCGCACACCTAAGGAAGTGTGCATGTGCTTGGCCGGCATCGGCATAAAGGAGACTTTAGTCCATCTGGCAACAGAGGACGAAATCACGACTTGTGGGTAAAGTGGTACAACCTCTGCAGAGTGTAAAACTGTCATGACAGCCGTGCTCACGGTCAAGAGCGACCTGGATCCTCACATGATTAGTGGCCTTTGGTTGGGAATGGTTGGTTGGTGGTTGGTTTGCATGGTTTCCAGGTAGGAGCCATGTTTGGTTTTGGTTCAGGTAGAACCTAGTTGGCTGGTTGGTTCTTTTGGGAGGGTTAACACATATAGTAAATAGGTGCTTTAATAAGTGTCTTAGTGGTAGTTGCTTTCTGCTATAAACCATGTTGATAGCCTTTCTTTCATATAAGCTTGCATGTCATCTTTTCCTACACTTGCGGAGTACGGAAGGTACTCACGCTTGCTATTTCCTCTACAATCATGATATGCTGCTCAGAGAGTGAAGATGGACCACTTGGAGATGATGGTGAAGGCTAAGCTTGTGGAGCCCCCGGTCGACTGCCTGTGGCGTTATGGAGCCGTCCGCTAGCGTTTGTATTTCTTTTAGTCCTTTGAGACATTTATTGTAATATTTAACGATGTAATTATGACATTGGTTATCTGTTTTACTTTACTTTGTCCTATATGTGTGAAACTTGATCCTGGGCACACATATAGATGAGCATTCGGTTTTGGCCTTAAAACCGGGTGTGACAGAGTGGTATCAGAGCCGTGTCGACCGTAGGACGCAAGCTTAGATAGAATGGTTGCCCAAAATCTTATTTTCAAACCTATTTTGAAAAATTCTGATTTGTATGCTCTGTAAATCTTTCTATTTTCTCTTCTCAACTTACCTATTCTTTCTCAATTTCATAAATTTATTTTATCCTTTCTATCTTCCAGAGCATCATTATTAACCATAGGAGTTTGCCCCAGTCTTCTTAATAATGTTGTAGAGCGTTGTTGCTTGAGTGTGGTGTGCTTTGTATTGATTTGGATTTTTGTTTGAGTGGTGATGTGTTGTGAAGCGCTTGCCTTTACAATGACATCCTTCCTAATGTAAACATAGATATAGGATTAGCTTAGTTGGGTTCCCTCTCCTATCCTTCTTTCATTCTTGGCCCTTGTTGCTCTTTTCCTTTTCCCATTGTTCTACTTTGGAGAAAGGAGATGCAAAGTAATGCTTTCCGATGGCGCCAACAGCACACCGAAGCAGATGCAATAGAAAAGTCGACGCAAGATTCCAAGTGCTAACCTAAGTGGGGTAGAGCACATCTCTAACCTTATCTTTGGAGTGGATTGGATATGCAAGATCAAGGAAAAGTTATCGAGCTGAAGAATGAGAAGCCGAGTTACCCATCCTATCTGTTATTCTTGCTAGCCACACCGAATCTCGGGACGAGATTCTTGTTAAGTGGGGTAGTTTGTCACACCCCAAAATTTCTAATTTTGGAATGTGACTATAATTTCACTAAGTTTTGAAAGATTTTGAAATAGATTAAAATTTTCTTAGAATTATTTAGGTTGTTAACAATTCTCTTTAGGCAAAAGAATTATTTTCTAAATTAAATAATAAATTTAGGTTATATTATAAATGTTTGTTGCATTCATGCTGGTTAGATGCATGTAGGATTTTCTTTGTATGGAAAAGTATTTAAAAAAAAAACCCCGATTAGAATTTGTTTTCTTTTAATCTAGGAAATAGAAACGAGAAATATAATCCGCAGCGAGGCCTTGTGTCAATTCCTTTTTGCTCGACTCATTTCTTCTCTTCCGTTGGTGTTATTTTCTATTCCCGCCCAAAAGGTTTCCTCCATCTTTCGCCCATGTTCGAGCCGGAGTCCACTACAGCCACTTGTAATGCCATATATGCCCTAGCCCCAACCCATGCGGCCCTAAATCCTAAACACAATCGCCGCCATTCCGCCATTGGAGTCAAACTCGAACTCCTCAACGCCTCACAATGAGCCGCTCCGCCTCCGCCTTTGATGAGTTTGCGTGCAGCTATACCATGTCCTATCCCTTAAGATCAATGACCAGTACCGTCTCTCTTTCCGCTCGTTGTTGTCTACCTGTCCAGCACATGTTACCGGCAACACCATCTATGTTCAGCCCACCTACCATATGTGCTGAAATGGAAAGAGACAAACAATTAAATACCGCCAATCAATGCTTTTATTGCCTTCCTTTCTTTCTCTACCTCTTTCCTAAGCAACCAGCCCTCCTCCCCTATAAATCCAGGCCCTCCCCACGTCCTCCCCATTGCCCTCAAACACAAACAACGCCGCCAGGCTGCTGCCGCCGCTCCCTGCACTCGCGCCCAGCCACGTCGCCCCCTGTTGGCATCCGCGTTCCCGGCGATCTACCCAATCAAACACCGCCAAAATTTACCAGGAGGTGCGCCTTGTTGTCCTCTACAACATACCTGAAGATCTCGGCGAGATCTGCCCCGACGCGACCAGGATCTGCTGCACCGTCATCACTGCCCTCCAGATCTGGATGCGCCCAGCGCCTGATGGTAATTCTATTCGATGTTCCTGTCGATTCCTGCCTTTCGTTAGTCCCTAAACCATACACACGCGTGTTCCATCAAGTTGTCTTCGTCCTCACAGGAGGGATTCCCTTGATCTGCATCGAAGCCACCAGGAACGCGATCCAAACAGACATCGCCGCTGCAGGACCACGTCATGTTCTAACAGGTCGATCTCCTTCTCCTTTCTGTTACTGTCCAAACCGTCTTGTCAGAACGTGTTCTAGAGGGTCCTGAATATTTCTGTTCAAATCTTATATCATATCATGCTGCCAATCCACGGGAACGCTCACGTTTATCCTGTTCAAGCGTGTCTGTTTTTCTTGTTTAGTCCTGAAAACTTGAAAACGTCATAACTTTTTAGTCGTAGCTTTGTTTTCAGCGATTCTTGCGCTCAAATGATCGTAGAGACGAGCACTTTCTGTTAGTGCTGTTTTTGTAGTCTTTAGATGATGTTTGGTGTACTGTTCTGAATTGTTTGTGTTTGTTGCTTTGTATGTTATCGTTAAATAGAGAACGCGCTGTTCGAGAGAACCACCGAGATGAAGATCAAGAACTTGAAGGCTCTGAGCAGCAGCACCCAGGTTGAGGCAAGTGTCCTTGACGCATTTTGATCCTATTTTCATTCTCCCTCTAGTTTAGTTTTGCATTGCGTTTAATTTGAATCCTATGTGTCATTATCCTGTTCCTTATCATTCCTTGTCGCCTGGGTGTGGTAGTTGATAGTGGTTTGATCGGGTAGGTCATGCTTAGCTTGCTGATCTGGTTGGGTTAATTTAATTTTGCTAATAATCTTGACTAATGGTTCACTTGCACGTTAATCATGGGGATGGTGTAACCTTTTAGCAACATGGAACTTAGGTGTGCTGTAGCTTGAGCAAGTGGGATGTTTGATGATGGTGCAGTATGCACGAGACTTCGGTTTGTGTTAGTCTTGCTCAAGCTAGCTAAGGACCGGTTCGTGGAGCGACAACCCAGGATTTACAGTGCCATCACAAGGCTGCTATGGAACAGCTTGGCTGATTAATTAGGAATTCTCCCAGTTTTGTATGAGCATGTTGGAGGCGCGGGGACGGACAGGGTACTTAAAGGTAGTTTTATGACCCGCAAGGCACAAGAGGGGGCTCTTGGGTGGACAGGTTACTTAAAGGTAGTCCCCCATCGGTGGAACCTTAGTGGGCGAGTACATGCTGGGAGACCCTTTGTAAAAGCCTCGTAGTGATCTCCTGGCCGCACACCTAAGGAAGTGTGCATGTGCTTGGCCGGCATCGGCATAAAGGAGACTTTAGTCCATCTGGCAACAGAGGACGAAATCACGACTTGTGGGTAAAGTGGTACAACCTCTGCAGAGTGTAAAACTGTCATGACAGCCGTGCTCACGGTCAAGAGCGACCTGGATCCTCACATGATTAGTGGCCTTTGGTTGGGAATGGTTGGTTGGTGGTTGGTTTGCATGGTTTCCAGGTAGGAGCCATGTTTGGTTTTGGTTCAGGTAGAACCTAGTTGGCTGGTTGGTTCTTTTGGGAGGGTTAACACATATAGTAAATAGGTGCTTTAATAAGTGTCTTAGTGGTAGTTGCTTTCTGCTATAAACCATGTTGATAGCCTTTCTTTCATATAAGCTTGCATGTCATCTTTTCCTACATTTGCGGAGTACGGAAGGTACTCACGCTTGCTATTTCCTCTACAATCATGATATGCTGCTCAGAGAGTGAAGATGGACCACTTGGAGATGATGGTGAAGGCTAAGCTTGTGGAGCCCCCGGTCGACTGCCTGTGGCGTTATGGAGCCGTCCGCTAGCGTTTGTATTTCTTTTAGTCCTTTGAGACATTTATTGTAATATTTAACGATGTAATTATGACATTGGTTATCTGTTTTACTTTACTTTGTCCTATATGTGTGAAACTTGATCCTGGGCACACATATAGATGAGCATTCGGTTTTGGCCTTAAAACCGGGTGTGACATCACTTGTGATGTTAGTGAGCACAATCCCGGCAACTTGCTTGCCCTTGTGAGATGTGTCGTCACTATCTTCTTCCTCCTTGCTTGACTCATCGTCGGTCACCCAATCTTGTGCCACGAAGCCCCTTTGTGATGTCTCTTCTTATCTTCAGCCTTGGGATTGTCCTTCTTGACGAATTTCTTCTTGTTCTTGTACTTGACCCTTGACTCTTCTTCTTCATCATCACTAGACTCTTGTGGCTTCTTCTTAGGCTTCTTGATGGGCTTAGTGCACTCCTTTGCAAAGTGGCCTTTGTCACCACAATTATAGCACACAGAGTCCTTCTTTGACCTTCGATTGAAGAAGTTGCTTCTCTTCATGATGAGTGCGAGTTCGTCGGGGCGAATTTGCAAGTAATCTTCTTCATCAACATCTTCATCACCCTCATCTTCACTTGACTCGGGGACGATCACCTTTTTGTTCTTCTTCTTGCTCGTGCCCTCAGCCGGAAATGCAAGGTTCTTGTTCGGCTTCTCGTCGGGCATGTAGTCGAGGTGGTAGCTCTCGAAGGCGGTGATCTTCCCGATCAACTTGTGTGTCGTGAGGTCTTCGAGTGAGGTGTTGAAGAGGCATGTGATGAGGGAGTCGTACTTTTTCCTCGGTAGAATCCTCAGGATCTTGCACACGAGGTCGGCATCCTTGATCTTCTCCTTCACCCCGAGTGAGTTGATGTCCTCTACAATCAAGTTCAAGCAAGAATATGCATCATTAATAGATTCACTTGAAGTCATAGTAAAGGAGTCATACTTATCTTTGAGCACATAATATCTTTCCTCTTTCACGTCCGAGGAACCCTCATGAGTAACTTGTATTTGTTGCCAAATCTCATGAGCGGTACCCGCGGACTTGATGCGAGCAAAGACATCAAACAAAGCATTTTTAGCTTTAGCATTAGCCTTAGTGAGTTTTTCATCGACCGTCCCGTTGTCCGCGACAAGCACAACCAATTCATTTGTCACACGCCACGTGTCGGGATCGATAGCCTCTAGGTTAGCTTGCATGCGAGACTTCCAATAGGCATAGTCGGTCCCGTCAAATGTGGGTGGCCCGCTTCCTCCCGGCATCCTTACTCAAAGGCAGTTAAGCCCTATTTTGAGCACGAGGCTCTGATACCACTTGTAAAGTTCACGGAGTACCGAGAGGGGGGGGGGGGGGTTGAATCGGTAGTCACTTTTTACTTCCTTCGGTAGGGTACTTTAGCAACCTAATATCAAGTTAGGTGATGACAAGAAGCAAGCGATGTGCACACACTAGCAAGACTAGCAAAGAGCAACCCTACACAAGCAATTCTACCAAGAGCAAAGCAACCCTATCAATCAAGTCTACTAGCAAGAAGTAAATACGGAATATTAAATGCTAGTAAGTAAAGAGATGTGATAGAGATTGCTCATGGATTTTTAGCCCGTGGTATCGGGAGGATGGCGCCTCCCCCTACTCCACGTTGGGTCACTCCCGCCGGAGTCTCGACCCCTCCCTCCGCTCGATGGCGATCCCTTCTAGAGCATTCTTCACCCTCCGAGTGAAGACGCGGGCACGTCCCGCCGGCAACTCCGGATGCTCCTCTGAAGGTAAGGATCCACACGTGATGCGGTCCAAAGGGCGCTCTCTTCACGTAGCTTCTTTCACACAGGAAGCTTGAAGACCGTGTACAAACTTGCGGTGATTTCCACACTCTTGGCAAGCTCACCACCGACGCCTAACCGGTCTAGGTCTTGCCATAGACCAAGAGTAACAACCCAAGATGACTCTCTATGCACACACTAGCCCTAGAGATCAAAGGATGCTCTTGTTACTCTCTCACAAGCACTAGGGTCACTCCAAATCCTCAACAAGCGCTCTTTCTTCTTGCTCTTGGCTTTCCTTGGGCAACCTCACCTGTTCCACTGGCCAAGAGACCCTCAAAGGGGTAGGCAACCAACTATTTATAGCCCACAACACATAAACTAGCCGTTGCCTCAAAAGTAGTCTTTTCTGCGCCGCCACCGTATCATACGGTGCTCTAGTCACCGTATCATACGGTGACTACATCCTCTTCAGCCTTCCCTGCTGTCTTCACTGATCTCGCAGTCACCGTATCATACGGTGACTACTTCCTTTCCATCTTCAGCAACTTGTCCAAATTGCACTTCCTCTGGAAACCATACGGTGACCCACCGTATCATACGGTGACCATCATACGGTGACTCTATCAGTGACTCTCCTTTCACTGGATTTTCCTGTCCATAGTCACCGTATCATACGCTGACTATCACCGTATCATACGGTGACTTCTTCTCTCTGAATCTGCAGAAACTGCCAACTCCCTGGAAACCATACGGTGACCACCGTATCATACGGTGACTATCACCCCTCATCATATGGTGACTCCAGAAGAGATTTCCTGTCTTCAGTTCTGCAATTCCTGTAGTCACTGTATCATACGGTGACTAGCACCGTATCATACGGTGACTTCTGCCTGACCCTAGCCTCTGAGAGCCTCACATTGCATCCAATGATCTCTACCATTAGTGTGCACTAAGAGAACCAACTCGAACCCTCTTGATAGTCCGGTGTTTCCTATGGACTCAAGCCTACATCTACACCAAGCCAACACCTGCTTGGTTCTAGCATGTGCTTAGCCTTGATCCATCTCCTCAACCGTGACTTCATCAAGCCCAATGTCCCGAGTTGTCGAGGCAACCAATCATCGAGATATCCAATAGAGAAATGGTTGACGTAGTCCTCCGTCATATGTGACCATAGGCAACAACCTACAAAAGAGTTAGTCACATACAACATGATCATCCAATCACCAAAACATTCATACCTTTGGGGTTTTCATACTCCAATGGTCATGAAGCTTACAATCTCCCCTTTTTTGGTGATTGGTGACAATATACGTAAAAGATATGGAAAGAAAGCGCAAGTAATGATCGAGAAGATTGAATGAGACAGAAAGGCTCGACTAGACCGCTCAAGTAAAGGATACAGTTGAATGCAAGAGCAAGAGCGTCGTAGTACTCGATCACTAAGAACTATACATCATGTTATAGGATAGATAACGAGAGTAGAACATGATGAGTAGTGAAGTGAGGGACATAGCTCAAAAGAGGTATCACCTGCAAAATAGAGTTAGTGCACAAGGGTGATATATGAATAGAGGGCAAGTGAGCAATATCCACCACTCCTGTGATGATATGATAACGAATAATTCCTACACAAAGCAAGTTAGTCAACAAATCATCACAAGAATACGATACATACACGAGGGATCAACACATACATCTCAGGCATAACGATACCAGATAGATATATAATACAAGTACAGAGTATGTAAAAGAAACCAAGTGCATTCTTGATGAGCTAAAGCAAGGCAAAGGAAGACCGAGCTCATCGAGAACCACGAACATCCAAAAGAATATACAAAAGAACTCCAAATGTCCTGACTATCCAAGGTGCCCGAGAGCTCCCCCTAGGTACAAGCACTCTTGATCAATTCTCACTCCCAACTCCCCCTAGACATTCTCTCCCCCTTTGGCACCAAGTACCAAAAAGATCATCGAGGAAAGATATGCTATCCTACGCATTGGGGTCTGGAGGTGGTGCAGTGGCCTCTGAAGTAGAAGAGCTGACTCCCCTTGAAGCTGTGCCTGCCACTGTAGCTGCTGTGCTGTCCTGCTGGGTGGGTGGCACTGGTGCTGTCCAAGTCCAAGTCCTGGGCATCCCAAAGTCTGGTGTGCGAGAACGACGAGTGTAGACAAGTCGTCCATCCAAGTCAAGAACAGGCCCATCTGGATCCTCGGCTATATGATGCCCTAACTCTGACTCTGAAGCTGTGTGTACAGAAGGAGTACGAGACCGAGTGCCAGAGCCAGGCTCGCTAACTGTCCAAGAAGTACTGCCTAGGGGTGCCTTCCCCGTGCTGCTCACCCTGAGAGCTGTGGCCTCTGCTGCAACCTCATCATAACCTGCATCAAGCATATCCTTCAGAATAACCTCGTAGGTCACAGCTGGCGTAGGAGAGGACGTCTCTAGAGCAGCAGTGTGAGCAACCCCTGTAGTGGTGATCACTGCCTCAGTAGCAACTGGAGGAGAGACCATGCTGTAAGTAGTAGGCGCTGAGGTGATAGGAGACTCAACCCCTGTAAAATCAAGGGAGCGTATTGGCATAGGAGAAGAGATCCTAGTTACAGAGGTGATGTGCTGAGCTGGAGTCACTGCCGATGTAGTACTCAGCAAGAAAGCAGATGGTGTCATGAACTCTCCTGGTGAGAAGGATGGTACTGAAGAAGGTCCTGCCTGAGTGTGACCTGCCATCCCTGAAGCTCCAGCAAACACTGAACCAAGAGGACTCTGAGATAGCTGTCCTGCAGGAGTCATCGGAGGAGAAAGCATGGTAGTGAACATCCCGAGAGCAGCTGTGGCCTGTGGTAGCTGTAGACCCTGTGGCGGCACAAGTGAGGGTAGAACCATCGGGGGAATATGAGGCATCCCCGGAACCAGCTGCCCAAGGTAGCTGAAAGCTGCAGCAAAGTAACCAAAGACACCTTGGTTGGCCATCTGCGTGTTCCTTAGTGTCTCTGCCATCTGCTGAGACCACTGTCTGTGCTCAGCCTCTCTCCTCTCCTGGTCCTGTCTCCACTGCTCCTGCTAATCAAGCCTCTGTCTGAGCATCTCAAGCTGAGCAAGCACTGAAGGATATGTGGAAGTAGCTGCTGCAGCTGGTGGAGCACTCACTGGTGGAGGTGGAGCTGGTGTGAAGTCTGGATCTGCTCCATGGTGCAGTGGGGACTCTAGTGAGAAGTCCCTCTCGTCAGTAGCTCCACTCTGCATGCTTGTGCCTCTAGCCTATGAGGAGCTGCTCTGTGAAGCATCAGCTCTCTGTATGCACCGTGGGTCACTAGGGGGCAACAACACATACTCTGTGGTCACCACAGTCATGAACCCATTCATCCACATCAGCCAGCAGATGAGAGGACCAAAAGGTAACATCCTAGAACCAACCCTCTCAGCTATCACATCCTGCATCTGACAAATGATAAGATCTGCTAAATCAAATGGCTGCTCAGTGAGGATGGAGGCAAGTGTCCACTGCACTAGACAAGAGAGATCTTGTCCTGATAACCCTCCCGGGGTACTTTGGTCCTGCTGAGCACTGCTCTCATAGCTCTAGCCCCGTGTGTCAGTCTGTAAGGCAGCCTGCTGTATCCCTGCTCATATGGTGGAGGAAAATCCACTCTCATAGCATCATCAGTAGGCACAACTCCCCCTGAAGGTCTGCGGGGTGGTCTGGCTCCCTCATGAGCGAGGTTGTGTAGAATCCTGTCACTAGCCTCAGCTTCCAGCACTCTGTGTATATCATCTCGAGTGAGTCTGACTGGCTGGCCCTCATATAAGAACCATATAGCACTCTTGTCATCAGCAACCCAGAGTGTAGCATAGAAGTCTCTCACTATATCAGTCCTGTACCTCATAGGTACCCCTAGCAGAGTCCTCAAGCCAGGCATGTATGTCATCCTGGACTCCATTTCTCTCCCAGCTGCTAGAGATAAACGAGATGGCACCACATACTTGTGGGAAGTGTATAGCTTGGACCCCTTCTCGCTCTCAGCTCTGAGCAAGGCCTCACCAATCTGCCTCTGTAGAATAGTCCAATATCTGGGGCCTGCCATCATGTCTCTGGACCTCAGAGGAGCCCATACGTGCTCAGCTACCTGCCTCAAAGACTGCAAGGTCCTAGTGTCGACCTTGAGGAAGTCTCTCTGGTGTGGAGCAGGTGCGGCAGCCTCTCTCATCATGGCCCTCTCAGCTAAGGCCCGTCTCCTCTTCCTCGACTCCTCATCCTGAGGTAGAGGGGTGTCACGGAAGAAACCACCACTGTCCACTCTAGCCTCAGCCTCCTCAAGCTCGTCCTCCTCCTCAAGCTCAACCTCCTCCTCCTCAGCACTGCCAGAACTGGAGGTAGAGCTGCTGTATGTGTCCTCAGCCTGTGGGACCTCCTCCGGAGCCCTCGACGAACCCGCTCCTCGGGTCGGAGTCTCCTGAGTAGAGAACCTCACTCGGGTAGACCTCCTGAGTGGGGTCTGACCCTCGGTGAGCCTCAAACCTCCTGTGCTGCCTCCCGTAGGAGGACCCTGTTGGCGTCTCTTACGGTCGCGCGGGAAACACGCGACCGCGGGGAGACGCCGGGGGTTATGGAATTGTTCACTTGCACTATTTAACCAAATAATCCACAACTAGTAACAAGTACTAGATATGAATTATAAGGTTTGTCATGTTAAATAGAATATCCGCAAGCGGACGGATAACCCGTTGTAGCATTTCACCCGAGAGTATTCCAGGGTATCGTATTTATATTTTCCCAAAGGAAGACATGGTTGACAAGAGTACTTATGTTCATGGTGTTACAAACGATAGGTGATATAACCACATTCCAATGCAGGGGTAAGGTTTAATAATAATAAGGATAGTGCGACACACACGAAGGCATTCCACTCTCTCTAATAAAAGGCGAGAGACAATCCTAAGCAATGCTAAGTTAGACTAGCGAGCTACTACTCCAAAGGTACAACATTCATATAGCGTGCACAACCTCTACCTATCATCTAGCGTCATGCAAGCACAAGCAAGCGTCTAATGCCTAGGCAACATCGGGAGATCCGGCATACGCAAGGTCTGCCTCGCGACTCCGGCCTATTTACGTACTCCTATGCCGTGCCCTAACGTGGAGGGTTCCTTTGGATGGACAGGGCTGTCACTTCCTGCCACCTACCTCTACAAACCGTGGGACACGCACATACCCAAGGGTGGATAGACTACCCCGGCACCATGCCGGCGTTACTAACCACGACTCTAGATCCCTCGAGGCACCCCCAACCCTTCGGATCGACGGGGTGATAAATCTAGAGCACCTTTGCAGGACAATGAGCCCGATGCCTAAACATGAGAACAACTAGCCTAACTAGCATAAACTAGATAAAAGGGATCAAAGCTACCACTAAGTCATGCATAAGCGTTTGTCGCTCAAGAACGAGCGACGAACGATGAACGATTAAGCAAGTTCAAGAATAATCGATGATCGAGTATGAACGAACGAAGAACGAATGATGAACGAGCATGAACGAACAACGAACGATCATACAAGATCATGATAGAACTAGCAAGCTCATAACAACTATATGAATACTTGTATTCCATAGATTAAATAACAAGTCTTACAAAGAGAGAGGAAGGATACAAGAGCGCTACCCAATTCTCTACAAGACTTTGGGAGCAATAGGGCAACCCACTACTCAGCCTAGCACTACCTAGAATTGCCTCTAGCTCTAGTGTGAGGAGGAGGGAATGATCCTTGTGTATTGTGTGTCTTGGAAGGAGGGGGGGTACCCCTCCTTATATAGGCTTTGAAGGTCGGTAACTTTGAGGCGGTTCCCGAGGTCGGTGGCATTTAATGTAGGGGGAACCGACCTCCAGAGGTCGGTAACAAACCGCCACAAAAAGTGGGACCCAGGGGGCCACCCTGCCAGGTCGGCCGACCTGGCCAGGGGGGTCGGCTGACCTGTGCCTGGCCCCTCCTGGGCTGGGCTTTGGCAGGTGGCTCCCCCTCTGGGCATTTGGCCTTAGTTGTGTTGGACTTTGACGAGATTTGGCCTTTTGTCTTGGAGTTGTATTCCCGCGGCGAACGTTGTTTTGTAGAAGTGTTGATTCGTCGCCTTGGGGCATGATTTCACCTGGATTTCTCCCTTATTCCACCTGCACACTAAAATCTAGAGGTACATGTGGAAATAGGTTATTCTTAAATAAAATGCGTGTAAAGAATGTCCAATCCTTCTTGTTTATTGAGCTAGTTGACGGTCGAAATTGGTCCGTAACGACCGTCAACAACTCCCCCAAGCTTACCCCTTGCTCGTCCCGAGCAAGAAGTATGACTTTAGGTTGTTGATCAGGAGTTGCTACAATGCCTACTTCTCAAAGGTACCAAGTGTGTAACAAAGATACTCATCCTTGAGTTGAATAAGTTGGCCAAGGTAACTCACCATTTTCCCTTAGTCCTTATGGGGCTTTTGCTTTATACTTCACCTTGGACGGTTGAGAGAGAGAACGGTGTACGAGCATTTGTTTTCTCATTCCTTGTCTTGCTTTTATTCTCCGGAGGTTTTCAAAAAGATTTTCAAAAATAAAACCAAGTTCCTCAAGTGATACTCTCGAATCGCTTAAGTGGTGTTTTCATTCCTCACCAAGGCATGTGTGTTGCCTCATCCTACATCTAATAGGCTTTTTGTGGAGCTCAAGGTAGGATATGAAGAGAGGCATACTTGCATTCATATTTTGCAAAACCAAAAGAGTGGATCCACGAAGATAGCAAGCCATACAATCAAAGATCAAGATGTGCAAGTGTGTATATGTGGATGGTGGTGTAAGTGACTACTCCTCTTTTTGTTCACCTCTCTTTATTTTATATTTTGGGGCATGGCTATCTTTTCTTCTTTCTTTTTCCATGCTCAAAATGAGGGTAGATAAATTTTCTTTTTCTTTTCATGCTCATCTTCTGTGAGCTTTATTTTCTTTCTTTCTTTTGCATAGCCATGCCTAATTTTGATATTTCAAGAGAGGTGAGGAGTGTCTTTATTTTGGTGGATGGTATGACATGTTGCTAACTTCCGGTGTAGAAGTTTAGCATATGAGGTGGAATGTGTACGTGATCTTGATCATGAGAGTATGAAAAGCATCTCACTAGGGTCACACAATTTTGATAAAGCTCAATGAAATGACAAGCAGCATATGTAAGGTTTTTCATTAAGTACTACATATGGCTTTGGTAGGAATTTATCATCACTGAGGAACTTATAATTTTTTTATGATTTTCGAAAACAAAATCTCCGGAGTTTTTCAAGCTTAATTTGGAACAAGATTGCATTAGCTCTTTTTACCATATCATCTCTCACAACAACTTAGGTTCAGTGCAAGCGTATGCTACCCACAAGTTTCAGGTTCTAAGCAAGTATTTTTCAGCCAACAAACTCAAAACTTGGAGAATACTAAGTTATAAACTAGGCACAAGAGAGAAATACGGCAGAGCAACTATTCATCATCTCAACATAGAAGAAAAAGAAACATTTTTACAGCACATAAAAAGAAACTACACTAATTATTTTTGTTCTTTTTAGTTTTGTTATTTTTATTTTGTTTTTCATATGAGAAGCAGGAACAAGCAAAAAATGAAAGGAAAAGGATACAAGTTGCGATACATGATACCTTAGCGGGGGGCATGGTGTCTCCCCCCCAAGCTTGTTCTTGCTCATGGGTTTGGTGGATTGAACCCCTTGTGGCGAAAGTAAGCCGAAAGATCGGCTTGTCCCCGCTCCGTCATGTTGGTGAGGTTGGTGAGCTGGGTGTCGGTGCGTTCTTGCCACTGATGGGTTTGTAGGATGTGTTGATTCAGCGCGTATTGAGTGTCTTCCGCCGTGGTCTCGAGCCTTCCCATTTGCTCGGAGAGGTTGTTCATTGCTTGCTCAAGGTGGAAACCTTGAGTCGCACCAGAGTCGGAGGAGTGTTCCTCCCATTGTTGTTGCGGAGTGAACATCCTTGGGTCATGCCCCGAGGTTTGCCACGCCGAGCCCCCGGCCATGTGCGGTGGCGGGGCTGAGTATACACCGGGAAAATACCCGGTGTGACCATACCCCGGGCCGCCATGAGCCATGGGCTGCGGTGTGGGTGCCTCGGAACTTGATGGCTGCTCCGACTTGCGCGTCCTCCTGCGAGAAGAAATACTCCTGCGCGCACTCTCCATTTCTTGGAGCTCAATGGTTAGATTTTTGCAAGTATACAAGCGAAGATCCGGGTTAGGTAACCGAAACTCGTTTGTATACCCGACAAAATAAAATATGAGGGAATCATTTGGACCACGCTTAAGTGTATGACCGCGAATAAGATAATCTTTGTTTATGAGCATGCGAGGAGTATCAATATATTCAACATTAGCATCATGCAAAGCACCTACTCCTGCAGCGATACGTGTAATCAACGAAGTGCACTCGATAGGTCCTATCATCCCAAAATTATCTAGCCATTGGTGAATCATGTATTGCACAGGAGAAATCTTAATTTTCTCAACCATAGCATAAAGAATTTTCATTTCATCCTCGCGCACAACTCTAATATCACTCCTAGGAAAAAGAGTGATGCCAATCCACATGTGCAAAAAGCGCAAAGTAGGGTGATGGATGTGATTAGTTCTAGGCTACACACAAGTTGAAAAACCCGTAATCCTTTCCCAAAATGCAAGCTTTGAAAAATCAGGAAGGGCACTATCAATATCAACATTGCAGCGAGTATTAAAGCCGAGTATCACGCTAAGGTCTTTCCATTTCAAACGGTATTCTTCCCGGAAAAACCGAAAAGTAATACCTTCATCTACTACTCGTAGGGTGCATAAAAACTGAAGTGTAAGCAAGCGGGAACTGACGGATACCCAAATCAGGGTATCCTGATCTGGGATACTTAATTCTGCTAACCGTCTCAGCTTAATTGTGTAGGGCCCACAGGAACAGACACACGACAACAGAGCGCTCGAGGGGCCCACGGCCGACCCCGAGGGCACATACAAGTTCCGCCTCGCCCGACCCCCAGTCGGGCGGGCCCACGACTTCCGCCCCGCTCGACCCCGAGTCGGGTGGGGTCCACAGACTCCGCCTCGCCCGACCCCCAGTCGGGCGGGTCCCGAACTCCGCCTCGCCCGACCCCCAGTCGGGCGGGCCCCGAACTCCGCCTCGCCCGACTCCCAGCCGGGCGGGCCCACAAGCCGCGCTTCGCCCGACCCCGAGTTGGGAGACTTCGTCGAGAAGATTTTCCTCTGGCAAGGAGGACAGGCATTTACGACGAGTAGCTGGGGAGCCTTAACTCTACCCAGCAACTCATATACTTGCAGGCACGCGATCTGACCTGCACAGTGACACCCGTCCCATCTCGCAGCGCCGCCTGACACCTCGAGTACAGCAGCGGGATGGCTACGGCATCATCATCACCCTGAACAGGGACGAAGACCGGACCGGCGACAAGACGGCCGCGACAGTCTGGGTTGACATCTCGACCACCTGCCCGGCGACCAGGCTGACAGGACGCCGCCTGACTAGAGCCACAGTAGCGGCTAGGGATCAGACTAGTGCGGCGTGTAGCCGCGCTGCCCACAACTCGAAAGCCTCGTTCCCATTTGTAAACCGGCTCACTCCTTGACTATAAAAGGAGAGCTGGGTGCATGAGGAGGAAAGAGTCCGGACAGAGATACAACGCACACAGACATAGAAATACACACGAAGAGGCTTGGAGTCTTCCTCCTCCCTCGTCAACACTTGTAGTTCCCCTCTGCAAGTCGAAACACGAACTACCCACGAACTGGACGTAGAGCATCGATTGCCTGAACCAGTATAAACCTTGCCTCTCTCGCAAAACCCTCACCATCATAGAAGATTGTTAGGCGCCGTAGTTACAAATTTACTTGTCGGCCGGTTTCTTAACACCGACAGTTGGCGCGCCAGGAAGGGGACCTCAGCGCGTTTGACATCTTCAGTTGATGGCGAGCCACGACATCGATTGGGGTCCGGGCGCTCTCGTGTACTTCGGGAGCCTGGAGTTCATCGTGGTCCGTGATGGGGGGCTTTCGCGCGTCGAACCGCCGGCACCCCCACAAAGGGCCCTCACCCTCGCCATGTCCGCGGGCGCGGAGCTCGTGGGTATGGCGGAGTACGACTACGACAGCGACGAGGATGACCTCCTCGACTACGACTCCGACGCCGGCAGTCACCACCCTTCGCGCGAGTGCATGGTGGTGGAAGCCGGTGGAGGTAGCCGCCGCAACGTTCACGACGTGGCGGCGCAGCCAGACCCTGCAGCGGTCGCGACGACGGCGGACGCCGGAGCGGCCGCAGAAGCCGCGCCCCTGCTTGTGACACAGGCGCAGCATGAAACCCCTCCGGCGAGCGCCGACCTCCGGGAGGGCGATGACCTGGAGCGTCTGCTCCAACGCCAACACGAGCTCGCAGAAGCCGCGCGGCGGCTCAAGGAGGAGCGCGAGCGGCTCGAACACGAGGTGGCGCAGCGCCAGGCCCTGCGCGAACGCGTGCGTGCCCATGGGCGCGAAGCCCGGCAGCGGATTCTGGCCGAGGCGGGCAACCTCGTGCCCAGATACACCAGGCCCAGCCAGAATGTCGCCGCGGCTGCGACACTTTTGCGCGCGCTCCCGCAACTGTCCAACGAGGACCAGCGAAGAATCCAGGGGGAGCTCAAGGACCTCCTGGACTTGGCGGCGGTGCAGCAGGCCGAGCGCGAGCAAAGCTCCGCTGCACGGCGGTGGGAATCCAGCGTTTCCTACCGCACGCCAAGCAAGCCGCGGCCACAACCCGAAAGTTCCGTCCACCAAACCCCCGAGCAAAGTGGGACTGGGGACGCGCCGCCGGTCCATCAGCGGATCGGCAGGATCCGCGACGCCCGCGACATTCTGCGGGCAAGGCGCCGCGAGCAAGGGCGAGGTCCACGGTGCGAAACCGAGGACTTTGTCTACGCTCCGCGGCGTGGCGGGAGATTTGACCCGGAGGAAGACAAGCCTCGGGCTCCGGTCCCGGCCGGCCCACGGGCTTTTGGCCGCGCCATCTTGCGGGCTCCCGTCCCCCAGCGGTTTCGGCCGCCCAGCAATATCACGAAGTACAACGGGGAGACGAATCCCGCGTTGTGGCTGGAGGACTACCGCCTGGCGTGCCAGGCCGGCTGATGTGAACAAGGGTGCCCGATCTTCCGATAGGTTCTGGTAAACGACGATTTGGTGGAGACTTGACACAAATCGATCCGGCTTCCGAACAACACGATCCGAAACCCCGCAATCGCAGCACCACGTCTCCTATGGTTATCAACTGTGCTAGCACAATTGACCTCGCCCAGAAGGCTAATCCCTGCCTGCGAATCGAAGAACACAAGCAAGAACGAAAGAGAATGCAACACAATTTGCAAAGATGAATGATTAAGCTCACAAGTTGGGATCTCACAAACCGATGAACGGCGAAACTGTCAAAGCAGAATAATCTAAGCAAAACCCGACCCTAACTTGGGTGGCGGCGGCTGCTAATAAAGACTTGGGGACGTGCAAGACCCCCTGGACGCACCCCTAGTGGGCTCACACAAGATACACGGCCCAAAGGCCAAAAACGGTGGCGCAGCACCGAGACAGATTCTGGACGTCAACTTGATTTGATGATTCCCGATGACTCCGGACACATCTTGACATGAGACCGGCGGCATTGGAAAGCTTATAAAATTATCTTTCTGTCCATATGTGGAACATCCAAAACCGAGCCCGTATGCGACCTAGGAGACTGTTTTAGTGCAGACTGCTCCTGGACTCCGAAACGGACTCGAAGTCGACTTGGATTGGACCTCCAACTTGACTTGGACGCCCTTGCTGGTCTCCTCCGCCTCTAAGCCCTTCTCCATCTCCTTCTTGGTCCTCTCCTCTGTTCCTAAGTAAAATATAATCATTAGGTAGTATACTATTCTCAACATTCACATATAAAGCTTTATTTAAGAACGAGTTCACCTCTAAATTCAATTGACGGGCACGAGCTCTAGTAATTGCTCCTTGAATGTCCAGCAGAGGAGTGTTATTTGTATCCAAAGGAGTGATGTCCTCATCATCCTCCCCCTCTTGAATCGGAGTCGTCCTCGACTCAAGCTCATCTTCTTCTCCCAAATAAGGCTTCAAATCTGCAATGTTAAAGGTGGGACTAACCCCAAAATCTGGAGGCAACTCAAGTTTATATGCATTATCATTAATCTTCTCAATTATTTTGAAAGGACCAGCAGCTCGAGGCATTAATTTAGACTTTCTCAAATCTGGAAATCTATCCTTTCGCAAATGCAACCACACTAAATCCCCCACATCGAGTTTAACTTCTTTTCTACCTTTACTACCAGCAATCCTATATTTTTCATTCATTTGTTCAATGTTATGCTTAGTGGTTTCATGCATCTTCACAATAAATTCAGCACGTTCTTTAGCATCATAATGAACTCTCTCACCAGTAGGCAAAGGCAAAATATCAATAGGAGCACGGGGAGTGAAACCATACACTACCTCAAAAGGACTTACCTTCGTTGTCGAATGTGTGGCACGGTTATATGCAAACTCCACATGAGGCAAGCATTCTTCCCACATCTTCAAATTTTTCTTCAAAATAGCTCTCAACATGGTGCCCAAAGTGCGGTTCACAACCTCAGTTTGTCCATCAGTTTGTGGGTGACATGTTGTAGAAAACAACAATTTTGTACCCAACTTATTCCATAGAGTGCGCCAAAAATGACTCAAGAATTTGGCATCACGATCTGAAACAATAGTAGAAGGCATACCATGCAAGCGAACAATCTCTTTGAAAAAGAGGTCAGCAACATGAACAGCATCGTCACTCTTATGACAAGGTATAAAATGAGCCATCTTAGAAAATCTATCAACCACAACAAAAATGCTATCCCTCCCCCTCTTAGTCCTAGGCAGTCCTAAAACAAAATCCATAGAAATATCCGCCCAAGGAATGGAAGGAACGGGGAGAGGTAGATATAAACCATGTGGATTCAAGCGTGACTTAGCTCTTTGACAAGTAGTGCAGCGACTCACAAAGCGCTCAACATCTCTTCTCAACTGTGGCCAAAAGAAGTGTGTGTTCAAAACATCCGCCGTCTTCTTTGCACCAAAATGTCCCATCAAACCTCCTCCATGCGCCTCCTGTAACAACAAAAGACGTACGGAACCAGCTGGAATGCAAAGACGGTTAGCTCTAAACAAATATCCATCATTTAGCACAAACTTGTTCCATGTACGACCCTCTTTACAATTCAGCAAGACATCTTTGAAATCAGCATCAAAAGCATATTGTTCTTTAATTGATTCAAGTCCAAAAATTCGACAATCAAGTTGTGACAACATAGTGTACCGTCTAGACAAAGCATCAGCAATCACATTATCCTTCCCTTTCTTATGCTTGATAATATAAGGAAAAGACTCAATAAATTCAACCCACTTAGCATGTCTACGGTTCAGATTATTTTGAGAGCGAATATACTTGAGCGATTCATGATCAGAATGAATAACAAATTCTTTAGGCCATAAATAATGACGCCACGTTTGTAAAGAACGTACAAGAGCATACAATTCCTTATCATACGTAGAGTAATTCAGAACAGGACCAGTTATCTTTTCACTAAAGTAAGCAACAGGTTTACCATTTTGCATCAAAACACCACCAATACCAATTCCACTAGCATCACATTCAAGCTCAAAAGTCTTACCAAAATCAGGAAGTTGCAGCAGCGGTGCATGTGTAAGCTTGTCCTTCAAAGAGCTAAAGGACTCCTCTTGTGCTTTCCCCCAATGAAACACAACACCCTTCTTTGTCAACTCATGCAACGGTGCAGCGATGGTGCTGAAATCTTTGACAAAGCGGCGATAGAAACTTGCAAGGCCAACAAAACTCCGAACTTGTGTGATGGTTTGGGGCTGTGGCCAACTGTCAATAGCCTCAATTTTCTTCTCATCCACCTCAATACCCTGTGGAGTAACAACATAGCCAAGAAAAGAGACTCGATCGGTGCAAAAGGTGCACTTCTCAAGGTTACCATATAAACGTGCATCTCTCAAAGCATTAAAAACAGCACGTAAATGATGCATATGTTCATCCATTGACTTGCTAAAAATCAAGATATCATCAAAGTAGACTACCACAAATTTGCCAATGAAAGCTCGTAAAACCTCATTCATCAAACGCATGAAAGTACTAGGTGCATTAGTTAAACCAAAAGGCATTACCAACCACTCATACAATCCGAATTTAGTTTTAAAAGCTGTTTTCCACTCATCTCCAAGTTTCATTCTAATTTGATGGTAACCACTACGCAAATCAATCTTAGAGAAAATGATAGAACCACATAACTCATCAAGCATGTCGTCTAGCCTAGGAATAGGATGACGATACCGAATAGTAATATTATTAATGGCTCTACAATCAACACACATACGCCAAGTACCATCTTTCTTAGGAACCAAAAGTACAGGAACGGCACAAGGACTAAGGCTTTCTCGCACATACCCGCGGTCCAAAAGATCTTGGACTTGTCGCTGAATTTCCTTAGTCTCCTCGGGGTTGGTCCTATAAGCAGCACGGTTGGGCAAGGTAGCTCCCGGGATCAAATCAATTTGATGCTCAATTCCTCTCAAAGGTGGCAGTCCGGGAGGGATCTCAGCTGGAAAAATATCCTCATACTCCTGCAAAAGGTTAGTGACAACAGGAGGCAAAGAGCTAGCAATATCATCAAGCGAATACAAGGCTTGTTTGCATATCAAGGCATAGCAAATAGCATCATCAGAAATTTCAGCAAGGTCTGATTTTGTAGCAAGCATAACATGACCCTTTAATTTAATCCCCTCATGAGAACTAGATGAATTATTATCAGGTCGAACAGGAGGAACAGCAGCAACACTAGCAGAATTTTCAGACTTAAGCATTTCAGCACGCTCCCTATCAGCTTGTATAATCTCATTAGGTGTCAAAGGCAGCAAGGTAATGTTATTTCCTTTATGCGTAAAAGTGTACTTATTACTTCTACCATGATGAATAGCATCATTATCATGTTCCCAAGGACGACCCAACAAAAGTGAACAAGCTTGCATAGGTACAACATCACAATCAACAAAATCAGCATATGCACCAAGAGAGAAATGAACTCTGCATGTTTGTGTTACCTTAGCTTTGCCAGAATCATTCAACCACTGAATAGAGTATGGATGAGGGTGTTGTCGTGTAGGAAGAGCAAGTTTCTTGACCAAATCAACACTCACCAAGTTGTTACAGCTACCTCCATCAATGATGACACGAGCACGTCGGTTCTTGATGACGAAGAAGGTCTGAAACAAGTTGTGGCGTTGAATCTTGTCGGGCTGCTCCATTTGCGTGCTGAGTACACGCTGTACAATGATGGTCATGTATCCCGAAAGGCTCCCACCGCTGAGGACAAGGTCATCCTGGGCGGCAGCAGCAGCAGCAGCAGCAACATCATCATCATCCTCCACATCAGAGGTGCTGACGTAACCATCGTCCGTGGCCACATATGCTCGCTTACTTGGACAATCCTTCTGCATATGTCCAAGTCCGAGGCAACGGTGGCACTGAATGCCTGAAGTAGAGGGTGCTGGTGCAGTCGTCTTTTTGCTTGGCTCGGAGGGGCGTACAGTAGAAGGTGCTGGTGTAGTCGAAGTAGTGGATGAATGCCTGAAAGGAGGCGGCTTTGGCAGTCCAGAACTCGGCGTAAACCGTGGTGTGAAGGAGGGGCGACCGGCGTTCCTGTTCGTCTGTTGTTGTAGTTGCCTTCCCTGCAATTCCTTTTCTGCTAACATGGCAAAGCTAAACAACTCGTCAACAGTGTTAAAGGTCTTATAATCAACAATATCCTGGATGCCCCGATTAAGACCTGAATAAAAACGACAAATAGCATCCTCTGTCCCCTCAACTATCCCACAACGCATCAAACCCTTCTGAAGTTCCCCATAGTAATCCTGTACCGAGTTGTCTCCTTGGTTTAAACGCAACAATTTAGCACGCAAATCTCTATGATACGAAGGAGGAACAAAACGATCACGCATGGCTCTCTTAAGATCTTCCCAAGTAGTAGGCACAGCATTGCTAAGAGCTAACCCATTCCACCAAACAATTGCAAAGTCCTTAAACTCACTAGTAGCTTGTCGAACTCTATGTTGCTCAGGAACAAGATGGGCATTAAATTTTTGTTCTACCGTCATCTCCCAATCTAAGTAACCATCAGCATCATATTTGCCCGAGAAAAAAGGAATTGTTAACTTGATCTTAGCATAAGGATCATCAGGGGGACGGTTGTTCTGACCTTGGTTACCCATACCTTGGGTATTGTGGTGAAGGCGATGTCGCAGTCTCTCTTCGCGATCGTCAGCTTGAGCGGCGGCGATGGTTGTCTCCAGCTCGTCTATCTTGCCAGAGATGGTGGACATGCGTTTGTCCAGTCTCTCCACGTCGTGGGTGAACTGTTGTTGAGCTTTTCCAAGGTTGAGGCCGTTGATGGTGTCGGTGACCGCCTGGGCAACCTCTTCAGCAACCTTTTCAGCGATGGTTTCCTTCAGCTTCTCCATAGCAGCTTGGAGCTGAGCTTGGCTAACACACTCGTTGAAGTCTTTTGGGCTCTTATCTCCTCCATCATCATCCCCTTTACCTGAACCTGCCATGGCAACAAAACAGAGAAACACAGAGAAGCACAATAGAGAGTAAGGGTTATCCCTATAAGCTACTGTATGTGTGGAGGCTCTCTCGAAGCAAAAGGCAGATTCAACTCAAGTTCTTACAAGGTTCTACTAAGCAAAACAGAGGATACCTGGAAGAAGTGATCCGGCGATTGCGAGGTAGAAACCTGTGTTGTCCAGAAGAAGTATGTGGAGCTAGGAAGGCCAAATATGTGAGTGGAACACAATTCAATAACAGATAGTAATGCTGAATAAATGTCCAAAGCACTGGTCCTAGTTGCTGGTATACTCGTATCAAATTTCAGAAGTGAACAACAAGGAGCAGAAAACAAGAATCAGCAAAAGAAACAAGGCAGAACAGCAAGTTTCAGGCAATGACAGACTCTGGGTGCCCTATGTGCCTCCTGTGGCTGTTTTTGAAGCGTCACTAATGACGGACTAGTAGAAATCACGAATTTTTTTTTTTTTTTGCTTTATTTTTTTTTATATTTTTTTTCTCAACCAGGAGCACAAGAATAGGAACACCACAAAGTATCAGCTCAAACGGAGTTAAGATGCGGCCTACAGAAAATCAAGAGCGATTTCTGAAAACCGAAAATTTGCTTCAACAATTTTTTTAATTATCTTCCCGATTTTTTTCCGGGAGTTTGAGAAAGGCAACTGGCCTTGCTCAAACGGAGTTAAGATGCGGCCTACAGAAAATCAAGAGCGATTTCTGAAAACCGAAAATTTGCTTCAACAATTTTTTTAATTATCTTCCCGATTTTTTTCCGGGAGTTTGAGAAAGGCAACTGGCCTTTGGCCAGTTGTTTTGGCCCTTTTGGAGCAAGGAAGCTGCTGTAAAAATTTGAGAATTTTCGGAGCACCGAGCGAAAAGTTATGCCTGTTTTACTGAAGGTACCTCAAGTTATGGTTTGCAAAGAGGCAAAACTCAAAATCGGGTAGCGCGAAACGAAATCGGATGGATGCAGCGGGTGTATGGGTGTGGTGGGTGGGATGTATATGAATCAAAGCACTGACAATATGGTGAAAACAGGGATCCAAATTCAGGGTGTGGTGGGTGGGATGTATATGAAAGGCGGAATGCGGAAAGTGGCGGCTAGGGTTTCGACGATGGAGTGCAGCAGATGGAAAAATCACAAACTGAAATCAAACACGAACTAACACCAGCAACAAAAACACGACTAGGACGCAAACTCAACACTACGGACTCTGAAATCAAATTATGCAAAAAGGCTAAATACGGCTTGGACAGGATGAACCCTAGAACTAAAATTTTTTGGCTTTTTCGTGGATGATAGGATAAAAACGAAAAAAAACTAAACTAAAGGGAGGCGAACCTTACGGTGCACCTGAAGCTCTGATACCACTTGATGTGAACAAGGGTGCCCGATCTTCCGATAGGTTCTGGTAAACGACGATTTGGTGGAGACTTGACACAAATCGATCCGGCTTCCGAACAACACGATCCGAAACCCCGCAATCGCAGCACCACGTCTCCTATGGTTATCAACTGTGCTAGCACAATTGACCTCGCCCAGAAGGCTAATCCCTGCCTGCGAATCGAAGAACACAAGCAAGAACGAAAGAGAATGCAACACAATTTGCAAAGATGAATGATTAAGCTCACAAGTTGGGATCTCACAAACCGATGAACGGCGAAACTGTCAAAGCAGAATAATCTAAGCAAAACCCGACCCTAACTTGGGTGGCGGCGGCTGCTAATAAAGACTTGGGGACGTGCAAGACCCCCTGGACGCACCCCTAGTGGGCTCACACAAGATACACGGCCCAAAGGCCAAAAACGGTGGCGCAGCACCGAGACAGATTCTGGACGTCAACTTGATTTGATGATTCCCGATGACTCCGGACACATCTTGACATGAGACCGGTGGCATTGGAAAGCTTATAAAATTATCTTTCTGTCCATATGTGGAACATCCAAAACCGAGCCCGTATGCGACCTAGGCGACCGTTTTAGTGCAGACTGCTCCTGGACTCCGAAACGGACTCGAAGTCGACTTGGATTGGACCTCCAACTTGACTTGGACGCCCTTGCTGGTCTCCTCCGCCTCTAAGCCCTTCTCCATCTCCTTCTTGGTCCTCTCCTCTGTTCCTAAGTAAAATATAATCATTAGGTAGTATACTATTCTCAACATTCACATATAAAGCTTTATTTAAGAACGAGTTCACCTCTAAATTCAATTGATGGGCACGAGCTCTAGTAATTGCTCCTTGAATGTCCAGCAGAGGAGTGTTATTTGTATCCAAAGGAGTGATGTCCTCATCACCGGCGGTGCCACCGACGAACGGTTCATTATCCGCAACCTCCCCCTCTTCTTGGCCGACTCGGCCAGGACGTGGCTCGAGCATCTCCCGGAGGGCTCAATCCAGGATTGGGTTGACCTCCAGGAGGTGTTCATCGGCAACTTCCAGGGCACTTACGCGCGCCCGGGGAACCCGTGGGACCTTCGGAACTGCCGACAGGGCGCCGACGAGTCCCTGAGGGAC
Organism: Eragrostis curvula; assembly: GCA_007726485.1. Lineage (NCBI taxonomy): Eukaryota > Viridiplantae > Streptophyta > Magnoliopsida > Poales > Poaceae > Eragrostis > Eragrostis curvula. The sequence goes on along the minus strand of CM017441.1, from coordinate 26,421,427 downwards.
TATATCAAGCGGTTCTCCAGGCAATGCAATGCGTTACCCAATCTCGCTGACGCCGAGGTGATCTCCGCGTTCATAGCGGGCACCGGCAACGAAGGGCTCGTTCATGAGCTCGGCCGCAAGAGCCCGCGCTCCATCAAGGAGCTGCTCGACGTGGCCACCAGCTACGCCTCCGGTGAGGATGCGGTCGATGCCCTCCTTCACCGGACTAAAGGCAAGGCAAAGCGGAACGAGAGTTCCGGTGCGGGTCCGTCTGCCCCGCACGACAAGAAGCAAAAGCAGAAGAAGAAGAAGGGCGGCGATCAGCAACGCCGCAACGACGCACTCGTCGCGGCCGTCGAGCGTAAGCAGAAGAAGCCGGCCGTCGACAACGACGGCAAGAACCAGCATTTCGAAAAGATGCTGGAGGCGCCGTGCCCCAACCACGCCTACCCCGTCAAGCACGCCCTCAAGGATTGCGGGCTCATGCTGAAGTTCCTGGGCGCGAAGGCAAAGAAGTCCGACCACAAGGATTCTGACCCCGGGGATGACGGGAAGGACGACAAGGAGGCGGACGGTGGATTTCCGAAAACCACCGGCTGCCTCATGATTTTCGGAGGCGAAGGAGTCAGCTCCTCCAAGCGGCGCCAGAAGCTGGAGCGCCGAGAGGTGTACGCCGCCGAGCCGGCGACTCCGGCCTTCCTCAAGTGGTCCGAGGCGGCCATCACCTTCGACCGCGGCGACCACCCCGAGTACGTGCCGCGCCCGGGGCGGTACCCACTCGTCGTCGACCCCATCGTCTCCAACAAGCGCCTATCCAAGGTATTGATGGATGGTGGTAGTGGCTTAAATATTTTGTACGCAGAGACCCTCGATGCCATGGGAGTCAGTCGCTCTCGCATCCGACCTTCGGGCGCACCCTTCCATGGGGTCGTGCCCGGAAAGACGACCACGCCACTCGGGCAAATCGACTTGCCCGTCACCTTCGGCACGCCGATCAACTACCGCACAGAGGTCCTCACCTTCGACGTGGTGGACTTCCCCGGCGCCTACCACGCGATCCTTGGTCGGCCATGTTACGCGAAGTTCATGGCCGTCCCCAACTACACCTACCTCAAGCTCAAGATGCCGGGGCCGAGAGGTGTCATCACCGTGAGCACGTCTGTTCAACGTGCTTACGAGTGTGAAGTAGAGTGCTGTGAGCTGGCCGCGGCGCTCATCAACAAGTCCGACCTCCCGGAGGTCGCCAGCGTGGAATCCGATGAGACGCCGACTCCGAAGAAGGCGTCCGGCTCGTTCGAGCCATCCAAGGACACCAAGAAGGTTCCCCTCGACCCGTCCGACCCCGAGGGGAAGGCGGTCATCATCGGGCCGACCCTTTCTGCCAAATAGGAAAGCGCGCTCGTCGATTTCCTTCGCGCCAACAAGGACATCTTCGCGTGGAAACCCTCGGACATGCCAGGGATTCCAAGGGAAATCGCCGAGCACTCCCTCAACATCAAACCGGGATCGAAACTGGTCAAGCAGAGGTTGCGCCGATTCGACGAGGAAAGGCGCCGAGCCATAGGCGACGAGCTGACAAAGCTCCTTGCCGCCGGCTTCATCAAAGAAATGTATCACCCCGAGTGGCTCTCCAATCCTGTACTTGTTAAAAAGAAAAATGGGAAATGGAGGATGTGTGTTGACTACACAAGTCTCAATAAGGCATGCCCAAAGGACCCGTTTCCTTTGCCACGCATCGACCAAATTGTTGACTGGACCGCAGGGTGCGAAACCCTGTGTTTCCTAGATGCCTACTCGGGCTATCACCAGATCCCACTAAAGATCGGTGATCAAGAGGCAACGGCGTTCATCACTCCCTTCGGCTCATATTGTTACGTTACAATGCCGTTTGGGTTAAAGAATGCCGGCGCCACTTACCAACGTTGTATGATCAAGTGTTTCGGTGATCTCATCGGACGGATCGTGCAAGCGTACGTGGATGACATCGTAGTCAAATCCATGCGAACCGACGACTTAGTCACCGATCTCAACGCCGTGTTCCAACGGCTAAGAGAGAATGGCATTAAGCTCAATCCCGAGAAATGCGTTTTCGGGGTCCCAAAAGGGATGCTCCTGGGATATTGCGTCTCACAACGCGGCATCGAAGCCAACCCGGAAAAAATCGAAGCCATCGCGAAGATGGGGCCGATCAAAAACCTGAAAGGCGTTCAGAAGCTGACCGGCTGCTTAGCCGCACTCAGTCGGTTCATTTCCCGACTCGGGGAAAAGGGGTTGCCACTCTATCGCCTCCTCAAGAAGTCCGACAACTTCGTCTGGACAGCCGAGGCACAAGAGGCTCTTGATCACCTCAAGGCCAGACTCTCTAGCGCCCCGATTCTCGCCTCTCCGACCGAGAAGGAGCCCTTGTTGCTCTATATAGCGGCGACAACGCAGGTGGTCAGCACCGCCCTGGTGGTGGAGCGGACGGAGTCGGGCAAGGTGCTCAAGGTACAACGGCCCGTGTACTTCGTCAGCGAGGTCCTCTCCGACTGCAAGACAAGGTGGCAGCAGATCCAGAAGGTGATATACGCGCTGGTCATCACTCGGCGCAAACTCCGTCACTACTTCGACGCCCATCCGGTAACCGTCGTCTCCTCTTTCCCCCTTGCTGAGGTTCTAGGCAATCCGGAGGTGTCGGTCAAAATTTCTAAATGGGCGTTAGAATTAATGGATCAGGGAATAGAATTTACGCACCCATCTGCCGTAAAATCACATACCCTGGTAGATTTCATCGCCGAGTGGACCGAAACTCAGTTGCCTATAGTTCCTATCGAAAAGGGATGTTGGCGGCTGTTTTTTGACGGCTCTCTCACAAAAAGGGGTGCCGGAAGTGGGTGGCTGCTCATCTCTCCGAGAGGTGTGCGAATGCAATATGTCATCCGGCTCAATTTCCCAGCATCACACAATGTAGCCGAGTACGAAGCTCTGCTTAACGGCATGAAAGCAGCTGTCGAGTTAGGAGTCCGTAGGCTCGAAGCCTTTGGCGACTCTCAGCTCGTTGTTAACCAGGTAATGAATGAGTCCACCTGCACTAACCCCAAGATGGCGGCCTACTGTGCCGAAATCCGCCGTCTGGAAGAAAAATTCGATGGTTTTCTGGTTGAATACGTCCCTCGGCGGGACAACGAAACGGCCGATTCGTTGGCCAGGATGGGATCAAACCGATCAAGACAAGCCGTCCATTAATGATCCTGCGTCGGCCGACCCGACGAAAGAGCAAGCACAAGAACCGGCTCCGATTGAGGCCAACGAGGCCTTGGTCATCGAGCGCGACAAAAACTCGGGGGCTCCCGCCGACCCCCGCGACGCCTCGCCCGACTCGGGGGCTGACCCCGGGTCCCGCGATGACTGGAGGCAACCCTTCATCGACTACCTCCTGCGACAACAGCTTCCGTCCGACCGCACTGAGGCACGCCGACTCGCAAGGCGCGCCAAGACATTTGCGATGGTCGGCGGCGAGCTGTATAAAAAAGGGCGCTCTGGAATCCTCCAACGCTGTATCCCTCTCGACGAGGGTAGGCAGCTACTCCAGGATATCCATGGCGGAACGTGCGGCCATCACGCTGCACCACGAAGCTTAGTCGGCAACGCATTCCGGCACGGTTTTTATTGGCCGACCGCTGTTGCCGACGCCCAACGAGTGGTGCGCACTTGCGAAGGGTGCCAGCATTATGCTCGTAAAACTCATCTGCCGGCTCGGGCCCTCCAAACCATCCCTATTACTTGGCCGTTCGCGGTGTGGGGGCTGGACCTGGTTGGACCCTTCAAAAAGGCACCGGGAGGCTATACCCACTTGCTTGTCGCCGTTGACAAGTTCTCAAAGTGGATAGAGGCCAGGCCGATCGGCAAGATTGACTCGGCGCAAGCCGTCAAGTTCCTCACCGACATTGTACATCGATTCGGGGTGCCAAATGCCATCATCACTGACAATGGCACGCAGTTCACGGGGAAGAAATTCCTGAACTTTTGCGATCAATACGGCATCCGAGTCGACTGGGCAGCTGTTTCTCACCCCCAAACGAATGGGCAGTGTGAACGAGCAAACGGCATGGTCCTCCAAGGATTAAAGCCCAGAATCTTCAACAAGCTCAAGAAATTTGCCGGTCGGTGGGCAAAAGAGCTCGATGCAGTGTTGTGGAGCCTAAGGACGACGCCGAGTCGTGCCACTGGCTACACTCCATTCTTCATGGTGTATGGAGCCGAGGCAGTGCTGCCGACTGACCTGGATTATGGGGCCCCGCGGGTGCAAGCGTTTGACCCGGACCTCAACGAGCGCTACCTCGAGGATGCGCTCGACCAGATCGACGAAGCACGAGAGGCCGCGCTCCTGCATTCCGCCAAGTATCAACAAGCGCTGCGCCGTTACCACGAACGAAAGGTCAAAGGCCGCGCTTTCGAGGTTGGCGACCTCGTTCTTCGCCTTTTGCAGGGCAATCAGGGTCGGCACAAGCTGACTCCACCGTGGGAGGGACCATACACCGTTGCGGAGGTGCTTCGGCCCGGAACCTACAAGCTCAAGAACGCCGACGGACGCATACTCGCCAACGCATGGAACATCGACCAGCTACGTCGTTTTTACCCTTAGCTTGTATCTCCTTTTCCTTTTGTATCGTTCAAAGACATGCAAATGAAATAAAAAGAAAGTTCGTTTCTTTCTGTCTTTTTTAAATTCACAACAAGTCCTGACCTGCCGACCGCCGATCCCCGACCCTAACGGCTCGGGGGCTCCACCCGGCGGGCGCGCAAAAAAGGCCGTGTAAAATCCAAAATGCCCATGACAAACGAGCGTTAAGGCCAAGAGCGAAAATTGCGCTGACAACGCGTCCGTGGCTAAGGAATTTACATGAAAATCCTAAGTGCAGGTCCGACTCGGACAGAACCTGAGCGTTGACGATCTCTCGGCCGACCCGACTGGCCGACTCGGGACTCTGACGCCTCGGCGGCTAGGAGCGGCCTGGGTTACCAGTCAGTCGAATGAAAGGTCCAAGGCAATCAGGCGGTCTGAAAGAGGAGGAAGTCATGAAGGGAAAAACACTTAAAATTTCGAATAAGTTTCGAACGAACACAAATTTAAAGAACGAAGTACTTGTTTCGTCTAAACTAAAGGCAAGTTCTTTATATTTACATGAGGGCCACTTGGCCCAACTCGACTAACTACTCTATCTCCTACTACTCATCACTCGGAGGCGACGGCAGAGGGAACGCGAAGGAGGCGAGGAGGCCGGCAAGCGTCGCCGCGACGGGCGCGGCTTTCTTCTTCAGCTCCTCCATCTCTTCATCGGAGAAGCCAGGCACCATGCCCAGCGACAAGCCCTCGAGGTCGAGGGAGTCGCCGTAGTGCGTCTGCTCCATCACGAACGTCCAGAAGACTCCGGCCTCGAAGCTCTCACGACGGAGGGCACCGAAGCGGTTGGAGATGGAAAGCAGGCGCGCCTCCAGGGTGGTGGTCCCGTCCGGCTGTGGCACCTGCAGCTCGTCAACGAGAAGCTCGGCGCCGATCCGCAGCCGCTCCAGCTGGGTGTTCTCGCCCCGCGCCACCTCCAGGTCCGCCTTGAGCGCTGAAAACCAAGTAAACAAGAAAATCAAACAAGCGAACGACGAGGCGAATGGATCAAGGCAGAGGTACAGCAACCTTACCGTCAACCTCCTTCTCCAACCCGGCAACCCGGGCGGTGAGCTGGGAGACCAACTCGGAGGACGTCCGTCGAAGCACTCGTTCGGAGTCGGCCGCCTCGCGTGCCTTGGCCGCGTCCTCCTCCGCCTTCTCGGCTTTCTTCTCCGCCGCTTCGGCCCTCTTCTCCGCCGCTTCGGCCCTCTTTTCGGCAGCGGTCGCTCTCTCCTCTGCCCCGGCCAGCGCCAGCTTGGCCTGGTCGGCCTCCCGCATGGCCTGTGTGGCCTGCTCCACCACGGCCTGCGCCTCCTCATCAAGCCGAACTCGTTCGCTCTCTTGGAAGCGAATGCAGTTCGACTTGGCCCGACTCAACTTGGACAGTTCCTGAGACAACGAAGAGGGATAAGCAAAACAAAAGCGGGAAAAAGACTCTGCGAAAGAGTGAGGATGTACGCACCTGAGTCGGGGCCCCCATCGCCTTTATCGCGCGGAGCGCGGTCTCCAGAGCATGAATGGCTTGGCCCTGATTCTGGCCAAGCACGCCCCAGAGTTGCCGCTCCGCCGGCTCGTTGAGGACCCGCTCCTGTCCATCGGGCCCTTGGACGCGCAGGACATCGACGTCCGTGGGCGCACCCGAAGTCGACTGCGGCTGCGGAGGCGTGGTGGAGCTCAGACGAGGCCTCGACGGCCCGGACAGCGCGGAGCTGCCCGTCTCCATCAATGCGGCGACCACTGCAGCCGCCTCTGCCGACGTGCTCGCCACCGGTGCCACCATGCTTGCTGCCGGCGCCGCCATGCTTGCTGCCGGCGCCGCCATGCTCGCCGCCGGTGCCGCCATGCTCGCTGCCGGTGCCGCCACACTTGCCGCCGGCGCCGCCGCGCTCGCCGCCGAGCCGGGCGCCGTCCCCAAAACCCCTGAGGACCGGAGTAGCTGCTTCCGTGGCAGGACCTGCAGCGGACCCCTGAAACAAAAGAGAATTAGCGAACGAAATAAAGAAGGAAAAGAAACGCAGCGAAGTCAAGTACTAACCGGAATGGCTGACGCTTCGGGGTCGGGCCGGCGGACGACCCAGCCTCATCACGCGCCCTCTTGCCCGAGAGGGCACTCGCCGCCGCAGCCGTTCGTCCCCGCAGAAGGCGCCATGGTCATCACCGCGGCGATCGCCTCCGAAACCGCCGTCGCGGGGACGGCGGCGGTCCCCGCCGACTCGGGCGAAGGAGTCACCGCGACTGGCAGAGCCGAGGATGTCGCCGTCGCGGAGACGGCGGCAGCCATTGCCACCACGGTCGCCACGGCTGGCGAAACTTCAGAAGCTGCCGTGGACGCCGCCACGGATGCCGAAGTCACCACGGCCGACGGGGCCGTGGGGGACGCCACGGTCGTCATCATCGCGGCGGGTGGCAGCGTGGTGATCATGGTGGACGTGGTCGTGGGAGGGGCCGCGGTCGAGGCGCTCGTCGATGCCGTCGCCGCCGCGGCCACCGCCAAGCTCGTCGCCGCCGATGGCACGGTCACCACAACTGATGTCGTCGCGGCGGCCGATGCCATTAGTGGCCCTGCCATGGCCGTCGCCACGGGAAGCAATCTCGCGGGGGAGAGGGTGAGAGCCATGGAGGCGGGGGGAGCCGCCGGCCGCGAATAGCCTGCCGCGCCCCCACTGCCTGAAGCGCCGGCGACGTTGGGACCCGGCGAGCGATCATCCAGTCGATCCCAGTCGACCTGGTCGTCATCGTCGTCGTCGGCGTCGTCATCGCCGCCCTCGTCGTCACCGCCGTCGTCATCATCGTCGTCGTCGTCGTCCTCGGAGTCGGAGACCACGTCGCCTCGGCGGCGACGCCGTCTCTTCTCCTCTTCCCTCTTCACCCGTTTCGCCTTCTTGGCGTCCTCGCGGTCTTTGCGGGCCTTCTGTCGCTCCGCCTGCTCCCTGTTGCTCGCGCGGACGGCGTCGTAGACTTCGGGAAGAGGGGCGGCAGAAGGAAGGAAGGCGACGCCAGTCTAAATCCAAGAAAAAGTGTATAAGCGAAAAATCGGAAAAATCGAAACAATGCCGAATCGGGATCGAAACCAAACCGAAAAACTTACGAATTGTAGGGCCCCCTGCTCCGGAAGCATCGGCGGGTGGCCCGGGATCGGATAGTCAAAACTATCCCAATCCGCCGCTATCTTCCCCATCGCCTCCGAGAGCCGGGCCTTCAGCTCTCGGACGGAAATCCGTGGCTCCGCGTGGGGGTCCACCATGCAGGTCCCCTCCCACGCAAAGTCGCGGCCCATCTCCCACATGGGGAAGCGCCGGTCTTGGAGCGGCGCAAGCCTCCTGGCGTGGTAGGCGCCAATGACCCCGACGCCCGCAACGCCGCCCCTCTTGAGTTTGCCGATCGTATCCAAGAGATCGGCCAACTTCTTTTTGTCAGGGGCGGCCGGTCCCCAACCCCAGCACTCGGGCGCCTCTTCGATCAGGCGCCCGGTGAACTCCGGGAGCGGCGCGAGCGCGGTGTTCTTGAGGTAAAACCACCTCTCGTGCCAACCCTTGTTGGTGTCGGTGACGGCCATGGTGATGTACTCGCGGGCCCGGGTGCTCCGGAGCCGGAAGCTAGCACAGCCGATTGGGACGGCGCGCGGATTCCCTTCCGCGTCCTTCTTGGTCTGGAGCGCGAGGGTGAAGAAGTACTTGAAAAGGTGGAAATGGGGGCGAATCTTCAAAAAACCTTCGCACAAGGCGACGAAGGCGGAGATGTGCTGGATGGAGTTGGGGTTGAGGTGCTGCAACTCCAACTTGTAGTGGTGAAGCAGGCCGCGGAGGAAGGGAAGAGGCGGCATGCCGAAGCCGCGCTCGTGGAAGGAGCGGAAGGAGACAATGTAGCCGTCCGGCGGCGATGGTATCCTCTCCTCCCCGGGTACCAACCACTCCCGCTCCGCGGTGAGAGGCATCAGGAGGCCGCGCGCAACCAGGGCATCGAGGTTCCCCTTGGTGCTGTTGGACCGGCTCCAATCCGCCATGGCGAATGCGGGCGAGGGACGCGGAGCGACAGCGAAACGAAGGGAGGTTGGAAAGCGAGCGAGGCGAGGAAGACGAAGCGGTTTGTGCAAAGGCGAGCGGCGGTGGATGCGAAAGGTCGCGAAAACCTGGTAAGACAAATGAGGTTGGGCTCATCCCCCTTTTTATAGTTATCGCGTTCACACGACGCATCGTTCCCCGCGCCTGCCCTGTTTCTCGATCTAACAGGTGCAGGTGCCTTAAAAACCGCCATCATGGCCTGCTCCACTACCGCACGAAGACAGATCGTGGCCTCGATCCGCGCGGAAGGCGAACCGTCGCGTCTCCACGACGCACGATGACGGCCCAGGCGGGCTTGGAATCCCGGCCGGGCCCACAGGTAATAAAGGCTAGGGGCTGAAAACGCCCCGACGGCCCAGTTTCCGGCCCAGGAGTTCGAAGGCCGGCCCCGCGAAAGGGTTCGAACGGCCGCTCCAGGGCAAAACTAAGTGAGGGGCCACCAAAGAGGGGTCCCCAGCGACCGCAACCCGTACACCGTAGTACAATGGGCCTCTGACGGTAGCGTCCGAGTCCGAGTCTAAAAAACCTCGACCTTGATCTCCCATCGAGGGAGGGCATCGAGCCCACTGACTCCGAGCGAAAGGAGTCGGCGATCGAAAAAGGCAGGAACTCGGATCTTAATGAGGCCGACTCCAGCTAGTCTCAATCGGACCCCCGCGAAGGGCAAGCCGAGGCCTTCACTCGGACACACCCGTTTGCAGCTTAAACGAGCACCACGCATCGAACCATCGAGGAATGACGTGGCCGGCTCATGCGTGTCCCGTCTTATCGTAAAGACGCGCGGGTACGGACGAAACAAAAAGACGAAACGACCCTCGGACGGATCCGCGCATCGAGCGAGGACTCGGGGGCTCGCATTCGCAAACAATGACCTACTGCGTGGTCTCGGGAAAACCTTTTTTGTCACCCTCGGCACAAGTAAACCACTTGTACCGAGGCTCGGGGGCTACACCCGGCGGCTGCGCTCGCGCGCACCCACCGGTAGGAGCAGTACGAAAATACCCTCAGAAAGACAACGACAAGCCTCGACGGCGACCACGACCCCCGGCCGCCGCCCAGGCTCGGGGGCTACTGACGGATACCCAAATCAGGGTATCCTGATCTGGGATACTTAATTCTGCTAACCGTCTCAGCTTAATTGTGTAGGGCCCACAGGAACAGACACACGACAACAGAGCGCTCGAGGGGCCCACGGCCGACCCTGAGGGCACATACAAGTTCCGCCTCGCCCGACCCCCAGTCGGGCGGGCCCACGACTTCCGCCCCGCCCGACCCCGAGTCGGGTGGGGTCCACAGACTCCGCCTCGCCCGACCCCCAGTCGGGCGGGTCCCGAACTCCGCCTCGCTCGACCCCCAGTCGGGCGGGCCCCGAACTCCGCCTCGCCCGACTCCCAGCCGGGCGGGCCCACAAGCCGCGCTTCGCCCGACCCCGAGTTGGGAGACTTCGTCGAGAAGATTTTCCTCTGGCAAGGAGGACAGGCATTTACGACGAGTAGCTGGGGAGCCTTAACTCTACCCAGCAACTCATATACTTGCAGGCACGCGATCTGACCTGCACAGTGACACCCGTCCCATCTCGCAGCGCCGCCTGACACCTCGAGTACAGCAGCGGGATGGCTACGGCATCATCATCACCCTGAACAGGGACGAAGACCGGACCGGCGACAAGACGGCCGCGACAGTCTGGGTTGACATCTCGACCACCTGCCCGGCGACCAGGCTGACAGGACGCCGCCTGACTAGAGCCACAGTAGCGGCTAGGGATCAGACTAGTGCGGCGTGTAGCCGCGCTGCCCACAACTCGAAAGCCCCATTCCCATTTGTAAACCGGCTCACTCCTTGACTATAAAAGGAGAGCTGGGTGCATGAGGAGGAGGGAGTCCGGACAGAGATACAACGCACACAGACATAGAAATACACACGAAGAGGCTTGGAGTCTTCCTCCTCCCTCGTCAACACTTGTAGTTCCCCTCTGCAAGTCGAAACACGAACTACCCACGAACTGGACGTAGGGCATCGATTGCCTGAACCAGTATAAACCTTGCCTCTCTCGCAAAACCCTCACCATCATAGAAGATTGTTAGGAGCCGTAGTTACAAATTTACTTGTCGGCCGGTTTCTTAACACCGACAGGAACCCGGCTCATCTACACTAGCAAAATCTTTCCACCCTATAGCTTTGAATACTCGAGAAAATTCAGCATCCATACCTGTTTGTTGCAGCAGCTCCGTGTCAAATGCTCGCGTAGGAGCAAAGATACGGTTTTGAAGAAGTGCGTAGGCGTTCGTCTCGTGCTCGCCCACCAAGTCGAGGTCGGTGTCGGCGAGGAGATGATGCTCATTGTTGCTCTCTTCTTCGGCTGCATGTGGTGGACTTGGCGGTGGTTCGACCACGGGGCGCGCGCGCGTGCTTCGGCGTGAAGAGCTTGGACTTGAGCTTGAGCTTAGGGACTTCTTCAACGATCCGTACAGCCGCTTCGCTCCCGACATGGCTGCAGCGAGGAGAGCAAGAACACAAGAACAAAAACTCCGAACGGGTTATGTTAGGGAAAATTGAATCGGCAAAACCATCGGTTGTTCTTGCGAGCAAGAAAATCGCAACTCGAAAAAAACAAACAAAAACAAATCAAAACACAAACTGGAAGAACAATGGGAGAGGAGTTTTTTTATGCAGAATTTTGAGGCAAGCACAAAGTGAGAGCAAAGGAGAACCTTGTGAGCAAGAGAGTGAAGTGAATGAGGCATGAAATGAGTGTGTGTGAGGGGGAGAACACTTCTACCCGGCCACCCCAATTTATAGCACGAAATGTAGCCGTTTTGGAACGTTGGAGGGGGAATATGACCGTTGGGAAAAAGATGGGGGGCAGCAGTGGCTGCCACAGGTCGGCCGACCTGAAAAATGGGGGTCGGCCGACCCCCTGTGGGGCCCACTTGCTCCCCCTCTTGGCCCATGGCCTCCAACGGTCATATGGTTCATGACCTTGGCTGCTATGTCCAGTAAATCCTCGAAAATATTGCTCAGAAAGATTTCCAAACAAAATCATGCCTCGAAATTCAAATGGTTTTCGGAAAAATTGAAACTAGAAGAGAAAAAGTGTCGGAAAAATCCCAACATGTGGAAAATTTATTGTAGTGGTACAGAGGTACTCCAAAACCTTGCACAAAAGAGTGAAAAAAGTTTTGAAGAACCAAATATTTTTGGAGATTAATTTTTGTATGCATGGCGAGATGAAAATAAGTATGCTGGCGGAAAAAAGAAAATCCAAATAAAACTTTGTGAGGGAAGAATAAAATGCAAGGTGGTTTGGAAAAATGCAAATGGTGATTTTTTTGGAAAAGTGTATAAAAATTTTAAAAAGAAATCAAAAAGAAATGAAGAGAAAATGATAACGCCGATTAACCGGTCGGTCCAGGGCTTCGCTGTTTTAAGTCCGGCGAGCAAGGACTTCTCCATGCGTTTCATTCTTGAGGTGCCGGCCCCGTCCTTGGAGAAGAGGATGAAGATGGCTGCACCTTCTTTACTTGCCACATTTGTTTGATCTTGGGTTGTGTTGGTGGCTTCTCAATTTGAGGGGTCGATTTCTTGACCCATAACCCCGGCCTTGTTGTTGCGGGCTTCTTGGGTTGGTACCATGACGGGTTCTCACGTTTGTCAATTTGCTTCCAAAGAGCAATGAGACTATCCGTCTTTCTCGGGGTCACTTCAACTTCTTTGATGTTTGAGGGGTTTGGCCCATACTTGATCTTGATCATCGAGCATTGTTCTTTTCGGGGTTGAAACTCGAACTTTTCCTCCTTCCCATTGATGTAGAGGCGGATTTCTCCAACTCCAACATCAATTTGGGCCTTTGTGGTGCTAAGGAAGGGACGTCCCAAGATGAGGGGCGTTTCCTTGTCAATATCCATGTCCAGCACCACAAAGTTCACCGGGACGGTGTGGCCTCTTATGAATACCGGCACATCTTCCGCAATCCCCATTGGAAAGCGAAAGGATGAGTCGGCCAATTGTAGCCGCATCGCTGTTGGCGTGAGGAACTTGTACTTTAATTGCTCGAAGATTGCCTTGGGCATAATGCTCACGCTGGCCCCAAGGTCGCACAGTGCGTAGTTGAAGTGGAATCTCTTGATTGCACAAGGGATTACTGAAAAGCCTGGATCAGCTTTTATTGTAGAAGGTTCTTCTCTTATTTGCCTGTTCTCCCCTGCATGGTTAGTCTTACGAGAGAACATTTCCCCTCTCGTAGTGATAACGTTAACTTTTTCAATGGGAGATTCTGGTTGCTCAGGAATCTGCCCGGAATTAGCAGAAGGAACGAGAGCAGCAAGCTGAGCTAGTTGGGTTTCTATCATTTTGTTAAAACTCAGCTGATTTTTGAAAGCGGAAGAAAAACCTTCTAGCTGTGAATTTATATTTTCTAAAACTTTATCGTTGGCAGCAAGCTTTTTGTTGATTGATTCATTAATTTTAGCTTGGCCAAGAACCAAATCTTTCAAAGAGGGCTGATTATTGTAAAAACCAGAAAAATTGTTACCTCTATTTTGATTTTGATTATATCCTTGACCTCCGTTTGGGTGATACCCGTTGTTGTTGTTCATGTAGAACGCATCTTCTTGGGTGTGGGGGCAATTCTTCCCCATATGGCCCGTATCCCCGCATTCCTCACACGTCATGTGTGAGTCCAATGCACGAACACTACCACTTGAAGTGTGTTCATCCAAACGCTTCATGAGAAGGTCAAGTTTGGCGGACAACATGTCCACTTCCTTGACAGGGTGGATGCCTTTTGAGCGTGTTTGGAGTCGATCATCGCTCCACCCTTGATTGGAGACCATCTTCTCTATAAGATCTTTTGCTTGAGTAACGGTTTTGGAGAAGAAGGCTCCTCCAGCAGCGGCATCCATATGTCCACGGGCTGTTGGTGTTAACCCGTTGTAAAAGTGTTGAAGAATGAGCCATTCTTCCATCCCATGGTGTGGGCAGGCTGATGTGTATTCTTGGAGCCTTTCCCATGCCTCGGGTATGGATTCATTTGTTGCTTGCTGGAAGTTTGCAATTCTTCCATGAAGAGCATTGGTTTTGCCCATCGGGAAGAACTTAGCGAGGAACGCCGTAGAACATTTGTCCCAAGTGTCAATATTGGCGCGGTTTGCATAGAACCATTGTTTCGCTTTCCCAAGGAGGGAGAGCGGAAACATACTGAGCTTGATAGCATCTTGATTGCCTTCTCCCGTGCCTGACGTGTTGCATATTTCTAGGAATTGTTGGAGATGAGAGTTGGCGTCCTCGGAAGCCTTCCCACAAATGGGTATGGCTTGCACCATAGTGATGAGGCTGGACCTTATGTTAAGTCCGGCGTCACCAACGTCGACGTTGGGTCCAATGGGCACATTGGCGACGGTGGGCGCGGAGTATTCACGAAGGGTCTTTTCAGCCATGACGTTTGACGTAGATGGTGCGGAAGATGCGGGTTCGCTTGTCGAGAGTTGTCGGTGTTAAGAAATCGGCCGACAAGTAAATTTGTAACTACGGCGCCTAACAATCTTCTATGATGGCGAGGGTTTTGCGAGAGAGGCAAGGTTTATACTGGTTCAGGCAATCGATGCCCTACTTCCAGTTCGTGGGTGGTTCGTGTTTCGACTTGCAGAGGGGAGCTACAAGTGTTGGCGAGGGAGGAGAAAGACTCCAAGCCTCTTCGTGTGTATCTCTATGTCTGCGTGCGTTGTATCTCTCTGGATCCCCCCTCCTCATGCACCGAGCTCTCCTTTTATAATCAAGGAGTGAGCTGGTTTACAAATGAGAACGGGGCTTTCCAGTTGTGGACAGCGCGGCTACGCGCCGCACTAGTCTGATCCCCATCCGCTACTGTGGCTCTAGTCAGGCGGCGTCCTGTCAGCCTGGTCGCCGGGCAGGTGGTCGAGATGTCAACCCAGACTGTCGCGACCGTCTTGTCGCCGGTCCGGTCTTCGTCCCTGTTCAGGGTGATGATGATGCCGTAGCCATCCCGCTGCTGTACTCGAGGTGTCAGGCGGCGCTGTGAGATGGGACGGATGTCACTGTGCAGGTCAGATCGCGTGCCTGCAAGTAGATGAGTTGCTGGGTAGAGTCAAGGCTCCCCAGCTACTCGTCGTAAATGCCTGTCCTCCTTGCCAGAGGAAAATCTTCTCGACGAAGTCTCCCAACTCGGGGTCGGGCGAAGCGCGGCTTGTGGGCCCGCCCGACTGGGAGTCGGGCGAGGCGGAGTTCGGGGCCCGCCCGACTGGGGGTCGGGCGAGGCGGAATCTGTGGACCCCACCCGACTCGGGGTCGGGCGGGGCGGAAGTCGTGGGCCCCGGCCGACTCGGGGTCGGACGAGGCGGAACTTGTATGTGCCCTCGGGGTCGGCCGTGGGCCCCTCGAGCGCTCTGTTGTCGTGTGCCTGTTCCTGTGGGCCCTACACAATTAAGCTGAGACGGTTAGCAGAATTGAGTATCCTAGATCAGGATACCCTGATTTGGGTATCCGTCAGTAGCCCCCGAGCCTGGGCGGCGGCCGGGGGTCGTGGTCGCCGTCGAGGCTTGTCGTTGTCTTTCCGAGGGTATTTTCGCACTATTCCTGCCGGTGGGTGCGCGCGAGCGCACCCGCCGGGTGTAGCCCCCGAGCCTCGGTACAAGTGGTTTACTTGTGCCGAGGGTGACAAAAAAGGTTTTCCCGAGACCACGCAGTAGGTCATTGTTTGCGAATGCGAGCCCCCGAGTCCTTGCTCGATGCGCGGATCCGTCCAAGGGTCGTTTCGTCTTTTTGTTTCGTCCGTACCCGCGCGTCTTTTCGATAAGACGGGACACGCATGAGCCGGCCACGTCATTCCTCGATGGTTCGATGCGTGGTGCTCGTTTAAGCTGCAAACGGGTGTGTCCGAGTGAAGGCCTCGGCTTGCCCTTCGCGGGGGTCCGATTGAGACTAGCTGGAGTCGGCCTCATTAAGATCCGAGTTCCTGCCTTTTTCGATCGCCGACTCCTTTCGCTCGGAGTCAGTGGGCTCGATGCCCTCCCTCGATGGGAGATCAAGGTCGAGGTTTTTTAGACTCGGACTCGGACGCTACCGTCAGAGGCCCATTGTACTACGGTGTACGGGTTGCGGTCGCTGGGGACCCCTCTTTGGTGGCCCCTCACTTAGTTTTGCCCTGGAGCGGCCGTTCAAACCCTTTCGCGGGGCCGGCCTTCGAACTCCTGGGCCGGAAACTGGGCCGTCGGGGCGTTTTCAGCCCCTAGCCTTTATTACCTGTGGGCCCGGCCGGGGTTCCAAGCCCGCCTGGGCCGTCATCGTGCGTCGTGGAGACGCGACGGTTCGCCTTCCGCGCGGATCGAGGCCACGATCCGTCTTCGTACGGTAGTGGAGCGGGCCATGATGGCGGTTTTTAAGGCACCTGCACCTGTTAGATCGAGAAACAGGGGAGGCGCGGGGAACGATGCGTCGTGTGAACGCGATAACTATAAAAAGGGGGATGAGCCCAACCTCATTTGTCTTACCAGGTTTTCGCGACCTTTCGCATCCACCGCCGCTCGCCTTTGCGCAAACCGCTTCGTCTTCCTCGCCTCGCTCGCTTTCCAACCTCCCTTCGTTTCGCCGTCGCTCCGCGTCCCTCGCCCGCATTCGCCATGGCGGATTGGAGCCGGTCCAACAGCACCAAGGGGAACCTCGATGCCCTGGTTGCGCGCGGCCTCCTGATGCCTCTCACCGCGGAGCGGGAGTGGCTGGTACCCGAGGAGGAGAGGACACCATCGCCGCCGGACGGCTACATTGTCTCCTTCCGCTCCTTCCACGAGCGCGGCTTCGGCATGCCGCCTCTTCCCTTCCTCCGCGGCCTGCTTCACCACTACAAGTTGGAGTTGCAGCACCTCAACCCCAACTCCATCCAGCACATCTCCGCCTTCGTCGCCTTGTGCGAAGGTTTTTTGAAGATTCGCCCCCATTTCCACCTTTTCAAGTACTTCTTCACCCTCGCGCTCCAGACCAAGAAGGACGCGGAAGGGAATCCGCGCGCCGTCCCAATCGGCTGTGCTAGTGTCGGTGTTAAGAAACCGGCCGACAAGTAAATTTGTAACTACGGCGCCTAACAGTCTTCTATGATGGCGAGGGTTTTGCGAGAGAGGCAAGGTTTATACTGGTTCAGGCAATCGATGCCCTACGTCCAGTTCGTGGGTGGTTCGTGTTTCGACTTGCAGAGGGGAGCTACAAGTGTTGACGAGGGAGGAGAAAGACTCCAAGCCTCTTCGTGTGTATTTCTATGTCTGTGTGCGTTGTATCTCTCTGGATCCCCCCTCCTCATGCACCAAGCTCTCCTTTTATAATCAAGGAGTGAGCTGGTTTACAAATGAGAACGGGGTTTTCGAGTTGTGAGCAGCGCAGCTACGCGCCGCACTAGTCTGATCCCTATCCGCTACTGTGGCTCTAGTCAGGCGGCGTCCTGTCAGCCCGGTCGCCGGGCAGGTGGTCGAGATGTCAACCCAGACTGTCGTGACCGTCTTGTCGCCGGTCCGGTCTTTGTTCCTGTTCAGGGTGATGATGATGCCGTAGCCATCCCGCTACTGTACTATGGTGTCAGGCGGCGCTGCGAGATGGGACGGATGTCACTGTGCAGGTCAGATCGCGTGCCTGCAAGTATATGAGTTGCTGGGTAGAGTTAAGGCTCCCCAGCTACTCGTCGTAAATGCCTGTCCTCCTTGCCAGAGGAAAATCTTCTCGGCGAAGTCTCCCAACTCGGGGTCGGGCGAAGCGCGGCTTGTGGGCCCGCCCGACTGGGAGTCGGGCGAGGCGGAGTTCGGGGCCCGCCCGACTGGGGGTCGGGCGAAGCGGAGTCTGTGGACCCCTCCCGACTCGGGGTCGGGCGGGGCGGAGTTCGAGGCCCGCCCGACTGGGGGTCGGGCGAGGCGGAAGTCGTGGGCCCCGGCCGACTCGGGGTCGGACGAGGCGGAACTGGTATGTGCCCTCGGGGTCGGCCGTGGGCCCCTCGAGCGCTCTGTCGTCGTGTGCCTGTTCCTGTGGGGCCTACACAATTAAGCTGAGACGGTTAGCAGAATTAAGCATCCTAGATCAGGATACCCTGATTTGGGTATCCGTCAGTAGCCCCCGAGCCTGGGCGGCGGCCGGGGGTCGTGGTCGCCGTCGAGGCTTGTCGTTGTCTGTCCGAGGGTATTTTCGCACTACTCCTGCCGGTGGGTGCGCGCGACCGCACCCGCCGGGTGTAGCCCCCGAGCCTCGGTACAAGTGGTTTACTTGTGCCGAGGGTGAAAAAAGGTTTTCCCGAGACCACGCAGTAGGTCATTGTTTGCGAATGCGAGCCCCCGAGTCCTTGCTCGATGCGCGGATCCGTCCGAGGGTCGTTTCGTCTTTTTGTTTCGTTCGTACCCGCGCGTCTTTACGATAAGACGGGACACGCATGAGCCGGCCACGTCATTCCTCGATGGTTCGATGCGTGGTGCTCGTTTAAGCTGCAAACGGGTGTGTCCGAGTGAAGGCCTCGGCTTGCCCTTCGCGGGGGTCCGATTGAGACTAGCTGGAGTCGGCCTCATTAAGATCCGAGTTCATGCCTTTTTCGATCGCCGACTCCTTTCGCTCGGAGTCAGTGGGCTCGATGCCCTCCCTCGATGGGAGATCAAGGTCGAGGTTTTTTAGACTCGGACTCGGACGCTACCGTCAGAGGCCCATTGTACTACGGTGTACGGGTTGCGGTCGCTGGGGACCCCTCTTTGGTGGCCCCTCACTTAGTTTTGCCCTGGAGCGGCCGTTCGAACCCTTTCGCGGGGCCGGCCTTCGAACTCCTGGGCCGGAAACTGGGCCGTCGGGGCGTTTTCAGCCCCTAGCCTTTATTACCTGTGGGCCCGGCCGGGATTCCAAGCCCGCCTGGGCCGTCATCGTGCGTCGTGGAGACGCGACGGTTCGCCTTCCGCGCGGATCGAGGCCACGATCCGTCTTCGTACGGTAGTGGAGCAGGCCATGATGGCGGTTTTTAAGGCACCTGCACCTGTTAGATCGCGAAACAGGGGAGGCGCGGGGAACGATGCGTCGTGTGAACGCGATAACTATAAAAAGGGGATGAGCCCAACCTCATTTGCCTTACCAGGTTTTCGCGACCTTTCGCATCCACCGCCGCTCGCCTTTGCGCAAACCGCTTCGTCTTCCTCGCCTCGCTCGCTTTCCAACCTCCCTTCGTTTCGCCGTCGCTCCGCGTCCCCCGCCCGCATTCGCCATGGCGGATTGGAGCCGGTCCAACAGCACCAAGGGGAGCCTTGATGCCCTGGTTGCGCGCGGCCTCCTGATGCCTCTCACCGCGGAGCGGGAGTGGCTGGTACCCGGGGAGGAGAGGATACCATCGCCGCCGGACGGCTACATTGTCTCCTTCCGCTCCTTCCACGAGCGCGGCTTCGGCATGCCGCCTCTTCCCTTCCTCCGCGGCCTGCTTCACCACTACAAGTTGGAGTTGCAGCACCTCAACCCCAACTCCATCCAGCACATCTCCGCCTTCGTCGCCTTGTGCGAAGGTTTTTTGAAGATTCGCCCCCATTTCCACCTTTTCAAGTACTTCTTCACCCTCGCGCTCCAGACCAAGAAGGACGCGGAAGGGAATCCGCGCGCCGTCCCAATCGGCTGTGCCAGCTTCCGGCTCCAGAGCACCCGGGCCCGCGAGTACATCACCATGCCCGTCACCGACACCAACAAGGGTTGGCACGAGAGGTGGTTTTACCTCAAGAACACCGCGCTCGCGCCGCTCCCGGAGTTCACCGGGCGCCTGATCGAAGAGGCGCCCGAGTGCTGGGGTTGGGGACCGGCCGCCCCTGACAAGAAGAAGTTGGCCGATCTCTTGGATACGATCGACAAACTCAAGAGGGGCGGCGTTGCGGGCGTCGGGGTCATTGGCGCCTACCACGTCAGGAGGCTTGCGCCGCTCCAAGACCGGCGCCTCCCCATGTGGGAGATGGGCCGCGACTTTGCGTGGAAGGGGACCTGCATGGTGGACCCCCACGCGGAGCCACGGATTTCCGTCCGAGAGCTGAAGGCCCGGCTCTCGGAGGCGATGGGGAAGACAGCGGCGGATTGGGATAGCTTTGACTATCCGATCCCGGGCCACCCGCCGATGCTTCCGGAGCAGGGGGCCCTACAATTCGTAAGTTTTTCGATTCGGTTTCGATCCCGATTCGGCATTGTTTCGATTTTTCCGATTTTTCGCTTATACACTTTTTCTTGGATTTAGACTGGCGTCGCCTTCGTTCCTTCTGCCGCCCCTCTTCCCGAAGTCTACGACGCCGTCCGCGCGATCAACAGGGAGCGGGCGGAGCGGCAGAAGGCCCGCAAAGACCGCGAGGACGCCAAGAAGGCGAAGCGGGCGAAGAGGGAAGAGGAGAAGAAACGGCGTCGCCGCCGAGGCGACGTGGTTTCCGACTCCGAGGACGACGACGACGACGATGATGACGACGGCGGTGACGACGAGGGCGGCGATGACGACGCCGACGACGACGATGACGACCAGGTCGACTGGGATCGACTGGAAGATCGCTCGCCGGGTCCCAACGTCGCCGGCGCTTCAGGCAGTGGGGGCGCGGCAGGCTATTCGCGGCCGGCGGCTCCCCCCGCCTCCCTGGCTCTCACGCTCGCCCCCGCGAGATTGCCCCCCGTGGCGACGGCCATGGCAGGGCCACTAATGGCATCGGCCGCCGCGACGACATCGGTTGTGGTGACCGTGCCATCGGCGGCGACGAGCTCGGCGGTGGCCGCGGCGACGACGGCATCGACGAGCGCCTCGACCGCGGCCCCTTCCACGACCACGACTTCGGCATCCGTGGCGGCGGCGGCGTCCATGGCAGCTTCTGAAGCTTCGCCAGCCGTGGCGACCGTGGTGGCAACGGCTGCCGCCGTCTCCGCGACGGTGACATCCTCGGCTCCGCCAGCCGTGGTGACTCCTCCGCCCGAGTCGGCGGGGACCGCCGCCGTCCCCGCGACGGCGGTTTCGGAGGCGATCGCCGCGGTGATGACCATGGCGCCTTCTGCGGGGACGACGGCTGCGGCGGCGAGTGTAGTGGCCGAGTCGGCCTCGTTGAAGGCTGCAACGCCGAGTGCCCTCTCGGGCAAGAGGGCGCGTGATGAGGCTGGGTCGTCCGCCGGCCCGACCCCGAAGCGTCAGCCATTCCGGTTAGTACTCGACTTCGCTGCGTTTCTTTTACTTCTTGATTTCGTTCGCTAACTCTCTTTTGTTTCAGGGGTCCGCTGCAGGTCCTGCCACGAAAGCAGCTACTCCGGTCCTTAGGGGTTTTGGGGACGGCGCCCGGCTCGGCGGCGAGCGCGGCGGCTCCGGCGGCAAGCGTGGCGGCGCCGGCGGCAAGCGTGGCGGCGCCGGCGGCAAGCGTGGCGGCGCCGGCGGCAAGCGTGGTGGCACCAGCGGCGAGCACGTTGGCAGAGGCGGCTCCAGTGGTCGCCGCGTTGACGGAGACGGGCAGCTCCGCGCTGTCCGGGCCGTCGGGGCCTCGTCTGAGGTCCACCACGCCTCCGCTGCCGCAGTCGACTTCGGGTGCGCCCACGGACGTCGATGTCCTGCGCGTCCAAGGGCCTGATGGACAGGAGCGGGTCCACAACGAGCCGGCGGAGCGGCAACTCTGGGGCGTGCTTGGCCAGCATCAGGGCCAAGCCATTCATGCTCTGGAGACCGCGCTCCGCCTGATAAAGGTGATGGGGGCCCCGACTCAGGTGCGTACATCCTCACTCTTTCGCAGAGTCTTTTTCCCGCTTTTGTTTTGCTTATCCCTCTTCGTTGTCTCAGGAACTGTCCAAGTTGAGTCGGGCCAAGTCGAACTGCATTCGCTTCCAAGAGAGCGAACGAGTTCGGCTTGATGAGGAAGCGCAGGCCGTGGTGGAGCAGGTCACACAGGCCATGCGGGAGGCCGACCAGGCCAAGCTGGCGCTGGCCGGGGCAGAGGAGAGAGCGACCGCCGCCGAAAAGAGGGCCGAGGAAGCGGAGAAGAGGGCCGAAGCGGCGGAGAAGAAAGCCGAGAAGGCGGAGGCGGACGCGGTCAAGGCACGCGAGGCGGCCGACTCCGAACGAGTGCTTCGACGGACGTCCTCCGAGTTGGTCTCCCAGCTCACCGCCCGGGTTGCCAAGTTGGAGAAGGAGGTTGAAGGTAAGGTTGCTGTACCTCTGCCTTGATCCATTCGCCTCGGCGTTCGCTTGTTTGATTTTCTTGTTTATTTGGTTTTCAGCGCTCAAGGCGGACCTGGAGGTGGCGCGGGGCGAGAACACCCAGCTGGAGCGGCTGCGGATCGGCGCCGAGCTTCTCGTTGACGAGCTGCAGGTGCCACAGCCGGACGGGACCACCACCCTGGAGGCGCGCCTGCTTTCCATCTCCAACCGCTTCGGTGCCCTCCGTCGTGAGAGCTTCGAGGCCGGGGTCTTCTGGACGTTGGTGATGGAGCAGACGCACTACGGCGACTCCCTCGACCTCGAGGGCTTGTCGCTGGGCATGGTGCCTAGCTTCTCCGATGAGGAGATGGAGGAGCTGAAGAAGAAGGCCGCGCCCGTCGCTGCGACGCTTGCCGACCTCCTCGCCTCCTTCGCGTTCCCTCTGCCGTCGCCTCCGAGTGACGAGTAGTAGGAGATAGAGTAGTTAGTCGAGTTGGGCCGAGTGGTCCTCATGTAAATATAAAAAACTTGCCTTTATTTTAGATGAAACAAGTACTTCGTTCTTTAAATTTGTGTTCGTTCGAAACTTATTCGAAATTTTAAGTGTTTTTCCCTTCGTGACTTCCTCCTCTTTCAGACCGCCTGATTGCCTTGGACCTTTCATTCGACTGACTGGTAACCCAGGCCGCTCCTAGCCGCCGAGGCGTCAGAGTCCCGAGTCGGCCAGTCGGGTCGACCGAGAGATCGTCGACGCTCAAGTTCTTTCCGAGTCGGACCTGCACTTAGGATTTTTCATGTAAATTCCTTAGCCACGGACGCGTTGTCGGCGCAATTTTCGCTCTTGGCCTTGACGCTCGTTTGTCATGGGCATTTTGGATTTTACACGGCCTTTTTTGCACACCCGCCGGGTGGAGCCCCCGAGCCGTTAGGGTCGGGGATCGGCGGTCGGCAGGTCAGGACTTGTTGTGAATTTAAAAAAGACAGAAAGAAACGAACTTTCTTTTTATTTCGTTTGCATGTCTTTGAACGGTACAAAAGGAATTGGAGATACAAGCTAAGGGTAAAAACGACGTAGCTGGTCGATGTTCCACGCGTTGGCGAGTATGCGTCCGTCGGCGTTCTTGAGCTTGTAGGTTCCGGGCCGGAGCACCTCCGCAACGGTGTATGGTCCCTCCCACGGCGGAGTCAGCTTGTGCCGACCCTGATTGCCCTGCAAAAGGCGAAGAACGAGGTCGCCAACCTCGAAAGCGCGGCCTTTAACCTTTCGTTCGTGGTAGCGGCGCAGCGCTTGTTGATACTTGGCGGAATGCAGGAGCGCGGCTTCTCGTGCTTCGTCGATCTGGTCGAGCGCATCCTCGAGGTAGCGCTCGTTGAGGTCCGGGTCAAACGCTTGCACCCGCGGGGCCCCATAATCCAGGTCAGTCGGCAGCACTGCCTCGGCTCCATACACCATGAAGAATGGAGTGTAGCCAGTGGCGCGACTCGGCGTCGTCCTTAGGCTCCACAACACTGCATCGAGCTCTTTTGCCCACCGACCGGCAAATTTCTTGAGCTTGTTGAAGATTCTGGGCTTTAATCCTTGGAGGACCATGCCGTTGGCTCGTTCACACTGCCTATTCGTTTGGGGGTGAGAAACAGCTGCCCAGTCGACTCGGATGCCGTATTGATCGCAAAAGTTCAGGAATTTCTTCCCCGTGAACTGCGTGCCATTGTCAGTGATGATGGCATTTGGCACCCCGAATCGATGTACGATGTCGGTGAAGAACTTGACGGCTTGCGCCGAGTCAATCTTGCCGATCGGCCTGGCCTCTATCCACTTTGAGAACTTGTCAACGGCGACAAGCAAGTGGGTGTAGCCTCCCGGTGCCTTTTTGAGGGGTCCAACCAGGTCCAGCCCCCACACCGCGAACGGCCAAGTAATAGGGATGGTTTGGAGGGCCTGAGCCGGCAGATGAGTTTTACGAGCATAATGCTGGCACCCTTCGCAAGTGCGCACCACTCGTTGGGCGTCGGCAACAGCGGTCGGCCAATAAAAACCGTGCCGGAACGCGTTGCCGACTAAGCTTCGTGGTGCAGCGTGATGGCCGCACGTTCCGCCATGGATATCCTGGAGTAACTGCCTACCCTCGTCGAGAGGGATACAGCGTTGGAGGATTCCAGAGCGCCCTTTTTTATACAGCTCGCCGCCGACCATCGCAAATGTCTTGGCGCGCCTTGCGAGTCGGCGTGCCTCAGTGCGGTCGGGCGGAAGCTGTTGTCGCAGGAGATAGTCGATGAAGGGTTGCCTCCAGTCATCGCGGGACCCGGGGTCAGCCCCCGAGTCGGGCGAGGCGTCGCGGGGGTCGGCGGGAGCCCCCGAGTTTTTGTCGCGCTCGATGACCAAGGCCTCGTTGGCCTCAATCGGAGCCGGTTCTTGTGCTTGCTCTTTCGTCGGGTCGGCTGACGCGGGATCATTGATGGACGGCTTGTCTTGATCGCAGGCAAAAATGCCTGCCGGGATTACCTCCCGGTTGGACCCCAGCCTCGCCAACGAATCGGCCGTTTCGTTGTCCCGCCGAGGGACGTGTTCAACCTGAAAACCATCGAATTTTTCTTCCAGACGGCGGATTTCGGCACAGTAGGCCGCCATCTTGGGGTTAGTGCAGGTGGACTCATTCATGACCTGGTTAACAACGAGCTGAGAGTCGCCAAAGGCTTCGAGCCTACGGACTCCTAACTCGACAGCTGCTTTCATGCCGTTAAGCAGAGCTTCGTACTCGGCTACATTGTGTGATGCTGGGAAATTGAGCCGGATGACATATTGCATTCGCACACCTCTCGGAGAGATGAGCAGCCACCCACCCCCGGCACCCCTTTTTGTGAGAGAGCCGTCAAAAAACAGCTGCCAACATCCCCTTTCGACAGGAACTATGGGCAACTGAGTTTCGGTCCACTCGGCGATGAAATCTACCAGGGTATGTGATTTTACGGCAGATGGGTGCATAAATTCTATTCCCTGATCCATTAATTCTAACGCCCATTTAGAAATTTTGACCGACACCTCCGGATTGCCTAGAACCTCAGCAAGGGGGAAGAGGAGACGACGGTTACCGGATGGGCGTCGAAGTAGTGACGGAGTTTGCGCCGAGTGATGACCAGCGCGTATATCACCTTCTGGATCTGCTGCCACCTTGTCTTGCAGTCGGAGAGGACCTCGCTGACGAAGTACACGGGCCGTTGTACCTTGAGCACCTTGCCCGACTCCGTTCGCTCCACCACCAGGGCGGTGCTGACCACCTGTGTTGTCGCCGCTATATAGAGCAACAAGGGCTCCTTCTCGGTCGGAGAGGTGAGAATCGGGGCGCTAGAGAGTCTGGCCTTGAGATGATCAAGAGCCTCTTGTGCCTCGGCTGTCCAGACGAAGTTGTCGGACTTCTTGAGGAGACGATAGAGTGGCAACCCCTTTTCCCCGAGTCGGGAAATGAATCGACTGAGTGCGGCTAAGCAGCCGGTCAGCTTCTGAACGCCTTTCAGGTTTTTGATCGGCCCCATCTTCGCGATGGCTTTGATTTTTTCTGGGTTGGCTTCGATGCCGCGTTGTGAAACGCAATATCCCAGGAGCATCCCTTTTGGGACCCCGAAAACGCATTTCTCGGGATTGAGCTTAATGCCATTCTCTCTTAGCCGTTGGAACACGGCGTTGAGATCGGCGACTAAGTCGTCGGTTCGTCATGGATTTGACTACGATGTCATCCACGTACGCTTGCACGATCCGTCCGATGAGATCACCGAAACACTTGATCATACAACGTTGGTAAGTGGCGCCGGCATTCTTTAACCCAAACGGCATTGTAACGTAACAATATGAGCCGAAGGGAGTGATGAACGCCGTTGCCTCTTGATCACCGATCTTTAGTGGGATCTGGTGATAGCCCGAGTAGGCGTCTAGGAAACACAGGGTTTCGCACCCTGCGGTCCAGTCAACAATTTGGTCGATGCGTGGCAAAGGAAACGGGTCCTTTGGACATGCCTTATTGAGACTTGTGTAGTCAACACACATCCTCCATTTCCCATTTTTCTTTTTAACAAGTACAGGATTGGAGAGCCACTCGGGGTGATACACTTCTTTGATGAAGCTGGCGGCAAGGAGCTTTGTCAGCTCGTCGCCTATGGCTCGGCGCCTTTCCTCGTCGAATCGGCGCAACCTCTGCTTGACCGGTTTCGATCCCGGTTTGATGTTGAGGGAGTGCTCGGCGATTTCCCTTGGAATCCCTGGCATGTCCGAGGGTTTCCACGCGAAGATGTCCTTGTTGGCGCGAAGGAAATCGACGAGCGCGCTTTCCTATTTGGCAGAAAGGGTCGCCCCGATGATGACCGCCTTCCCCTCGGGGTCGGACGGGTCGAGGGGAACCTTCTTGGTGTCCTTGGATGGCTCGAACGAGCCGGACGCCTTCTTCGGAGTCGGCGTCTCCTCGGACTCCACGCTGGCGACCTCCGGGAGGTCGGGCTTGTTGATGAGCGCCGCTGCCAGCTCACAGCACTCTACTTCACACTCGTAAGCACGTTGAACAGACGTGCTCACGGTGATGACACCTCTCGGCCCCGGCATCTTGAGCTTGAGGTAGGTGTAGTTGGGGACGGCCATGAACTTCGCGTAACATGGCCGACCAAGGATCGCGTGGTACGCGCCGGGGAAGTCCACCACGTCAAAGTGAGGACCTCTGTGCGGTAGTTGATCGGCGTGCCGAAGGTGACGGGCAAGTCGATTTGCCCGAGTGGCATGGCCGTCTTTCCGGGCACGACCCCATGGAAGGGTGCGCCCGAAGGTCGGATGCGAGAGCGACTGACTCCCATGGCATCGAGGGTCTCTGCGTACAAAATATTTAAGCCACTACCACCATCCATCAATACCTTGGATAGGCGCTTGTTGGAGACGATGGGGTCGACGACGAGTGGGTACCGCCCCGGACGCGGCACGTACTCGGGGTGGTCGCCGCGGTCGAAGGTGATGGCCGCCTCGGACCACTTGAGGAAGGCCGGAGTCGCCGGCTCGGCGGCGTACACCTCTCGGCGCTCCAGCTTCTGGCGCCGCTTGGAGGAGCTGACTCCTTCGCCTCCGAAGATCATGAGGCAGCCGGTGGTTTTCGGAAATCCACCGTCCGCCTCCTTGTCGTCCTTCCCGTCATCCCTGGGGTCAGAATCCTTGGGGTCGGACTTCTTGGCCTTCGCGCCCAGGAACTTCAGCATGAGCCCGCAATCCTTGAGGGCGTGCTTGACGGGGTAGGCGTGGTTGGGGCACGGCGCCTCCAGCATCTTTTCGAAATGCTGGTTCTTGCTGTCGTTGTCGACGGCCGGCTTCTTCTGCTTACGCTCGACGGCCGCGACGAGTGCGTCGTTGCGGCGTTGCTGATCGCCGCCCTTCTTCTTCTTCTGCTTTTGCTTCTTGTCGTGCGGGGCAGACGGACCCGCACCGGAACTCTCGTTCCGCTTTGCCTTGCCTTTAGTCCGGTGAAGGAGGGCATCGACCGCATCCTCACCGGAGGCGTAGCTGGTGGCCACGTCGAGCAGCTCCTTGATGGAGCGCGGACTCTTGCGGCCGAGCTCATGAACGAGCCCTTCGTTGCCGGTGCCCGCTATGAACGCGGAGATCACCTCGGCGTCAGCGAGATTGGGTAACGTGTTGCATTGCCTGGAGAACCGCTTGATATAGTCCCTCAGGGACTCGTCGGCGCACTGCCGGCAGTTCCGAAGGTCCCACGGGTTCCCCGGGCGCGCGTACGTGCCCTGGAAGTTGCCGATGAACACCTCCTGGAGGTCAACCCAATCCTGAATTGAGCCCTCCGGGAGATGCTCGAGCCACGTCCTGGCCGAGTCGGCCAAGAAGAGGGGGAGGTTGCGGATAATGAACCGTTCGTCGGTGGCACCGCCGGCTTGGCACGCCAGGCGGTAGTCCTCCAGCCACAACGCGGGATTCGTCTCCCCGTTGTACTTCGTGATATTGCTGGGCGGCCGAAACCGCTGGGGGACGGGAGCCCGCAAGATGGCGCGGCCAAAAGCCCGTGGGCCGGCCGGGACCGGAGCCCGAGGCTTGTCTTCCTCCGGGTCAAATCTCCCGCCACGCCGCGGAGCGTAGACAAAGTCCTCGGTTTCGCACCGTGGACCTCGCCCTTGCTCGCGGCGCCTTGCCCGCAGAATGTCGCGGGCGTCGCGGATCCTGCCGATCCGCTGATGGACCGGCGGCGCGTCCCCAGTCCCACTTTGTTCGGGGGTTTGGTGGACGGAACTTTCGGGTTGTGCCCGCGGCTTGCTTGGCGTGCGGTAGGAAACGCTGGATTCCCACCGCCGTGCAGCAGAGCTTTGCTCGCGCTCGGCCTGCTGCACCGCCGCCAAGTCCAGGAGGTCCTTGAGCTCCCCCTGGATTCTTCGCTGGTCCTCGTTGGACGGTTGCGGGAGCGCGCGCAAAAGTGTCGCAGCCGCGGCGACATTCTGGCTGGGCCTGGTGTATCTGGGCACGAGGTTGCCCGCCTCGGCCAGAATCCGCTGCCGGGCTTCGCGCCCATGGGCACGCACACGTTCGCGCTGGGCCTGGCGCTGCGCCACCTCGCGTTCGAGCCGCTCGCGCTCCTCCTTGAGCCGCCGCGCGGCTTCTGCGAGCTCGTGTTGGCGTTGGAGCAGACGCTCCAGGTCGTCGCCCCCCCGATGGTCGGCGCTCGCCGGAGGGGTTTCTTGCTGCGCCTGTGTCACAAGCAGGGGCGCGGCTTCTGCGGCCGCTCCGGCGTCCGCCGTCGTCGCGGCCGCTGCAAGGTCTGGCTGCGCCGCCACGTCGTGAACGTTGCGGCGACTACCTCCGCCGGCTTCCACCACCATGCACTCGCGCGAAGGATGGTGACTGCCGGCGTCGGAGTCGTAGTCGAGGAGGTCATCCTCGTCGCTGTCGTAGTCGTACTCCGCCATACCCACGAGCTCCGCGCCCGCGGACATGGCGAGGGTGAGGGCCCTTTGTGGGGGTGCCGGCGGTTCGACGCGCGAAAGCCCCCCGTCCCGGACCACGATGAACTCCAGGCTCCCGAAGTACACGAGAGCACCCGGAGCCCAATCGATGTCGTGGCTCGCCATCAACTGAAGATGTCAAACGCGCTGAGGTCCCCTACCTGGCGCGCCAACTGTCGGTGTTAAGAAACCGGCCGACAAGTAAATTTGTAACTACGGCGCCTAACAATCTTCTATGATGGCGAGGGTTTTGCGAGAGAGGCAAGGTTTATACTGGTTCAGGCAATCGATGCCCTACGTCCAGTTCGTGGGTGGTTCGTGTTTCGACTTGCAGAGGGGAGCTACAAGTGTTGGCGAGGGAGGAGAAAGACTCCAAGCCTCTTCGTGTGTATCTCTATGTCTGTGTGCGTTGTATCTCTCTGGATCCCCCCTCCTCATGCACCAAGCTCTCCTTTTATAATCAAGGAGTGAGCTGGTTTACAAATGAGAACGGGGCTTTCCAGTTGTGGACAGCGCGGCTACGCGCCGCACTAGTCTGATCCCTATCCGCTACTGTGGCTCTAGTCAGGCGGCGTCCTGTCAGCCTGGTCGCCGGGCAGGTGGTCGAGATGTCAACCCAGACTGTCGCGACCGTCTTGTCGCCGGTCCGGTCTTCGTCCCTGTTCAGGGTGATGATGATGCCGTAGCCATCCCGCTGCTGTACTCGAGGTGTCAGGCGGCGCTGTGAGATGGGACGGATGTCACTGTGCAGGTCAGATCGCGTGCCTGCAAGTAGATGAGTTGCTGGGTAGAGTCAAGGCTCCCCAGCTACTCGTCGTAAATGCCTGTCCTCCTTGCCAGAGGAAAATCTTCTCGACGAAGTCTCCCAACTCGGGGTCGGGCGAAGCGCGGCTTGTGGGCCCGCCCGACTGGGAGTCGGGCGAGGCGGAGTTCGGGGCCCGCCCGACTGGGGGTCGGGCGAGGCGGAATCTGTGGACCCCACCCGACTCGGGGTCGGGCGGGGCGGAAGTCGTGGGCCCCGGCCGACTCGGGGTCGGACGAGGCGGAACTTGTATGTGCCCTCGGGGTCGGCCGTGGGCCCCTCGAGCGCTCTGTTGTCGTGTGCCTGTTCCTGTGGGCCCTACACAATTAAGCTGAGACGGTTAGCAGAATTGAGTATCCTAGATCAGGATACCCTGATTTGGGTATCCGTCAAGAGTACTTGAGGGGAGACGACGACGCGGTGTCGAGTCTTCCTCACAAGTGACTCGGGATTATCAACGAAGTTTTTCGGCAAGTCGAATCCACGCATACACTATCCTGTTTTCACATCAAAGAGAAAATAGATCAAGGTTAGCCTGCATGGGCAATGGTTAAACCACATCAAGTGTAATCATGAACAATCATTGTATTCTTGTTAACCAATGTCTTCCCCGGCAACGGCGCCAGAAATGCTTGTTGGCGTCTCTTACGGTCGCTCGGGAAACACGCGACCGCGGGGAGACGCCGGGGGTTATGGAATTGTTCACTTGCACTATTTAACCAAATAATCCACAACTAGTAACAAGTACTAGATATGAATTATAAGGTTTGTCATGTTAAATAGAATATCCGCAAGCGGACGGATAACCCGTTGTAGCATTTCACCCGAGAGTATTCCAGGGTATCGTATTTATATTTTCCCAAAGGAAGACATGGTTGACAAGAGTACTTATGTTCATGGTGTTACAAACGATAAGTGATATAACCACATTCCAATGCAGGGGTAAGGTTTAATAATAATAAGGATAGTGCGACACACACGAAGGCATTCCACTCTCTCTAATAAAAGGCGAGAGACAATCCTAAGCAATGCTAAGTTAGACTAGCGAGCTACTACTCCAATGGTACAACATTCATATAGCGTGCACAACCTCTACCTATCATCTAGCGTCATGCAAGCACAAGCAAGCGTCTAATACCTAGGCAACATCGGGAGATCCGGCATACGCAAGGTCTGCCTCGCGACTCCGGCCTATTTACGTACTCCTATGCCATGCCCGAACGTGGAGGGTTCCTTTGGATGGACAGGGCTGTCACTTCCTGCCACCTACCTCTACAAACCGTGGGACACGCACATACCCAAGGGTGGATAGACTACCCCGGCACCATGCCGGCGTTACTAACCACGACTCTAGATCCCTCGAGGCACCCCCAACCCTTCGGATCGACGGGGTGATAAATCTAGAGCACCTTTGCAGGACAATGAGCCCGATGCCTAAACATGAGAACAACTAGCCTAACTAGCATAAACTAGATAAAAGGGATCAAAGCTAGCACTAAGTCATGCATAAGCGTTTGTCGCTCAAGAACGAGCGACGAACGATGAACGATTAAGCAAGTTCAAGAATAATCGATGATCGAGTATGAACGAACGAAGAACGAATGATGAACGAGCATGAACGAACAACGAACGATCATACAAGATCATGATAGAACTAGCAAGCTCATAACAACTATATGAATACTTGTATTCCATAGATTAAATAACAAGTCTTACAAAGAGAGAGGAAGGATACAAGAGCGCTACCCAATTCTCCACAAGACTTTGGGAGCAATAGGGCAACCCACTACTCAGCCTAGCACTACCTAGAATTGCCTCTAGCTCTAGTGTGAGGAGGAGGGAATGATCCTTGTGTATTGTGTGTCTTGGAAGGAGGGGGGGTACCCCTCCTTATATAGTCCTTGAAGGTCGGCAACTTTGAGGCGGTTCCCGAGGTCGGTGGCATTTAATGCAGGGGGAACCGACCTCCAGAGGTCGGTTACAAACCGCCACAAAAAGATGGGCCCAGGGGGCCACCCTGCCAGGTCGGCCGACCTGGCCAGGGGGGGTCGGCCGACCTGTGCCTGGCCCCTCCTGGGCTGGGCTTTGGCAGGTGGCTCCCCCTCTGGGTCTACTTCTCTGGTCCAGGTGCATTTGGCCTTAGTTGTGTTGGACTTTGACGAGATTTGGCCTTTTGTCTTGGAGTTGTATTCCCGCGGCGAACGTTGTTTTGTAAAAGTGTTGATTCGTCGCCTTGGGGCATGAGTTCACCTGGATTTCTCCCTTATTCCACCTGCACACTAAAATCTAGAGGTACATGTGGAAATAGGTTATTCTTAAATAAATGCGTGTAAAGAATGTCCAATCCTTCTTGTTTATTGAGCTAGTTGACGGTCGAAATTGGTCCGTAACGACCGTCAACAGACCCTGTCCTCGTAGAGCACGGCGAACAGCTGCATCTGTCAGAGGGTCACCTGTGTGAACTGGAACTCGAGGCTTCTTAGCCTTGGGCTCCACCACTGCCTTGCCCTTCCCTCTGCCCTGGTCACCAGAACCTCTGCCCCTGCCTCTGTCTCTGGCCATAGCTGCTAGCTGAGCTGACCTCTGACAAGATAGGGCAAGTGAGCTTGGCTCATCAACCCGTCCACTGACAAACTGACTGCCAAAGATAGGATCAAGGGCTTGGCCCTAAATCCGTCCACTGGTCACTGCACTGTCAACTGTCTCTATCCTCTGGGCTGACCACTGACAACTGCCACTGCACGATAGGAATAAAGACAGGGTATATGAGTATAGAATAACCTACTATGATCTGCAAGCAAGAATCGTAGGTAAGCGCATAAAAATCTATGTGAAGTCCTAGCGCTGAGGTGAAGGACACAATGCCGGCAAGCTAAGCAATATGAGCAACGGCATTGTCGATTATGGGTGGAGATCAACTAGTGCACATACAAGCATAGCAAGCAACTCAATGTGGCACTAATCGAGGAATTAACACTAGTGTGATGTGCAAATGATGGAATTAAGCACGGCGATCAACACTAGTGCCTATATGTCATACAAAGCAATGAACTTTTCGATGAATATGACATATAGCAGAGGAATTCAACCTATACTAGCATCAATTTGAATGCGCACACATCGGCACATGCTAGCAAGGTTGGAATTCATGAAATTAGGGCATAAATCGACGAAAAGAAATGAATTTTTTGATGCCCTAAGAAATCCTGACCAGCTACTGTGCAATCCAAGAAGTGAATCAACATTTGGTCGCCAGAATCAACAATAGGTCGCTGGAATCCTCACCGAAGCTCGGGAAGAAGATGGTGGTGAGGTCATGATCAGGCTCGACTCTTCCTCCTTAGCGCACACGAGCGGCTACCCCTGGTTATGCACACAGAGGACAGCGGAGAAGAGCTCCTGAGCGAGCTTTGCGGCGGCGCAAGGCAGCAGGGCGCGGCGAGGCTAGGGTTCGCTGGCTCGGGGGCTATGGCGCGGCACGATGGAGCAGGGCGGCGTGCTGCAGTGGCGGAGCTGCTGCGCAAGACGGCAGTGGTGCTCGATGGCGGCGATGGCCTGTGACGGCGATGGCGAGGTGTGGCGGTGGCGGGAGCGGAGGAGCGCGCGCGCGGGAGCAAGGAAGACGGTGGCGACGACGATTTGCACAGTAACGGGACGAAATGCATTGAGATTAGGGTTGGAAACCAATGGACAGCCGAGATCGATTGAAAAATTGAATCAACGGCTTAGATTGGAAGATGAATAATGGTCAACCCTAGGTCACCGTATGATACGGTGTCTATCGCCGTATGATACGGTGATCAGGATGAATTGGACAACGCAGAAACGGTCACCGTATCATACGGTGACTGGCACCGTATGATACAGTGACAGTAATCATCCAGTTCAAACTGATCAGAGGCTTTTAGCCTCACCGTATCATACGGTGATAAGCACCGTATATTACGGTGACTTGCATAAACGCTGAGTTCAAGGAAATTTCTTTCTATGTCCATACATCTCACACAAAAACCAAATAAACACCAAGTATGGACTAGAAAGGGAACTCTCAACCACTCTTTTGAAAATAAGCCAATATAGGCTGCACATAGGCATATAATAATTTTTGAAAACCAAATAAGATGCAAGCCAATAAGAGCCAAAAGAGATAAAACCAAAGGAGGGGTATGTATGAGCCCTTGCCAGTGACCCGTGCGATTAGATTTAACCTCGAGGATCATTGTGCAATGCTCAATGGGCATGAAGCTCCAATCCTTTCCTTTAATCACACTTTTATGGGATGTGGTATCATATGAAACATGAAGCACTTTCCACATAGTGTGATGGCTCCTTTGTGATTTCCTATATGCAATGCATGAAACAAGCATATCATACAAATGCAAGTGAAAGTAAATATGCCATGTGAGATGCAAGCAAATTTAAAGACATTGCATAAAGGAAACCTACTCAAGGTCAAGTTTGAACCTTTCTCAAGCTTACTCACCATGAACCAAACCTTGCCTTGAGTCATACGAGCCACCAACTCAAACATCCCCTATGTTCATGGCTATCTTGAGAAAGTTAGTCCTTGAACAAATTTTTATGTTCTTTTCTTTTTAGTTATTTACATATGCATGGATGCAAACATACTAGTTCACAAAGGAGCTCCTAGCTACCATGCAAGACAAATGCAAGAAAAGAAAACTACCACTACTATGATACAAGGGTACCTCCTTGAAGAGTAGATATGTCGGTGAAGCATTCGAAGCTTGTGGTGGACCTCGATGAATATTCAACTTGGCACTTGGTCCACCACCACCATCCATCTAAGTCCCGGTCTTGCGGGCCCACTCGTACTTCATTGGCCGCTCACGGTCAACAACGCACTTGGGAACCCAAATCTTCCCAATCTTCCGCTTCTTGTCCAGTGGTCCAGGTGCCTTTTCCTTCACCTTGCCCTTCTTGTCCCTAAAGAGCTTGAAGTGTGTGTTCTCATGGAACAAGTTAGCATTAGGCATAGCATTGGAACT
>CM017441.1:26342415-26386718 GCA_007726485.1 Eragrostis curvula | reverse complement strand
CCTCACCTTGGGGCAATTCTTGTAAGTGTGTCCATCTTGACAACACTTCACACAATAGTAGTCATCCGCCAAGAGAGGAACCACCCAAGATGGGATGGTGTCTTCATTTCCGATGATGTTGATGGTGGCGGGGTAGGAACCAAGGCCCTTGTGTGCGGCGTTGTTGATGAGATTCCTTCCAAGGATTTGCTTGTGAATGGTTCTTCCCCTTGTAAGCCTCTCAAAGCCATCCATCACCATCTTCCTCTCCTCCTTGAGCTTGTGATATTCCTTCAAAATAGTCTCATCAAGCGAAACATGCTCACGAGAGGGGGTTAGCTCATCACAAGTAATATAAGATGAATTTGAAGTAGATGAGCTAGAAGAGGATTTGTTACTCATTTCGAGGTTGAGCGCTTGATATGCAACTTCATGGGCCTCATGCTTCTCATAGAGATTCTCGTAGTCTTCTTCCATAATCTTGTGAGAAGTGCCAAGGTCCTTGAGCTCACCCTCTAGTTGCTCAACTCAGAACACGGCCACTTCATGCTCCTTCTCAAGCCTTGCAATGGTCTTGTCCTTCTTCTTTAACATCTTCCCGGCAAGATCAAGAGCACACATCAATTCCTTGTAGGTTGGCTGGTCTTCCTCTTCAAATTCTTCATCTTCACTTCCACTCTTCTCATCCTCATCATCACTATCCAAGTCCATTGCCATCAAGCACATGGGAGGTGGAGGTAGGTCACTTGTGATGTTAGTGAGCACAATCCCGGCAACTTGCTTGCCCTTGTGAGATGTGTCGTCACTATCTTCTTCCTCCTTGCTTGACTCATCGTCGGTCACCCAATCTTGTGCCACGAAGCCCCTTTGTGATGTCTCTTCTTATCTTCAGCCTTGGGATTGTCCTTCTTGACGAATTTCTTCTTGTTCTTGTACTTGACCCTTGACTCTTCTTCTTCATCATCACTAGACTCTTGTGGCTTCTTCTTAGGCTTCTTGATGGGCTTAGTGCACTCCTTTGCAAAGTGGCCTTTGTCACCACAATTATAGCACACAGAGTCCTTCTTTGACCTTCGATTGAAGAAGTTGCTTCTCTTCATGATGAGTGCGAGTTCGTCGGGGCGAATTTGCAAGTAATCTTCTTCATCAACATCTTCATCACCCTCATCTTCACTTGACTCGGGGACGATCACCTTTTTGTTCTTCTTCTTGCTCGTGCCCTCAGCCGGAAATGCAAGGTTCTTGTTCGGCTTCTCGTCGGGCACGTAGTCGAGGTGGTAGCTCTCGAAGGCGGTGATCTTCCCGATCAACTTGTGTGTCGTGAGGTCTTCGAGTGAGGTGTTGAAGAGGCATGTGATGAGGGAGTCGTACTTTTTCCTCGGTAGAATCCTCAGGATCTTGCACACGAGGTCGGCATCCTCGATCTTCTCCTTCACCCCGAGTGAGTTGATGTCCTCTACAATCAAGTTCAAGCAAGAATATGCATCATTAATAGATTCACTTGAAGTCATAGTAAAGGAGTCATACTTATCTTTGAGCACATAATATCTTTCCTCTTTCACGTCCGAGGAACCCTCATGAGTAACTTGTATTTGTTGCCAAATCTCATGAGCGGTACCCGCGGACTTGATGCGAGCAAAGACATCCTTAGTGATAGCCTCAAACAAAGCATTTTTAGCTTTAGCATTAGCCGTAGTGAGTTTTTCATCGACCATCCCGTTGTCCGCGACAAGCACAACCAATTCATTTGTCACACGCCACGTGTCGGGATCGATAGCCTCTAGGTTAGCTTGCATGCGAGACTTCCAATAGGCATAGTCGGTCCCGTCAAATGTGGGTGGCCCGCTTCCTCCCGGCATCCTTACTCAAAGGCAGTTAAGCCCTATTTTGAGTACGAGGCTCTGATACCACTTGTAAAGTTCACGGAGTACCGAGAGGGGGGGGGGGGGGTTGAATCGGTAGTCACTTTTTACTTCGTTCGGTAGGGTACTTTAGCAACCTAATATCAAGTTAGGTGATGACAAGAAGCAAGCGATGTGCACACACTAGCAAGACTAGCAAAGAGCAACCCTACACAAGCAATTCTACCAAGAGCAAAGCAACCCTATCAATCAAGTCTACTAGCAAGAAGTAAATACGAAATATTAAATGCTAGTAAGTAAAGAGATGTGATAGAGATTGCTCATGGATTTTTAGCCCGTGGTATCGGGAGGATGGCGCCTCCCCCTACTCCACGTTGGGTCACTCCCGCCGGAGTTTCGACCCCTCCCTCCGCTCAATGGCGATCCCTTCTAGAGCATTCTTCACCCTCCGAGTGAAGACGCGGGCACGTCCCGCCGGCAACTCCGGATGCTCCCCTGAAGGTAAGGATCCACACGTGATGCGGTCCAAAGGGCGCTCTCTTCACGTAGCTTCTTTCACACGGGAAGCTTGAAGATCGTGTACAAACTTGCGGTGACTTCCACACTCTTGGCAAGCTCACCACCGATGCCTAACCGGTATAGGTCTTGCCATAGACCAAGAGTAACAACCCAAGATGACTCTCTATGCACACACTAGCCCTAGAGATCAAAGGATGCTCTTGTTATTCCCTCACAAGCACTAGGATCACTGCAAATCCTCAACAAGTGCTCTCTCTTCTTGCTCTTGGCTTTCCTTGGGTAACCTCACCTGTTCCACTGGCCAAGAGACCCTCAAAGGGGTAGGCAACCAACTATTTATAGCCCTCAACTCATAAACTAGCCGTTGCCTCAAAAGTAGTCTTTTCTGCGCCGCCACCGTATCATACGGTGCTCTAGTCACCGTATCATACGGTGACTACATCCTCTTCAGCCTTCCCTGCTGTCTTCACTGATCTCGCAGTCACCGTATCATACGGTGACTACTTCCTTTCCATCTTCAGCAACTTGTCCAAATTGCACTTCCTCTGGAAACCATACGGTGACCCACCGTATCATACGGTGACCATCATACGGTGACTCTACCAGTGACTCTCCTTTCACTGGATTTTCCTGTCCATAGTCACCGTATCATACGCTGACTATCACCGTATCATACGGTGACTTCTTCTCTCTGAATCTGCAAAAACTGCCAACTCCCTGGAAACCATACGGTGACCACCGTATCATACGGTGACTATCACCCCTCATCATACGGTGACTCCAGAAGAGATTTCCTGTCTTCAGTTCTGCAATTCCTGTAGTCACTGTATCATACGGTGACTAGCACCGTATCATACGGTGACTTCTGCCTGACCCTAGCCTCTGAGAGCCTCACATTGCATCCAATGATCTCTACCACTAGTGTGCACTAAGAGAACCAACTCGAACCCTCTTGATAGTCCGGTGTTTCCTATGGACTCAAGCCTACATCTACACCAAGCCAACACCTGCTTGGTTCTAGCATGTGCTTAGCCTTGATCCATCTCCTCAACCGTGACTTCATCAAGCCCAATGTCCCGAGTTGTCGAGGCAACCAATCATCGAGATATCCAATAGAGAAATGGTTGACGTAGTCCTCCGTCATATGTGACCATAGGCAACAACCTACAAAAGAGTTAGTCACATACAACATGATCATCCAATCACCAAAACATTCATACCTTTGGGGTTTTCATACTCCAATGGTCATGAAGCTTACAATCTCCCCTTTTTTGGTGATTGGTGACAATATACGTAAAAGATATGGAAAGAAAGCGCAAGTAATGATCGAGAAGATTGAATGAGACAGAAAGGCTCGACTAGACCGCTCAAGTAAAGGATACAGTTGAATGCAAGAGCAAGATCAAGAGCACACATCAATTCCTTGTAGGTTGGCTGGTCTTCCTCTTCAAATTCTTCATCTTCACTTCCACTCTTCTCATCCTCATCATCACTATCCAAGTCCATTGCCATCAAGCACATGGGAGGTGGAGGTAGGTCACTTGTGATGTTAGTGAGCACAATCCCGGCAACTTGCTTGCCCTTGTGAGATGTGTCGTCACTATCTTCTTCCTCCTTGCTTGACTCATCGTCGGTCACCCAATCTTGTGCCACGAAGCCCCTTTGTGATGTCTCTTCTTATCTTCAGCCTTGGGATTGTCCTTCTTGACGAATTTCTTCTTGTTCTTGTACTTGACCCTTGACTCTTCTTCTTCATCATCACTAGACTCTTGTGGCTTCTTCTTAGGCTTCTTGATGGGCTTAGTGCACTCCTTTGCAAAGTGGCCTTTGTCACCACAATTATAGCACACAGAGTCCTTCTTTGACCTTCGATTGAAGAAGTTGCTTCTCTTCATGATGAGTGCGAGTTCGTCGGGGCGAATTTGCAAGTAATCTTCTTCATCAACATCTTCATCACCCTCATCTTCACTTGACTCGGGGACGATCACCTTTTTGTTCTTCTTCTTGCTCGTGCCCTCAGCCGGAAATGCAAGGTTCTTGTTCGGCTTCTCGTCGGGCACGTAGTCGAGGTGGTAGCTCTCGAAGGCGGTGATCTTCCCGATCAACTTGTGTGTCGTGAGGTCTTCGAGTGAGGTGTTGAAGAGGCATGTGATGAGGGAGTCGTACTTTTTCCTCGGTAGAATCCTCAGGATCTTGCACACGAGGTCGGCATCCTCGATCTTCTCCTTCACCCCGAGTGAGTTGATGTCCTCTACAATCAAGTTCAAGCAAGAATATGCATCATTAATAGATTCACTTGAAGTCATAGTAAAGGAGTCATACTTATCTTTGAGCACATAATATCTTTCCTCTTTCACGTCCGAGGAACCCTCATGAGTAACTTGTATTTGTTGCCAAATCTCATGAGCGGTACCCGCGGACTTGATGCGAGCAAAGACATCCTTAGTGATAGCCTCAAACAAAGCATTTTTAGCTTTAGCATTAGCCGTAGTGAGTTTTTCATCGACCATCCCGTTGTCCGCGACAAGCACAACCAATTCATTTGTCACACGCCACGTGTCGGGATCGATAGCCTCTAGGTTAGCTTGCATGCGAGACTTCCAATAGGCATAGTCGGTCCCGTCAAATGTGGGTGGCCCGCTTCCTCCCGGCATCCTTACTCAAAGGCAGTTAAGCCCTATTTTGAGTACGAGGCTCTGATACCACTTGTAAAGTTCACGGAGTACCGAGAGGGGGGGGGGGGGTTGAATCGGTAGTCACTTTTTACTTCGTTCGGTAGGGTACTTTAGCAACCTAATATCAAGTTAGGTGATGACAAGAAGCAAGCGATGTGCACACACTAGCAAGACTAGCAAAGAGCAACCCTACACAAGCAATTCTACCAAGAGCAAAGCAACCCTATCAATCAAGTCTACTAGCAAGAAGTAAATACGAAATATTAAATGCTAGTAAGTAAAGAGATGTGATAGAGATTGCTCATGGATTTTTAGCCCGTGGTATCGGGAGGATGGCGCCTCCCCCTACTCCACGTTGGGTCACTCCCGCCGGAGTTTCGACCCCTCCCTCCGCTCAATGGCGATCCCTTCTAGAGCATTCTTCACCCTCCGAGTGAAGACGCGGGCACGTCCCGCCGGCAACTCCGGATGCTCCCCTGAAGGTAAGGATCCACACGTGATGCGGTCCAAAGGGCGCTCTCTTCACGTAGCTTCTTTCACACGGGAAGCTTGAAGATCGTGTACAAACTTGCGGTGACTTCCACACTCTTGGCAAGCTCACCACCGATGCCTAACCGGTATAGGTCTTGCCATAGACCAAGAGTAACAACCCAAGATGACTCTCTATGCACACACTAGCCCTAGAGATCAAAGGATGCTCTTGTTATTCCCTCACAAGCACTAGGATCACTGCAAATCCTCAACAAGTGCTCTCTCTTCTTGCTCTTGGCTTTCCTTGGGTAACCTCACCTGTTCCACTGGCCAAGAGACCCTCAAAGGGGTAGGCAACCAACTATTTATAGCCCTCAACTCATAAACTAGCCGTTGCCTCAAAAGTAGTCTTTTCTGCGCCGCCACCGTATCATACGGTGCTCTAGTCACCGTATCATACGGTGACTACATCCTCTTCAGCCTTCCCTGCTGTCTTCACTGATCTCGCAGTCACCGTATCATACGGTGACTACTTCCTTTCCATCTTCAGCAACTTGTCCAAATTGCACTTCCTCTGGAAACCATACGGTGACCCACCGTATCATACGGTGACCATCATACGGTGACTCTACCAGTGACTCTCCTTTCACTGGATTTTCCTGTCCATAGTCACCGTATCATACGCTGACTATCACCGTATCATACGGTGACTTCTTCTCTCTGAATCTGCAAAAACTGCCAACTCCCTGGAAACCATACGGTGACCACCGTATCATACGGTGACTATCACCCCTCATCATACGGTGACTCCAGAAGAGATTTCCTGTCTTCAGTTCTGCAATTCCTGTAGTCACTGTATCATACGGTGACTAGCACCGTATCATACGGTGACTTCTGCCTGACCCTAGCCTCTGAGAGCCTCACATTGCATCCAATGATCTCTACCACTAGTGTGCACTAAGAGAACCAACTCGAACCCTCTTGATAGTCCGGTGTTTCCTATGGACTCAAGCCTACATCTACACCAAGCCAACACCTGCTTGGTTCTAGCATGTGCTTAGCCTTGATCCATCTCCTCAACCGTGACTTCATCAAGCCCAATGTCCCGAGTTGTCGAGGCAACCAATCATCGAGATATCCAATAGAGAAATGGTTGACGTAGTCCTCCGTCATATGTGACCATAGGCAACAACCTACAAAAGAGTTAGTCACATACAACATGATCATCCAATCACCAAAACATTCATACCTTTGGGGTTTTCATACTCCAATGGTCATGAAGCTTACAATCTCCCCTTTTTTGGTGATTGGTGACAATATACGTAAAAGATATGGAAAGAAAGCGCAAGTAATGATCGAGAAGATTGAATGAGACAGAAAGGCTCGACTAGACCGCTCAAGTAAAGGATACAGTTGAATGCAAGAGCAAGAGCGTCGTAGTACTCGATCACTAAGAACTATACATCATGTTATAGGATAGATAACGAGAGTAGAACATGATGAGTAGTGAAGTGAGGGACATAGCTCAAAAGAGGTATCACCTGCAAAATAGAGTTAGTGCACAAGGGTGATATATGAATAGAGGGCAAGTGAGCAATATCCACCACTCCTGTGATGATATGATAACGAATAATTCCTACACAAAGCAAGTTAGTCAACAAATCATCACAAGAATACGATACATACACGAGGGATCAACACATACATCTCAGGCATAACGATACCAGATAGATATATAATACAAGTACAGAGTATGTAAAAGAAACCAAGTGCATTCTTGATGAGCTAAAGCAAGGCAAAGGAAGACCGAGCTCATCGAGAACCACGAACATCCAAAAGAATATACAAAAGAACTCCAAATGTCCTGACTATCCAAGGTGCCCGAGAGCTCCCCCTAGGTACAAGCACTCTTGATCAATTCTCACTCCCAACTCCCCCTAGACATTCTCTCCCCCTTTGGCACCAAGTACCAAAAAGATCATCGAGGAAAGATATGCTATCCTACGCATCGGGGTCTGGAGGTGGTGCAGTGGCCTCTGAAGTAGAAGAGCTGACTCCCCCTGAAGCTGTGCCTGCCACTGTAGCTGCTGTGCTGTCCTGCTGGGTGGGTTCCACTGGTGCTGTCCAAGTCCAAGTCCTGGGCATCCCAAACTCTGGTGTGCGAGAACGACGAGTGTAGACAAGTCGTCCATCCAAGTCAAGAACAGGCACATCTGGATCCTCGGCTGTATGATGCCCTAACTCTGACTCTGAAGCTGTGTGTACAGAAGGAGTACGAGACCGAGTGCCAGAGCCAGGCTCGCTAACTGTCCAAGAAGTACTGCCTAGGGGTGCCTTCCCCATGCTGCTCACCCTGAGAGCTGTGGCCTCTGCTGCAACCTCATCATAACCTGCATCAAGCATATCCTTCAGAATAACTTCGTAGGTCACAGCTGGCGTAGGAGAGGACGTCTCTAGAGCAGCAGTGTGAGCAACCCCTGTAGTGGTGATCACTGCCTCAGTAGCAACTGGAGGAGAGACCATGCTGGAAGTAGTAGGCGCTGAGGTGATAGGAGACTCAACCCCTGTAAAATCAAGGGAGCGTATTGGCATAGGAGAAGAGATCCTAGTTACAGAGGTGATGTGCTGAGCTGGAGTCACTGCCGGTGTAGTACTCAGCAAGAAAGCAGATGGTGTCATGAACTGTCCTGGTGAGAAGGATGGTACTGAAGAAGGTCCTGCCTGAGTGTGACCTGCCATCCCTGAAGCTCCAGCAAACACTGAACCAAGAGGACTCTGAGATAGCTGTCCTGCAGGAGTCATCGGAGCAGAAAGCATGGTAGTGAACATCCCGAGAGCAGCTGTGGCCTGTGGTAGCTGTAGACCCTGTGGCGGCACAAGTGAGGGTAGAACCATCGGGGGAATATGAGGCATCCCCGGAACCACCTGCCCAAGGTAGCTGAAAGCTGCAGCAAAGTAACCAAAGACACCTTGGTTGGCCATCTGCGTGTTCCTTAGTGTCTCTGCCATCTGCTGAGACCACTGTCTGTGCTCAGCCTCTCTCCTCTCCTGGTCCTGTCTCCACTGCTCCTGCTGATCAAGCCTCTGTCTGAGCATCTCAAGCTGAGCAAGCACTGAAGGATCTGTGGAAGTAGCTGCTGCAGCTGGTGGAGCACTCACTGGTGGAGGTGGAGCTGGTGTGAAGTCTGGATCTGCTCCATGGTGCAGTGGGGACTCTAGTGAGAAGTCCCTCTCGTCAGTAGCTCCACTCTGCATGCTTGTGCCTCTAGCCTATGAGGAGCTGCTCTGTGAAGCATCAGCTCTCTGTATGCACCGTGGGTCACTAGGGGGCAACAACACATACTCTGTGGTCACCTCGGTCACCAAAACATACGGCGGAGAAGAGCTCCTGAGCGAGCTTTGTGGCGGCGCGAGGCAGCAGGGCGCAGCGAGGCTAGGGTTCACTGGCTCGGGGGCTATGGCGCGGCACGATGGAGCAGGGCGGCGTGCTGCAGTGGCGGAGCCGCTGCGCAAGACGACAGTGGTGCTCGATGGCGGCGATGGCCTGTGACGGCGATGGCGAGGTGTGGCGGTGGCGGGAGCGGAGGAGCGCGCGTGCGGGAGCAAGGAAGACGGTGGCGACGACGATTTGCACAGTAACGGGACGAAATGCATTGAGATTAGGGTTGGAAACCAATGGACGGCCGAGATCGATTGAAAAATTGAATCAACGGCTTAGATTGGAAGATGAATAATGGTCAACCCTAGGTCACCGTATGATACGGTGATCAGGATGAACTGGACAACGCAGAAACGGTCACCGTATCATACAGTGACTGGAACCGTATGATACAGTGATAGTAATCATCCAGTTCAAACTGATCAGAGGCTTTTAGCCTCACCGTATCATACGGTGATAAGCACTGTATATTACGGTGACTTGCAGAAACGCTGAGTTCAAGGAAATTTCTTTCTATGTCCATACATCTCACACAAAAACCAAATAAACACCAAGTATGGACTAGAAAGGGAACTCTCAACCACTCTTTTGAAAATAAGCCAATATAGGCTGCACATAGGCATATAATAATTTTTGAAAACCAAATAAGATGCAAGCCAATAAGAGCCAAAAGAGATAAAACCAAAGGAGGGGTATGTATGAGCCCTTGCCAGTGACCCGTGCGATTAGATTTAACCTCGAGGATCATTGTGCAATGCTCAATGGGCATGAAGCTCCAATCCTTTCCTTTAATCACACTTTTATGGGATGTGGTATCATATGAAACATGAAGCACTTTCCACATAGTGTGATGGCTCCTTTGTGATTTCCTATATGCAATGCATGAAACAAGCATATCATACAAATGCAAGTGAAAGTAAATATGCCATGTGAGATGCAAGCAAATTTAAAGACATTGCATAAAGGAAACCTACTCAAGGTCAAGTTTGAACCTTTCTCAAGCTTACTCACCATGAACCAAACCTTGCCTTGAGTCATACGAGCCACCAACTCAAACATCCCCTATGTTCATGGCTATCTTGAGAAAGTTAGTCCTTGAACAAATTTTTATGTTCTTTTCTTTTTAGTTATTTACATATGCATGGATGCAAACATACTAGTTCACAAAGGAGCTCCTAGCTACCATGCAAGACAAATGCAAGAAAAGAAAACTACCACTACTATGATACAAGGGTACCTCCTTGAAGAGTAGATATGTCGGTGAAGCA
This sequence comes from Eragrostis curvula, assembly GCA_007726485.1. Classification (NCBI taxonomy): domain Eukaryota; kingdom Viridiplantae; phylum Streptophyta; class Magnoliopsida; order Poales; family Poaceae; genus Eragrostis; species Eragrostis curvula. Next base: position 26,376,505 of record CM017441.1, on the reverse strand, counting down.
TTCGAAGCTTGTGGTGGACCTCGATGAATATTCAACTTGGCACTTGGTCCATCACCACCATCCATCTAAGTCCCGGTCTTGCGGGCCCACTCGTACTTCATTGGCCGCTCACGGTCGACAACGCACTTGGGAACCCAAATCTTCCCAATCTTCCGCTTCTTGTCCAGTGGTCCAGGTGCCTTTTCCTTCACCTTGCCCTTCTTGTCCCTAAAGAGCTTGAAGTGTGTGTTCTCATGGAACAAGTTAGCTTTAGGCATGGCATTGGAACTCCTCACCTTGGGGCAATTCTTGTAAGTGTGTCCATCTTGACAACACTTCACACAATAGTAGTCATCCGCCAAGAGAGGAACCACCCAAGATGGGATGGTGTCTTCATTTCCGATGATGTTGATGGTGGCGGGGTAGGAACCAAGGCCCTTGTGTGCGGCGTTGTTGATGAGATTCCTTCCAAGGATTTGCTTGTGAATGGTTCTTCCCCTTGTAAGCCTCTCAAAGCCATCCATCACCATCTTCCTCTCCTCCTTGAGCTTGTGATATTCCTTCAAAATAGTCTCATCAAGTGAAACATGCTCACGAGAGGGGGTTAGCTCATCACAAGTAATATAAGATGAATTTGAAGTAGATGAGCTAGAAGAGGATTTGTTACTCATTTCGAGGTTGAGCGCTTGATATGCAACTTCATGGGCCTCATGCTTCTCATAGAGATTCTCGTAGTCTTCTTCCACAATCTTGTGAGAAGTGCCAAGGTCCTTGAGCTCACCCTCTAGTTGCTCAACTCAGAACACGGCCACTTCATGCTCCTTCTCAAGCCTTGCAATGGTCTTGTCCTTCTTCTTTAACATCTTCCCGGCAAGATCAAGAGCACACATCAATTCCTTGTAGGTTGGCCGGTCTTCCTCTTCAAATTCTTCATCTTCACTTCCACTCTCCTCATCCTCATCATCACTATCAAAGTCCATTGCCATCAAGCACATGGGAGGTGGAGGTAGGTCACTTGTGATGTTAGTGAGCACAATCCCGGCAACTTGCTTGCCCTTGTGAGATGTGTCGTCACTATCTTCTTCCTCCTTGCTTGACTCATCGTCGGTCACCCAATCTTGTGCCACGAAGCCCCTTTGTGATGTCTCTTCTTATCTTCAGCCTTGGGATTGTCCTTCTTGAAGAATTTCTTCTTGTTCTTGTACTTGACCCTTGACTCTTCTTCTTCATCATCACTAGACTCTTGTGGCTTCTTCTTAGGCTTCTTGATGGGCTTAGTGCACTCCTTTGCAAAGTGGCCTTTGTCACCACAATTATAGCACACAGAGTCCTTCTTTGACCTTCGATTGAAGAAGTTGCTTCTCTTCATGATGAGTGCGAGTTCGTCGGGGCGAATTTGCATGTAATCTTCTTCATCAACATCTTCATCACCCTCATCTTCACTTGACTCGGGGACGATCACCTTTTTGTTCTTCTTCTTGCTCGTGCCCTCAGCCGGAAATGCAAGGTTCTTGTTCGGCTTCTCGTCGGGCATGTAGTCGAGGTGGTAGCTCTCGAAGGCGGTGATCTTCCCGATCAACTTGTGTGTCGTGAGGTCTTCGAGTGAGGTGTTGAAGAGGCATGTGATGAGGGAGTGATTGAAGAATATCAGGTAGAAGTCAGATGAGTCTCTTCGGGACTATACCAAACGCTTCTGTCAGATGAAGAACACCATCCCGAAGATCCATGATGTGGAGGTCATCGGAGCTTACCGAGATGGGTGTTTGGATGTGAAGACCGTGGAGACAATCGCTGAAAAAGAGCCGACTACGGTCGCTGAGCTCTTCGACATCGCAGAATCCTATGCCAAGGCAGCGGATGCCCGAGCTCGTCTTAATGACGGCAATGTCAAGGGCCACAAGAAGGTGGATGATCGTGAGGTCATGGCTGTAGAGCAAAAGGGACGAGGAGATGGTCGCTTTCCCAAGAAGCGGGGCCGTGATCATGACCGCCCCGAAGGAGCTGTGAAGTGGTGCCCCGTGCATAGGCGCACCTCGCATGACTTTGATGAATGCTACGAATACAAGAAGATGGAGCAACAGCGGTTGGCAGAAGGGAAGATCAGGCTCCATGATGTGGATCGTGGGTACCCCAGGAACAACGGTCCACCCATGTTGAGCAACAAGATCGTGATGATGAAGAGGAAAGATACCCTGAGATCAATATGATCTTCGGAGTAAGTTCGGCATTGGCATCTCGAACACAGTACAAGAAGATTTACCGAGAGGTGCTGGCAGCAAAACCCTACACCAAGAAGCTAGAGTGGTCCGATACTCCGATCACCTTTGGCGTTGAAGATCACCCGAAGAGCTTACCAAGTGGACCGGAGCTGCCATTCGTTGCCAAGATCATCGTGCACTGGAACAAGATCGCGAAGACTCTGATTGATAACGGAAGTGGCCCGAATTTGTTGATGAAGAAGACTTTCCTCGAGATGGGTTTGCCGCTCACCGCGCTTACTCCAGTTGAAGGATCGTTTCATGGGATAGTTCTCGGGGTGTCATCTCAGCCCCTTGGGAAAATCCATCTGGACGTTACTGTCGGCCCCAAAGAAAACAGGAGGACAGAAGTTCTCACGTTTGAAGTGGCTGATTTTGATTCTGCCTACAATTGCATCTTGGGAAGGCCGTTCTTGTTCAAGTTCATGGCGGCGGCGCACTTCGCGTACGCCCAGTTGAAGATTCCTGGACCGCATGGCGTGATCACCGTATGCGCAGATCAGGAGCAGGCTGCAAAGTGCGACCTTAATGCACTAGTGTTAGCTGGGCACTTCAAAGATGAAACACTAAAGCCGTTGCCTCAAGCCAAAGCTCCGAAGGGAGATGCTGTGCAAACTCCGAAGGGCAAGGACAATTCTCCTCCGGAGGCTCCAAGTACCCTGGCCCAAGCGGTAGCTCCGCCATCTAACGGAGCCGCGAAGGTCGGCAATGTTGAAAACATGGATGTGACGCTCAACAAGGATGACCCCACCAAGAAGACTACCATTGGTGGGAACTTGACTGAGAAATAGGAAAGCGCGCTCGTAGCCTTCCTCCGGGAAAATATCAACGTGTTCGCATGGAAGCCGTCTGAAATGCCCGGGATCCCCAGGGAGGTGATCGAGCACAAATTGGGGATCGATCCGGCTTTCAAACCGATGAAGCAAAAGCAAAGGAGATACACTTCGGATAAGCGTGACGCCATACATGAGGAGGTGACTAGGCTTCTTCAAGCCGGGTTCATCAGAACGGTCGAATATCCTGAGTGGCTAGCCAATCCTATATTAGTTCCTAAACCTGATGCTTCGTGGCACATGTGCGTCGATTACACTAGCATGAATAAAGCTTGTTCGAAAGACGAGTACCCTCTTCCGAGGATAGATCAGTTTGTAGACTCCACTTCCACTAGTGAATTATTAATTTTTTTGGATGCTTACTCTGAGTATCACCAAATTAGTCTCAATGTTCATGATCAAGAGAAGACGGCATTCATCACGCCCTTCGGGATCTTTTGTTATGTAACTATGCCCTTCGGGATGAAGAATGCAGGTTGCACATATCAAAAGTGTGTAAATCTCGTCTTCGAAGAGCAGATAGGAAAGAACATTGAAGCCTATATTGATGACATCGTCGTCAAGACAAAGAAGAATGAGAATCTCTTGGAAGATTTGAAGCAGATCTTCGACAATCTGCGCAAGTACAAGATGAAGCTGAATCCGAAGAAGTGTGTCTTTGGCGTGACTTCGGGCAAGCTTCTGGGTTATATGATCTCTGAACGTGGCATCGATGCCAATCCAACGAAGATGGCAGCTATAGAGAAGCTGAAGCCCCCCCGAACCCGAAGCGAGATCCAGAAGCTAGCTGGTATGATGACGGTCTTGAATAGATTCATCTCGAGATCGGGTGAGAGAGGCATGCCCTTTTACAAGTTGCTGCGTAAGAAGGAAGGCTTTGAATGGGATGAGCAGGCAGAGAAGGCGTTTTATGAGTTGAAGGCCTATCTCAAGCAAATGCCTACGTTGGTGCCGTCGCAACCTGGTGAAGAGCTGCTTTTATATGTTGCTGCCACTGAATTAGTTGTTAGTGCGGCATTGACGGTTGAGAGAGAAGTTGGAGGCGAATCAAGACAACGGGCTGTCTATTTTGTCAGTGAGATTCTCAAGGATGCTCAGACAAGATACCCCATGGTGCAGAAGTTGCTGTACGCTGTCCTGATGACATCAAGAAAGCTGAAGCACTACTTCCTCGCCCATTATATCAAAGTGGTGTCTGATCGGCCGCTGCAAACTATCTTGCATAGCAAGGATGCAGTGGGACGAATCTCACAATGGGCTGTGGAGTTGGGGCCGTACGAGATTGAGTTCGTACCTAGAAGAGCTGTGAAAGGTCAAGCCTTAGCAGATTTTATTGCTGAATGGACTGATGATGGAGAAGAAGATCAAGTGGACCCCACTCATTGGGTCATGTACTTTGACGGCTCCTTCACTTTGAAGGGCGCCGGTGCTGGTGTGGTGTTTGTTTCACCCGAAGGAAGGATCATAAAGTATGCGATTCAGTTGCTGTTTCAAGCTACGAACAACGTCGCAGAGTATGAAGGCCTAGTTTCAGGTCTACGCATTGCAAGGTCACTTGGAATTGACCGGCTGCTTGTGAAAGGGGATTCACAATTTGTCGCCAGACAAGTACAGAAGGAGTACCAATGCTCGGATCAGAAGATGGCTGATTACCTAGAGGAAGTTCGGAAGCTCGAGAAAGGATTTGATGGGTTTGAATTACGATACATACCGCGCTTAGACAATCAGGACGCCGATCATTTGGCTTGGGTTGCCTCGTCGAGATCTGCGGTCCCCGATGATGTGATCTTGGAAAAGCTCACGAAGCCTTCGGTGGTGAAGGCTACGCCTGAGATGGACATGATGGTGATAGATTCGGGAGAAGGGCATGTTGAAGATTGGAGAACTTCGATCATACAGTTCTTGGAGAACAACCCTATCCCGGATGATGATGCTGCTACAGAACGCATCGCTCGAAAGTCGAAGTTATATGTGATGGCTGATGGAGTGCTATACCGAAGAGCTCACAATGGGATTTTGCTGAGATGTGTATCTGCTGAAGAAGGAGTCAGGTTATTACATGATATTCATGGGGGAATTTGCGATGCGCATACCGCTTATTGCTCTCTGGTGGGCAAAGCTTTTCGTCATGGGTTCTACTGGAACACGGCGAAGCAGGACGCATTCAATTTGGTGAAAACATGTGCCAACTGCCAGTTCTTCAGCAAAGAAAGCATGAGGCATGCCCAAGAGTTGCACACCATACCCCTGTCTTGGCCGTTTGCCATTTGGGATATAGATATTTTGGGGCCTTTTCCGAAGGCCAAAGGAGGATACAAGTTCTTGTATGTGGCCATTGACACGTTCACGAAGTGGATTGAAGCAGAAGCGGTGACGCGCATCACGCAAGAGGCAGCTATAAAGTTCATGCGAAGTCTGGTCACGAGGTTCGGAGTCCCGAAGAAGCTGATCAGCGACAATGGGAAGCAGTTTGTTGGAGGCAAGTTTGAAAGGTTCTGCGTCGATCATGGGATTATGCATCCCACCTCTTCGGTGGCGCATACGCAGACAAATGGAGCAGTCGAAAGAGCTAATGGGATCGTCATGAGTGGCATGAAGACACGAGTGTTCGACAAGTTGTCTGCCAAAGGGAAGAATTGGATTGAAGAGTTGCCAACTGTGTTATGGTCAGCCCGAACTTCAACCAGTCGTGTGACAAGAGATACACCTTTCTATTTGGTGTACGGTGCTGATGCAGTGTTGCCACCAGAGATACACTTGGGGGCTTATCGAGTCACAAATTTCTATGAAGAGGCACAAACTGATGCTCGAGAAGTTGATCTGATATTGTTAGAAGAAGAACGTGATACAGCCTTAAGTCACGTGAAGCAGTACCAGGAGAAATTGAAGAAGCAATATCAGAGAAAAGTGGTCGGAAGAACCCTAAGTGTGGGAGACATGGTCATCAAGAAAGACATCACTACTAAGGATAAGCATAATTTGTCTTCCCCTTGGGAAGGTCCATTTATGGTCGTTGAAGATGAAGGGCTGGAAGCCTATGTGTTAGCAGAAGTCAATGGTGGTCTATTGCCAGGAACTTGGAACTCCGATCAGTTACGTCGATTCTATGTATAATGATTTCGCAATATGATTAAGAAAAAGCAATGTTCAGCTGATTAAATTTGTCCCTTCGGATCTATCAAAATTGTCCCTTCGGACCAAAAGGCCAAGCCCTTCGGCTAGTATATTAAGTTTGGCCGCTGTCCTGGCCACACGTTTGGTTCACAGGCGCGGTACGAACAACCTTTTCAGGCACCAAAGAGTCATAAGGCTTAGCCACAATGGTGGTTTGATAAGTTACATGGCCACCCTGTGAAAAAGTCTGGGGGGGGGGGGGACCCTTAGCCCACTGTTTGGTTCATAAGTGGCTTTTTCCAGACAGGTTGCACGTTCGACCACCCCTAAAACACTTAAATGTGTACAAAGATAAAAAGAACAATCTACATGCCTTACTGATTTATTACTTTCCTGCACACAGTTGAAACTGTGTACTGAAAAGCAAGGGGGGGGGGGGGGGTCACACAGGCATTAAAGCATTGTTCAAAAGAAGGGCATTCGCCCCATCATTAAAGCATTGTTAAAAAATATAGGCTTTCGCCTCATCATTACAGCATAAAAATGTTTATTACAAGCTCTTTTAAAAAGAGCCAATCTATTCCTGGTCATCGCCAAAATCATCATCTTCTGCAGCAGGAGTCTCTTTTTCGGCAGGAGCTTCTTCTTCAGCATGAGTGGTGCAGGGATAAGTTGCAGGACTGTTACAAAGGAGTCAGCCTCGGCATGCACTTGATCCACTAACAGGTCATGCTGCACAGAATCACATTGGAAGCCAGTCTTCACGAAGTCTAGGTTCAAGTGAGGAAGGTGATGCTTGAATAGTGCAAGAGTATAGGCACTGTCTGCAATGCAGCGGGCATAGCCTTCTTCTATAGCCTCCTCCTTGCTGGCCTTCAGCTTTTCCTTGTCTTCGTTGAGGGCAGCTACCTCTTGCCGAAGATTCTGAAGATCTTGCTCCTTGAGTGATAGCTTTTCGTCCAGAAGTTTGGACTTGTTCTTCAGATCCAAAAGCAGATCTGAAAGCAGAGAAATACATCAATAAGCAAACATTGAGCAGTTAATATTATGAAGAGATAAAGAAGAGAGAGGTACCTTCAACAGAAGAAGTCAGTGAAGCATTGACACCTCAAAGACTCTCCACCTCTAAAGCATGGGCTGTTTGTGATTCGGCCAGGGCTTGCTTCGCTTTTTCTAAGTTTGCCTCAAGCTGACTGATTTTGGCATCTTTCTCCGTCAGTGCTGGGCTGGGAGCAGACTCAGAAAGCTTCTGCTGCAGTTCCTTTTTCTCCTGCTGAAGCAGGCTGACCTTGGTGCTCTAAGCTTTGCAGGTCTTCATATGCCAGGCTTCTGCAGCCAGAACTTCCTGCACAATCTTGCCGAAGACACTGAGCCCCGAAGAAGGTGTTCCTGATGGAGCTTGGAGGGCTGGTGTTGGAACATCAGCTGAACTGGCACCTCCCAGAGCTCGGAAGCAAGGCCTTTTGGCAGTAATGGTTTTCTTGCCCTGGGATTCACGCAGTTGAGAGATCTTCGAAAATCCAGCAAAGAGAGTTTCGAATACAATTGACAAGGGTATCTGATCACCCGGGTTTGGGCTGTCGCGGATAGGTGGTAACTCTGTTGAAGGAGTCACCGAAGTGGTTGCTGGGGATTTGAGCTTTCTCTTTCGAGCCGGCTGCAACTTGATCTTGGCTGGCTCCTCCGAAGGCTTGGACTTTGAAGATCTAGTCTTCGGAGGAGGTCTGGGCTTCGGGAGAGAGGTAGATTCTGAGTCAGCAGGCTTTGAAGGAGACGGGGGCTTTGGAGCCTGAGACTGTGGAGCCACATTGGACATCAGGGTGGTCTTTAAGTCATCCACCTTCTCCTCTAAGCTCTGCAAGTCCACGCCAGACCCCTGAAGACAAGTTTGTTGAGATTGTCACTAGAAAGTAAAAAGAGTCAAAGATTGTGAGTTGAAGAGAAGGATTTAAACCTGCAAATCTGGGGAGTTCAAAACGGTGTCAGCAAACACTTCGGCAGAGCTTTTCTTTGGAGACTCCCTGGGCTCCTTCTTGCTGCTGCTGCTATCCAGGACCATGGTGCTTTGGGCGCCTCCTTCCGAAGGATCAGGCCCGAACATATCCTGGCAAGACAGAAAGTGATGAACAATTTGCGTAACGAGAAAATGATCAAGTACGAAGTTTTATACCTTTTCGGCCAGATTCGTGGCACTGTATGGAAGTGGGAAGCCCTCTGGTTTGGCTTGCAAGTTGGACTCAAGGATAGCCCAGAGGCGCTTCTCAACAACGTCTTCGGGAATGTCCGCGACTGTGAAGGCATTCAAGATGATGATGATTATAGTTATTTATAAGATACAATACATGATGTTGAAGATTAAAGATCGGATTTTTACCTTCAGCGGGAAGCCATCTGGGATTTCGAGGTCCATCCCTGAACATGGCTAGGGGCTCGCGGTGCTGAAGAGGGATGACGGATACCCAAATCAGGGTATCCTGATCTAGGATACTTAATCCCGCTAACCGTCTCAGCTTAATTGTGTAGGGCCCACAGGAACAGGTGCATAACAACAGAGCGCTCGAGGGGCCCACGGCCAACCCCGAGGGCACATACAAGTTCCGCCTCGCCCGACCCCCAGTCGGGCGGGCCCACGACTTCCGCCTCGCCCGACCCCCAGTCGGGCGGGCCCACGACTTCCGCCCCGCCCGACCCCGAGTCGGGAGGGGTCCACGAACTCCGCCCCGCCCGACCCCAAGTCGGGTGGGGCCCCGAACTCCGCCTCGCCCGACCCCCCGTCGGGCGGGCCCACAAGCCGCGCTTCGCCCGACCCCGAGTTGGGAGACTTCGTCGAGAAGATTTTCCTCTGACAAGGAGGACAGGCATTTACGACGAGTAGCTGGGGAGCCTTAACTCTACCCAGCAACTCATATACTTGCAGGCACGCGATGTGACCCGCACAGTGGCACCCGTCCCATCTCGCGGCGCCGCCTGACACCTCGAGTACAGCAGCGGGACGGCTACGACATCATCATCACCCTGAACAGGGACGAAGACCGGACCGGCGACAAGACGGCCGCGACAGTCTGGGTTGACATCTCGACCACCTGCCCGGCGACCGGGCGGACAGGACGCCGCCTGACTAGGGCCACAGTGGCAGCTAGGGTGCAGACTAGTGCGGCGTGTAGCCGCGCTAGCCCACAACTCGAAAGCCCCGTTCCCATTTGTAAACCGGCTCACTCCTTGACTATAAAAGGAGAGCTGGGTGCACGAGGCCAGCTAGTCTGGATCGGAGCCCCGGATAGATAGACAACACGAATCCATCGAGAGATACACACGAAGAGGCTTGGAGTCTTTCTCCTCCCTCGTCAACACTTGTAGCTCCCCTCTGCAAGTCGAAACACGAACCACTCACGAACTGGACGTAGGGCATCAATTGCCTGAACCAGTATAAATCTCGCCTCTCTCGCAAAACCCTCGCCATCATAGAAGATCGTCAGGCGCCGTAGTTACAAATTTACTTGTCGGCCGGTTTCTTAGCACCGACAGTTGGCGCGCCAGGTAGGGGACCTCAGCGCGTTTGACATCTTCAGTTGATGGCGAGCCACGACATCGATTGGTCTCCGGGCGCTCTCGTGTACTTCGGGAGCCTGGAGTTCATCGTGGTCCGGGATGGGGGGCTTTCGCGCGTCGAACCGCCGGCACCCCCACAAAGGGCCCTCACCCCCGCCATGTCCGCGAGCGCGGAGCTCGTGGGTATGGCGGAGTACGACTACGACAGCAACGAGGATGACCTCAAAAACCTGAAAGGCGTACAGAAGCTGACCGGCTGCTTAGCCGCACTCAGTCGATTTATTTCCCGACTCGGGGAAAAGGGGTTGCCACTCTATCGTCTCCTCAAAAAGTCCGACAACTTCGTCTGGACAACCGAGGCGCAAGAGGCTCTTGATCACCTCAAGACCAGACTCTCTAGCGCCCCGATTCTCGCCTCTCCGACCGAGAAGGAGCCCTTGTTGCTCTACATCGCGGCGACAACGCAGGTGGTCAGCACCGCCCTGGTGGTGGAGCGGACGGAGTCGGGCAAGGTGCTCAGGGTACAACGGCCCGTGTACTTCGTCAGCGAGGTCCTCCCCGACTGCAAGACAAGGTGGCAGCAGATCCAGAAGGTGATATACGCGCTGGTCATCACTCGGCGCAAACTCCGCCACTACTTCGACGCCCATCCGGTAACCGTCGTCTCTTCCTTCCCCCTTGCTGAGGTTCTAGGCAATCCGGAGGTGTCGGTCAAAATTTCTAAATGGGCGTTAGAATTAATGGATCAGGGAATAGAATTTACGCACCCATCTGCCGTAAAATCACATACCCTGGTAGATTTCATCGCCGAGTGGACCGAAACTCAGTTGCCCACAGTTCCTGTCGAAAAGGAATGTTGGCGGCTGTTTTTTGACGGCTCTCTCACAAAAAGGGGTGCCGGGGGTGGGTGGCTGCTCATCTCTCCGAGAGGTGTGCGAATGCAATATGTCATCCGGCTCAACTTCCCAGCATCGCACAATGTAGCCGAGTACGAAGCTCTGCTTAACGGCATGAAAGCAGCTGTCGAGTTAGGAGTCCGTAGGCTCGAAGCCTTTGGCGACTCTCAGCTCGTTGTTAACCAGGTCATGAATGAGTCCACCTGCACTAACCCCAAGATGGCGGTCTACTGTGCTGAAATCCGCCGTCTGGAAGAAAAGTTTGATGGTTTTCAGGTTGAATACGTCCCTCGGCGGGACAACGAGACGGCCGATTCGTTGGCCAGGCTGGGATCAAACCGGGAGGTAGTCCCGGCAGGCATTTTTGCCTGCGATCAAGACAAGCCGTCCATCAATGATCCTGCGTCGGCCGACCCGACGAAAGAGCAAGCACAAGAACCGGCTCCGATTGAGGCCAACGAGGCCTTGGTCATCGAGCACGACAAAAACTCGGGGGCTCTCGCCGACCCCCGCGACGCATCGCCCGACTCGGGGGCTGACCCCGGGCCCCGCGATGACTGGAGGCAACCCTTCATCGACTACCTCCTGCGACAACAGCTTCCGCCGGACCGCACTGAGGCACGCCGACTCGCAAGGCGCGCCAAAACATTTGCGATGGTCGACGGCGAGCTGTATAAAAAAGGGCGCTCTGGAATCCTCCAACGCTGTATCCCTCTCGGCGAGGGTAGGCAGCTACTCCAGGATATCCATGGCGGAACGTGCGGCCATCACGCCGCACCACGAAGCTTAGTCGGCAACGCATTCCGGCACGGTTTTTATTGGCCGACCGCTGTTGCCGACGCCCAACGAGTGGTGCGCACTTGCGAAGGGTGCCAGCATTATGCTCGTAAAACTCACCTGCCGGCTCAGGCCCTCCAAACCATCCCCATTACTTGGCCGTTCGCGGTATGGGGCCTGGACCTGGTTGGACCCTTCAAAAAGGCACCGGGAGGCTACACCCACTTGCTTGTCGCCGTTGACAAGTTCTCAAAGTGGATAGAGGCCAGGCCGATCGGCAAGATTGACTCGGCGCAAGCCGTCAAGTTCTTCACCGACATTGTACATCGATTCGGGGTGCCAAATGCCATCATCACTGACAATGGCACGCAGTTCACGGGGAAGAAATTCCTGAACTTTTGCGATCAATACGGCATCCGAGTCGACTGGGCCGCTGTTTCTCACCCCCAAACGAATGGGCAGTGTGAACGAGCAAATGGCATGATCCTCCAAGGATTAAAACCCAGAATCTTCAACAAGCTCAAGAAATTTGCCGGTCGGTGGGCAAAAGAGCTCGATGCAGTGTTGTGGAGCCTAAGGACGACGCCGAGTCGTGCCACCGGCTACACTCCATTCTTCATGGTGTATGGAGCCGAGGCAGTGCTACCGACTGACCTGGATTATGGGGCCCCGCGGGTGCAAGCGTTTGACCCGGACCTCAACGAGCGCTACCTCGAGGATGCGCTCGACCAGATCGACGAAGCACGAGAAGCCGCGCTCTTGCATTCCGCCAAGTATCAACAAGCGCTGCGCCGTTACCACAAACGAAAGGTTAAAGGCCGCGCTTTCGAGGTTGGCGACCTCGTTCTTCGCCTTTTGCAGGGCAATCAGGGTCAGCACAAGCTGACTCCGCCATGGGAGGGACCATACACCGTTGCGGAGGTGCTTCGGCCCGGAACCTACAAGCTCAAGAACGCCGACGGACGCATATTCGCCAACGCGTGGAACATCGACCAGCTACGTCGTTTCTACCCTTAGCTTGTACCTCCTTTTCCTTTTGCATCGTTCAAAGACATGCAAACGAAATAAAAAGAAAGTTCGTCTCTTTCTGTCTTTTTGAAATTCACAACAAGTCCTGACCTGCCGACCGCCGATCCCCGACCCTAACGGCTCGGGGGCTCCACCCGGCGGGTGCGCAAAAAAGGCCGTGTAAAATCCAAAATGCCCATGACAAACGAGCGTCAAGGCCAAGAGCGAAAATTGCGCCGACAACGCGTCCGTGGCTAAGGAATTTACATGAAAAATCCTAAGTGCAGGTCCGACTCGGACAGAACTTGAGCGTCGACGATCTCTCGGCCGACCCGACTGGCCGACTCGGGACTCTGACGCCTCGGCGGCTAAGAGCGGCCTGGGTTACCAGTCAGTCGAATGAAAGGTCCAAGGCAATTAAGCGGTCTGAAAGAGGAGGAAGTCACGAAGGAAAAAACACTTAAAATTTCGAATAAGTTTCGAGCGAACACAAATTCAAAGAACGAAGTACTTGTTTCCTCTAAAGGCAAGCTTTTTATATTTACATGAGGGCCACTCGGCCCAACTCGACTAACTACTCTATCTCCTACTACTCGTCACTCGGAGGCGACGGCAGAGGGAACGCGAAGGAGGCGAGGAGGCCGGCAATCGTCGCAGCAGCGGGCGCGGTCTTCTTCTTCAGCTCCTCCATCTCTTCATCGGAGAAGCCGGGCACCATGCCCAGCGACAAGCCCTCGAGGTCGAGGGTGTCGCCGTAGTGCGTCTGCTCCATCACCAACGTCCAGAAGACCCCGGCCTCGAAGCTCTCACGACGGAGAGCACCGAAGCGGTTGGAGATGGAAAGCAGACGCGCCTCCAGGGTGGCGGTCCCGTCCGGCTGTGGCACCTGCAGCTCGTCGACGAGAAGCTCGGCGCCGATCCGCAGCCGCTCCAGCTGGGTGTTCTCGCCCCGCGCCACCTCCAGGTCCGCCTTGAGCGCTGAAAACCAAATAAACAAGAAAATCAAACAAACGAACGACGAGGCGAATGGATCAAGGCAGAGGTACAGCAACCTTACCGTCAACCTCCTTCTCCAACCCGGTAACCCGGGCGGTGAGCTGGGAGACCAACTCGGAGGATGTCCGTCGAAGCACTCGTTCGGAGTCGGCCGCCTCGCGTGCCTTGGCCGCGTCCTCCTCCGCCTTCTCGGCTTTCTTCTCCGCCGCTTCGGCCCTCCTCTCCGCCTCCTCGGCCCTCTTTTCGGCGGCGGTCGCTCTCTCCTCCGCCCCGGCCAGCGCCAGCTTGGCCTGGTCGGCCTCCCGCATGGCCTGTGTGGCCTGCTCCACCAAGGCCTGCCCCTCCTCATCAAGCCGAACTCGTTCGCTCTCTTGGAAGCGAATGCAGTTCGTCTTGGCCCGACTCAACTTGGACAGTTCCTGAAACAACGAAGAGGGATAAGCAAAACAAAAACGAAAAAGACTCTGCGAAAGAGTGAGGACGTACGCACCTGAGTCGGGGCCCCCATCGCCTTTATCGCGCGGAGCGTGGTCTCCAGGGCATGAATGGCTTGGCCCTGATTCTGGCTAAGCACGCCCCAGAGTTGCCGCTCCGCCGGCTCGTTGAGGACCCGCTCCTGTCCATCGGGCCCTTGGACGCGCAGGACATCGGCGTCCGTGGGCGCACCCGAGGTCGACTGCGGCAGCGGAGGCGTGGTGGACCTCAGACGAGGCCCCGACGACCCGGACAGCGCGGAGCTGCCCACCTCCGTCGACGCGGCGACCGCTGGAGCCGCCTCCGCCAACGTACTCGCTGCCGGTGTCGCCACGCTTGCCGCCGGCGCCGCCGCGCTCGCCGCCGAGCCGAGCGCTGTCCCCAAAACTCCTGAGGACCGGAGCAGCTGCTTTCGTGGCAGGACCTGCAGCGGACCCCTGAAACAAAAGAGAGTTAGCAAACGAAATAAAGAGGTAAAAGAAACGTGATGAACTCAGGTACTAACCGGAATGGCTGACGCTTCGGGGTCGGGCCGGCGGACGACCCAGCCTCATCGCGCGCCCTCTTGCCCAAGAGGGCACTCGCCGCCGCAGCCGTCGTACCCGCAGAAGGCGCCACGGTCATCACCGCGGCGATCGTCTCCGAAACCGCCGTCGCGGGGACGGCGGCGGTCCCCGCCGACTCGGGCGAAGGAGTCACCGTGACTGGCAGGGCCGCGGATGTCGCCGTCGCGGAGACGGCGGCAGCCGTTGCCACCGCGGTCGCCACGGCTGGCGAAGCTTCGGAAGCTGCCGTGGACGCCGCCGCGGTCGCCGCCGCCGCCACGGATGCCGAAGTCACCACGGCCGACGGGGCCGTGGGGGATGCCACGGGCATCATCATCGCAGCGGGCGGCAGCACGGTGATTGCGGGGGACGTGGTCGAGGAGGGGACCGCGGTCGAGGCGCTCATCGATGCCGTCGTCGCCGCGGCCACCGCCGAGCTTGTCGCCGCCGACGGCACGGTCACCACGACCGACGTCGTCGCGGCGGCCGATGCCATTTGTGACCCCGCCATGGCCGTCGCCACAGGGAGCAATCTCGCGGGGGCGAGCGTGAGAGCCATGGAGGCTGGGAGAGCCGCTGGCCGCGAAGAGCCTGGCGCGCCCCCACTGCCTGAAGCGCCGGCGACGTCAGGACCCGGGGAGCGATCTTCTAGTCGACCCCAGTCGACCTCATCCTCGTCGTCGTCGCCGTCGTCATCGCCGCCCTCGTCGCCACCGCCGCCGTCGTCATCGTCGTCGTCCTCGTCCTCGGAGTCGGAGACCACGTCGCCTCGGCGGCGACGCCGTCTCCTCTCCTCCTCCCTCTGCACCCGCTTCGCCTTCTTGGCGTCTTCGCGGTCTTTGCGGGCCTTCTGCCGCTCCGCCCGCTCCCTGTTGCTCGCGCGGACGGCGTCGACGACTTCGGGAAGTGGGGCGGCAGAAGGGAGGAAGGCGACGCCAGTCTAAACCCAAGAAAAAGTGTATAAGCGAAAGATCGGGAAAATCGAAACAATGCCGAATCGGGATCGAAACTAAACCGAGAAACTTACGAATTGTAGGGCCCCCTGCTCCGGAAGCATCGGCGGGTGGCCCGGGATCGGATAGTCAAAGCTATCCCAATCCGCCGCCGTCTTCCCCATCGCCTCCGAGAGCCGGGCCTTCAGCTCTCGGACGGAAATCCGCGGCTCCGCGTGGGGGTCCACCATGCAGGTCCCCTCCCACGCAAAGTCGTGGCCCATCTCCCACATGGGGAGGCGCCGGTCTTGGAGCGGCGCAAGCCTCCTGACGTGGTAGGCGCCAATAACCCCGACGCCCGCAACGCCGCCCCTCTTGAGTCTGTCGATCATACCCAAGAGGTCGGCCAACTTCTTCTTGTCAGCGGCGTCCGGTCCCCAACCCCAGCACTTGGGCGCCTCTTCGATCAGGCGCCCGGTGAACTCCGGGAGCCGCGCGAGCGCGGCGTTCTTGAGGTAAAACCACCTCTCGTGCCAACCCTTGTTGGTGTCGGTGACGGCCATGGAGATGTACTCGCGGGCCCGGCCGCCCCGGAGCCGGAAGCTAGCACAGCCGATTGGGACGGCGCGCGGATTCCCTTCCGCGTCCTTCTTGGTCTGGAGCGCGAGAGTGAAGAAGTACTTGAAAAGGTGGAAATGGGGGCGAATCTTCAAAAAACCTTCGCACAAGGCGACGAAGGCGGAGATGTGCTGGATGGAGTTGGGGTTGAGGTGCTGCAACTCCAAATTGTAGTGGTGAAGCAGGCCGCGGAGGAAGGGAAGAGGCGGCATGCCGAAGCCGCGCTCGTGGAAGGAGCGGAAGGAGACAATGTAGCCGTCCGGCGGCGACGGGATCCTCTCCTCCCCGGGAACCAGCCACTCATGCTCCGCGGTGAGGGGCATCAGGAGGCCGCGCGCAACCAGGGCATCGAGGTTCCCCTTGGTGCTGTTGGACCGGCTCCAATCCGCCATGGCGAATGCGGACGAGGGACGCGGAGCGACGGCGAAACGAAGGGAAGTTGGAGAGCGAGCGAGGCGAGGAAGACGAAGCGGTTTGCGCGAGGGCGAGCGGCGGTGGATGCGAAAGGTTGCGAAAACCTGGTAAGGCAAATGAGGTAGGGCTCATCCCTTCTTTATAGTTATCGCGTTCACACGACGCCTCGTTTCTCGCGCCTTCCCTGTTTCGCGATTTAACAGGTGCAGGTGCCTTAAAAATCGCCATCATGGCCCGCTCCACTACCGCACGAAGACAGATCGTGGCCTCGATCCACGCGGAAGGCGAACCGTCGCGTCTCCACGACGCACGATGACGGCCCAGGCGGGCTTGGAATCCCGGCCGGGCCCACAGGTAATAAAGGCTAGGGGCTGAAAACGCCCCGACGGCCCAGTTTCCGGCCCAGGAGTTCGAAGGCCGGCCCCGCGAAAGGGTTCGAACGGCCGCTCCAGGGCAAAACTAAGTGAGGGGCCACCAAAGAGGGGTCCCCAGCGACCGCAACCCGTACACCGTAGTACAATGGGCCTCTGATGGTAGCGTCCGAGTCCGAGTCTAAAAAACCTCGACCTTGATCACCCATCGAGGGAGGGCATCGAGCCCACTGACTCCGAGCGAAAGGAGTCGGCGATCGAAAAAGGCAGGAACTCGGATTTTAATGAGGCTGACTCCAGCTAGTCTCAATCGGATCCCCGCGAAGGGCAAGCCGAGGCCTTCACTCGGACACACCCGTTTGCAGCTTAAACGAGCACCACGCATCGAACCACCGAGGAATGACGTGGCCGGCTCACGCGTGCCCCGTCTTATCGTAAAGACGCGCGGGTACGGACGAAACCAAAAGACGAAACGACCCTCGGACGGATCCGCGCATCGAGCGAGGACTCGGGGGCTCGCATTCGCAAACAAGGACCTACTGCGTGGTCTCGGGAAAACCTTTTTTGTCACCCTCGGCACAAGTAAACCACTTGTACCGAGGCTCGGGGGCTACACCCGGCGGGTGCGCTCGCGCGCACCCACCGGTAGGAGTAGTACGAAAGTACCCTCGGAGAGACAACGACAAGCCTCGACGGCGACCACGACCCCCGGCCGCCGCCCAGGCTCGGGGGCTACTGACGGATACCCAAATCAGGGTATCCTGATCTAGGATACTTAATCCCGCTAACCGTCTCAGCTTAATTGTGTAGGGCCCACAGGAACAGGTGCATAACAACAGAGCGCTCGAGGGGCCCACGGCCGACCCCGAGGGCACATACAAGTTCCGCCTCGCCCGACCCCCAGTCGGGCGGGCCCACGACTTCCGCCTCGCCCGACCCCAGTCGGGCGGGCCCACGACTTCCGCCCCGCCCGACCCCGAGTCGGGTGGGGTCCACGACTCCGCCCCGCCCGACCCCAAGTCGGGTGGGGCCCCGAACTCCGCCTCGCCCGACTCCCAGTCGGGCGGGCCCACAAGCCGCGCTTCGCCCGACCCCGAGTTGGGAGACTTCGTCGAGAAGATTTTCCTCTGACAAGGAGGACAGGCATTTACGACGAGTAGCTGGGGAGCCTTAACTCTACCCAGCAACTCATATACTTGCAGGCACGCGATGTGACCCGCACAGTGGCACCCGTCCCATCTCGCGGCGCCGCCTGACACCTCGAGTACAGCAGCGGGACGGCTACGACATCATCATCACCCTGAACAGGGACGAAGACCGGACCGGCGACAAGACGGCCGCGACAGTCTGGGTTGACATCTCGACCACCTGCCCGGCGACCGGGCGGACAGGACGCCGCCTGACTAGGGCCACAGTGGCAGCTAGGGTGCAGACTAGTGCGGCGTGTAGCCGCGCTAGCCCACAACTCGAAAGCCCCGTTCCCATTTGTAAACCGGCTCACTCCTTGACTATAAAAGGAGAGCTGGGTGCACGAGGCCAGCTAGTCTGGATCGGATCCCCGGATAGATAGACAACACACAGACATAGAAATACACACAAAGAGGCCTGGAGTCTTTCTCCTCCCTCGTCCACACTTGTAGCTCCCCTCTGCAAGTCGAAACACGAACCACTCACGAACTGGACGTAGGGCATCAATTGCCTGAACCAGTATAAATCTCGCCTCTCTCGCAAAACCCTCGCCATCATAGAAGATCGTCAGGCGCCGTAGTTACAAATTTACTTGTCGGCCGGTTTCTTAGCACCGACAAGGGAAAAAGCACCTGCGGATATACTCTTCCACAATGTGCTCACCCCTCAGCCCCCGGTTGACTAGCTCGGTAACCTTGGCCGTCATGTTCTTGAGTCGTTCGTCCATAATCGGCACTGATTTGTTCCACCCTTGGTGAAAAGGCAGTAATCCTTTGCCTTTGATGGCGTGCTTGGAGGAGTCATCCATGATGAAATACTTCCATTGGAAGCCATTCCAAGAACGCCTATATGCGAAAGGGGGGTACGAGACTTTCTTCCGAAGGTTAAAACTCACACAACCCACCAATCCAAAAGAATAGTAGCGGGGCTCATGATACACCCGCCACAGATCTAAAGAAGGAGCAATACCCAACCAACACTCGTAGAGAGTTGAGAAGATGCTTAGCAAAGCAATGGCTTGAGGTTTTAAATGGATAAGCTCTATGCTATAATACTTGCAAACCCGCTCAAGAAAATTCAATGGAGGAAGATTGAAGCCACATATCAGATGAGATTCGAATACCGGGATTTCGGTGGTGTCTAAGCTGAAGCACATGGAGCCCTTGTTCTCCTTGGTGACGACAAAATCCGAGATCCATCCGAGGTCCCGCAGCTCTTTGATGTACCCCTCATCGATCTCCCCGGGCTTCCAATGATCCATGGATTCGGGAATGGCGCCGGCGGCCATTTGCTGCTGGGCTTTGGTGGGGGAGCCGGTGGAGCTGTTGGAGTCCTCTTGCTGATCCTGAGCAACAGAGGCGATTCTCAAGGGGAAGCGTCAGCCATGAGGATCGAGTTAAGGTTTATGGCGGAAGTGAAGCTAGGGTTTGAGCAATGGCGAGAATGTGATGCGGAAGGGGGAAGACGATTGTTGTGGTTGGGTTTTATGGACCCTCGTGACCTTTTGGCTTCTTAGAGAAGGTAATCCTTTCCAATAAATGCGCTTGACAGCGCAAAGCAGTGCGACATTCCCGTTATTTTGAAACACTGATTGGTTTCTGCCACCGAGATTTGTGGAATTTGTTATGGCAGTTTTCAGGGATATTTCTGTGAAGTATGCAGGAGAATATTGCCACCAGAAATTAACTTGTTCTCCGAAGAGTTGTTCTCTGAAGAGGTGTTCTCCGAAGGGTTGTCCTCCGAAGAGTTATTTTTTGAGGAGTCGTTCTCCGAAGATGTTGTTCTTTGAAGAAATTAAGTTCAGATGAGTTTGAAAATGCAATTTGAGAAGTCTTGTCAAGACGAATTGTTGAAAAAGTGCGAAGACATATTTGAACACACATACACATTTTGGATTGAAGGCAACTTTCCATTCATTAAACCGAAGGTCCTATTACAAAGATCTAAGGTACATCTGAAGCTCAGGGAAGCACTTGCCCATTACAGAAAGATTGAAGACAAGGGAAAATAAAATACAGGGCTCAGGTGTGAGCAGCACGGGGTCCGCTCGTATCCCTAGTTCCGCCCTTCATCAGCGTCCTCAGGAGGAGCTCCGGCACCGCCTGAAGAAGTGTTCTTTGTGTCCCCACTACTTGCGCTGGCGATGAGAGACACACGAGAGGAGATGTGGGTGCTCCCCACGTTAGAATCAAGGACCGGGTTTGCAACCCCGGTAGAATGCATAACTGGAGCGCCACTTGGTGGCGTAATAGGAACTGGATTGCCTGCAGGGTTTGGATCTGCAGGGACATCCATGTCCATGGTGTCCTCGCCTGGGGGCTCGTCGTCGCTGGAGTCGTCGATGGAGATGATGTTGGCGTCAGCGGGAACTTCATGTGGACCTTTGTTAAAGGCCACATGGAGGCGCCTTGCATATTCTTCATCGTCGATGTCCTCCTCCAGATCGATGATGCTTGAAGGATTTGGAGGAGGGCTTGGAGGAGGAAGCCCGTAATCCGCCACCTGCGTTAGAGGTGGAGGAGGAGGGGTTGCTGGATCAGCAGGCTCAGGAAGGATAGTCGCCGGGGTTTCGTCAGAGGGAGCAGAGGAAGAAGAACCGGATGCACCGGTGAAGTTGGTGTTGAGCCACTAGGAAAACTTAGGGTTGACGCATCTCTTGCGGCCCATGGCGAAATTGATGAAACTGGAGAGATGGATGAAGATTGGAGTGTCTGGAGCCTCGTATTTATAGCCTTGAATGCGGCGTTTCGGTTACTCGAAAGGTCAAGTGGGAAAAGGATTTCTTTACGCGTTTCCAGGAATACAGGAAGATGAGGCGACGCATCGCTGGAGATTCCGTCAGATTTGTCAGGCAAAAAAAGACAAAGTTTGACTTGTCATGTCAAGATTATTTTTGTTTTTGAAGAGATTCTCTGAAGGATTAAAAGAAGACAAATTGAAGCTCTAGTGTTCGGAATCCCGAAGACGGATGGTTCCGAAGTATCAGATTCCGAAGATGGTGGATTCTGAAGACGTTGAAGGTTGGTGGTTAGAAGAAGACTGTTCGGTATTTCGGGATCCTAGGTTGACTGCAGAACATATCCCTCGTCATATTCTCATATAATAACGGATATGCCAAGTGACATGTTTAGGGGCTTATGTCATAGCCCTAGATCCCGGATATTCCGAATACTATTTTAAGACATTTTCCGAATACTTGCCTTGCACGGTATAGTTTATGGAAAGGATACGATCTCTTTGTTGGATACGGAGAAGGAGTACTGTAATTAGGAAGGACTCTGATAGGCGGTAACTAGCCCATAAATACTCATGTAACCCTCCTCCCCCCCGGGGAAATTTATCTGGCACCTTACGAAACCCTAGCGCAAAGGCTGCCACATTATACAAGATCACACTGGACGTAGGGTGTTTATCTTTCGAGAGGCCTGAACCAGTATAAAACTCTCTGCGTGTTCTTAGATCGATCTCGCTACCCACGTTGCTCCTACCGATCCAAATATCTGCCGAACACCCTGTTCAATCGGGTGACGACACAAATAATCAACGAAGTTTGTGCTAGATCCATACTCATGTTGCAGGGAAAGTATACACATCAGGTTTCGTTAGAAACAAATACTAATTTTTTGTTATGCCAGAAATATTACATACATACTATATACTTTTATACCGGTTGAGTATTTCATATACAACATATAAGCAGACTTCTCAATCACTCTGCTGTCAGCATGGTATATTTTCAATTCAACTATTGTTGGTTTCTCAAATTGGCAGCACAAGCTTCTCAAATATTTCCAGTAATGTTTTTTTTTGAAGCAAATATTTCCAGTAATGTTTCCAGCTGGAGTGCCCATTGACATGCAACAAACGCTCCAAAAGTTCCTCTATTTCCTTTGCTAACTTTCATTTGATTTTGTACGTTCTTAATTCCTACGTCACAATTTACAATGTAGTTATGGCTGTTCAGGTTTTGACAAATGTTTGCCATGTGAGATATTTTAAAATACTGTCGAGTAAGTCATCTTTTGTTTTTTTTCACTTCTATCTTAAATTGATTATCAATAATTTAAGTATCCCGCAGCAACGCGCGGGGAATTTAGCTAGTATAATATATCATTCAGAGCTATACCGGAGAACATACAAGAGCCTCATCGTCCGGTCAAAGCTGATATAGGGGAATATGAAAACAAATGGACACTTGTAAGGGGGAGACTCACGCAAAACTTCTTGTAGGTGGGTATTTAAACCCCCACCCACCAAATTGAGAAACTTAATGGGAGAAGCTGAAGCTGTTTTTCAAGAGTCTGAAGTAGAAGCACTTTGAGTCCATATGAAACAGGCTATAGTAATAAGAACGAGTCGGCTCTATAATCTTTTTTAAGTAATAACCACTGCATCGCATGATGAGGAATTGAGGCTAGTCGGACATGAGTCGTACTATTTGCTTGGACCTATACCGGTGTTCTTTTTGCAGGACGACGAACCGGCGGAAATACGCCGGACATCTTCTCTTTGGTCTTAAGCCGCCTATCGCATTCCTTGGAGCCATTTCGACTGCTATTATTAATAAGTACTGGGATCTTTGTTTCATTGCGCGATGGCGCGGCGATACCTATGCTCTTCGTTCGTCACACAAAAGTGCCGGAGTCGCCTATGCTCGCAAGCACCATCATCTCTGGTGTCCTGATTCACTTTATCCCTTGCTTCTGCTGCTGCTGTTTACTATCCGGTAGATCATACGATATACTAATATTATTTTGTTCCTGTTTCGTCACTAGTGACGTACGGATTTAAGTATAAATGGGGGTACCTATTTGCTGGCCCAATGGACTCTTCATGTAAAAGCACTGCTCTTACCGGAGCGTCCTCTCCACTGATCGAGCATAACCAGCCAGGCAAAGGAGGGTACATACAAGCTTTGCTAGTTCCATTAGTAATCTTTGGCAATCCATCGATTGAGCACGGGATTGTTCACGTATTGTGAGGTAGCGCTTCGTGAAGATTCCTTCAAACATTTGTTTTATTTCCTCGAACGCGTCCAGTTTTATTTATTTATTTATTTTATTTAAATGAACAGTCTCCTGCAGCATGCCGGTCCATTGCTATAGCTTAAGGCCCTGTTCGTTTCTTTTAGCGCTAAATTTTAGAGGCCTCTAAATAAAGAGAATCTAGTACTAAATAAAGTCTAATGACAAAACCTTTTTACAGATGGATACATCTTTACGAGACGAATCTAACGAGCCTAAGTAAGCTATGTTTTGCTATAGTCATGCTACAGTAATGCTACAGTAACCATCGTCTAATCACGGATTGTTTATCCTCATTAGATTCGTCTCGCGAATTAGACCAGGGGTTCTGCAGTTAGTTTTGTAATTAAACTTTATTTAATACTCTTAAATAATAAAATTCTTTTTTTTAGACCCCTCTAAATTTTAGACTCTCATAAAACGAACACCCCCTAAGAAGCGTTGGTCCTCTCTCTCCTCTCTTATAATTCTTCTTGAAATCTCCGCCGCCCAGTGCACCAGGTCCTTCGAAGCATGAGGTCAATCGATCTCAGTTTCGGCAGCAATATATTTTCATCCACAAGGTAATACTGATTTCTTTCTATTTTATTGAAATTAAAATAATGCATATTTTGTTATTTGACAAGTGCAATTAATTATTCTACTGTTTCTCATTAGGTGGTTAACATTTCAAGTATATCCACCGAGAGGCCACGATGACCTAAAGCTTCCATAAATCAAGGCAATTTTCTTGAAATGCTCAAAGTTTTGGCCTCTTATAACAAGGAAGTCGAACTTTTCTACAGAGGCCAGGAGACACTAGATAGAATTCATATTGCAAATGAATTTTGAGTTTGAAAAGGATTTCTCTGACACAATTTGTGGCTCACGCAACATTCAAATGACCGTCAAGTTTCAAAGTATTCCTAAGGTGATGTTGCATGTGCTCTTAGGATTATGGGCACCACATTTGATTTTTTTTTTGTTCTGCTCATAATGGAGAAGATAAGGAAGATCACTGATATATTATGCCAAATACTAGAGAAGAACGGTGTTCGGTTTTCTAACACAACGGTGTTATTTGCTGGTGACTTGATAAATGATGCTCAGGAACCTCTTCTCGAGGTGGTCAAATCCTTGTGTGAAGAACGAGATTGAGATCCGAAATCTCAAGTATTGATGTGACCAAAACTTGGAACAAGCATGATAACACTCTTCAATCAGTTGAGTTTGTGGATCAATTCGGTTCTAAAGCAACAGAGCTTCTAGCACTTTGTGTCTCATTGGAAAAATGTTGTCCTGCAGATTTTCTAATCAAGAAAGAGCCCAATTGGAATGTCAGTCACAAAATTTTCAACTTGATGTGTGCAACCAGCCAGATCTAAATATAGTGCAATCATATACGATCTAACTAATGGACTTGTTAATTGGGCCAAAATTCTACTTATCCAATGGTCGACAGGTTGTTAAGATTGGTCATCACTCTTTCCATTGTCAACTGCAACCACCGAGAGAGCTTTTTCAGCTATGAAACTTGTCAAGACATGTCTTCAGAATATATGGGATATGTATTTTCATGAAGTTACATGGTTTATATTCAAATGGAATTGGCATCAAAGATTAGTTCAGATGATATTCTAAGCGATGTGATTGTTACTGGTGGATATACTCTATTTTCTACTCAATCCATCTCAAAATAACTTCATTTGTCCCCACAAAGATTCTATTTCTTGCACCTCGATCCCCGCACCCACACATTTACTCTTCCTCGAAAAGAACTCCACCATGAGGGCATCATGGTCATTCTTTCCATAACTAATTTTTTGAACTTCTCTCAGAAATGAAGTCTTTCGAGAGGAGGAAGTATGTTGGAGGTAATGGGGATACAATTAACATTCATTTCGATTATAGGATGTAGAGCAGACACTGATCATTTGCAGTAATGAAGAGACTGCTATGTAGCTATAAGAATATGAGTCTTACAAAGTAAATTAAGTCCTGTTTGCATCCACCTCCTAAACTTTTAGCTGGCTAATTTTAGTCAATTTAGATCCAAACATGACCTCCTAAAAGTGACTAAACTTTTAGCCAGCCCCTCCCTAAACTTTTAGCCCCTAGTCACCTCAACCTTTTTAAAAGTGACTAAATATTAAGAATTAGTGGAATTGTTTTCATTAACCATGAAGGATTAGCCAGGATCCAAACAAGTACCTCCTAAAATTAGTTGACTAAAAAATTAGCTGACTAATATGTTAGTTGAATAAAATTAGCCGGCTAGAGGATCTAAACAAGGCCTTAATGCCCCTAACAGTATACGGGCTTGACTAGATATATAGCCACTAGCTAATCTTGGACGCTCAGCCTGGAATGAACGGTCTAGAGAAGAGCTAATGACTAATGTAGAGAAATGTTCACCCTCTGCTTAGCTCCTCTAATGCAATAATCGCATTACGCTAGGTAGAGCAGCTGTTTGAACAGTAATCCCAGCCACGAGCAACAAGCCTATAACTCCCGGCAGCAGTTCACAGTAGCTGCTGCATCGGCTAAGTCACTAACATGTGTGTCTGGAGATTGGATTGACGCATCAGTGATTGCTGATCCTCGTTCAGCTAAGCACTAAACTTCTATTTCATCCGGCCTGTCCATTAGACTAGACCAGTTCGCTGGGGACTGCGGAGGATCTCCGAGTCGCTTGCTCAGAATTGTGCATCTCATTTTCCCC
The DNA here is from genome assembly GCA_007726485.1 of Eragrostis curvula. NCBI lineage: Eukaryota > Viridiplantae > Streptophyta > Magnoliopsida > Poales > Poaceae > Eragrostis > Eragrostis curvula. Next base: position 26,350,828 of record CM017441.1, on the reverse strand, counting down.
ATTTCTTGTTTAGCAGAGTGGGCCCTAGTGGGCCGCACATCAGTCGGAAACCGCCCATCTTATATATTTCTTTTTTTCTTTTTTTCTTTTTTGAGGGAGTCTGCTAATGAAGCACGCAAAGCGCCCATCTTGGAAGGCTGAGAAGCGCTTTTTTTTTTTTTTTTTAAATTTTAAAATGGAAGGCTGAGAAACCTAAGACACTACCAAAAGGCAGACAGGAGACAAATAGAAGCGGCTAGGACACAAACAAATGCCAAACTGAGTAGGCAAGGACGGCCATTCTGGCAAAGCATTGTAATATCCAGCACCCGTACTTAAATAAACTTTTCTCCGAATAAATTAAACGGCATCAATAGTTTTTTAATTACATGTGCCCTAGTTTTCTCCCCTTCGTGCTTCGGAAACTTAAAAAGCAATTTGTTCATTTCCAATGAACAGAACGGAGTATATATTATATATAGACTGATTCTTTTCCAATTCCCACGGACACCAATCTCCTTAGACAGCTCGGCTGATTCCTAATGGATAGCTACATTGCTCTCGCCATGGTTCTCGTCAACCTTGCGTTATGTGAAGTCCCCGGGGTCCATCATCTCGTTGGGGACATCTACGAACCACCGCTCCACGCGGTCGCCTCCGTCGTGCTAATGGCCGTGGGCTTTTTCCTCGGCATGGCAGCAATCTACATAGGAGTTGCTGGCTCTCACCCCCCAGGGGGACACTTTCGTCTCCAGAGGCTAGCTGTAGCATCTGGAACAGGTGCTTCCGTAGCCTCTCTCGTCCTGCGGTACGTGGCGTGTACATGAGGGACGTCGTCTAAAGCCTGCCTGCTACATGACTTCATCAGCTACATATCCATTACAACTTCTCGGCCTCGATTTCTTTTGAGCCCCACATCTTTCTCTCTCATCAGACTTATTACATCTCAAGATATACATTCCGCAAGTTGACCATGAAACTGCAGGCTGTGGAGACTCAAGTCATTCTCAAAAAAAAAAAAGATATAAATAAGTAAGAGACATGCAGTAAGAAATTGGCCCCTGTGATATGATATGTGTTGTACGTGTGGTATTTGCGGCAATAAGTTTGTATTTGTGTTAGTATTTGGAGTACCTCGTATTATATATGTGGCAACTGTGCTCGGATTTATAAGATTGTAACTAATTTGTTATATACCTACTACGTGAAACAAGAATATTTCCCTAGCTAAACACTCCCTCTGGTTTTTAATCGATGACAACAATATCAATTACTTTAGACTCCTTTGGTTGTGCCCTTGTGGGTATATCTGTTCCTAGCTTCTAGTTTGGACTGCGACCTTTCTATTTGCTTTTCCTAATTCCAAATGGGAGATAACTTGTTGCCATTCCATTGCATGGTCTTTTGTTTCCGGGTTAGTATTTGTGGTTGATCCAAAGATGGTGACGCTAGGTGTTTTCTTCCTCAACCATATTCGACATTGTAGCTATGTCCTTTCTCAGCTTTAAATCCATCCCAGCTATGGTTCCGAGATGTTGTGTCACACTACAAGATCCAATCTTTCCTGACAGTTTTCTTTGAAATGGTCGACAGTTCTAACACTCTAGAGTATTTTTCACCAGTGTCCGACATGACAGTTCTCCTAGTATAAATTGTATCTTTCCCAACAGTTTAGTAATTGGTCACTACGAGAAAACGGTTCATCAGTTTCAACGTTAAATTTAATTTGGTTTGTCCGGTGGATTTGTTGCTATATAGATGTCGAAGAGGGTTGAACTTTATAAAAAAGAAGAAGTAACAGATCTAGATGCAATTTCTGTATAATTTTCTTTGGTCTTTCAAATTTATCAACATATGCATCTTTGTGCTTCTCATTAAAGTTTTGTTATATTCCCTTTTGCTTTAAAAAAAAGGAAATAGAAGTGCTGAGGATCGTGGAGATAATCAAAGAGAAGGTTGACGAGAAAAAGAACAGCTTGGTTGTGGCAGAGTGCCTAGTCTTCCCATCCTGTTAGTAGTAGGAAGTAAAGAGAAATGAAATGGGAAGCCCATAACTTTTATTGATACAGTTTGATTGTGATCTCCAGTGTACTCTCCGAAAGAGATTGATTCTAACATGGAGAATCTTCAGTGTACTCTGAAAGAAATCAATTCTAACCATAAAAAAAATCGACCTGTAGAGGGTAAGACAGACTCATGCATTTTTGCATAGAGAAGACCTCATCAATTATCTCTACTACTTAATAAATCTGAAACCGTCCCTTAGAGAAGACCTCATCAAATATTTTACGGCCATCCATGCATTTTAGAGGAAATGTATTTTTTTTCTTTGCATAAAATGCATGGATGACCGTTGACTTCACGATAATCTCGCTAGATCGCGTCCATACAGTCAGTATCCTTGTAATCCTACTTATTTGAGTGATGTTGCATATGTATTTTGTTGCGTATAGTGTTCAACATGAAAATTCACTTCAGCATGGCATAATCCTAGTGTTATATTTAACCCCCTTACATTGTAACATCCGGTTTTTCGAGGACTTTTTTTTTCAAATATATTTTATCTGCCTTTGTTCATTTTCTTTAGTCTACTTCTGTTTTCTTGTTTTATAAGAGGTTTCTCTGCTGTTTATTTGGTTTTGTTGATTTATTTTCTCTGGTAGAAAATCCTATGAACTTAGAAACGGGCTACGGGCCATAGACCTTCAAAGACCGGCCGTTTGTCTTATAATATATTTTGGTGCATGTGAAACCCACCGTGTGTTCCTGACTTCCTTTGGAGCCTCTGCAGTGGAGTAGCATTATTCTACAAAGGAAAAAACTAGTATAAAAGAATTAAGAAATTAGAAAACAATTGATTGTTCGTTTCGTTCATGTATGGTTGTGCCCTTTTTGAAAAGGACCACGTGAAACAATATGATACTCTAGTGTTTTCAGAAATAAATATTGTTTCCCTGTTCATGAAATTGAGACCTCTATTTTATTAGTAAGAGCAACTCCAAAAGAATAACTAGAAATGTATTTTAAACTTGTTGATTTACCCTACAGAGTTAACAACCAGCTTATCTCAATTCGCCTACAGGATTTCTATTTGCAAAATCCTCATCATTTGTTTCCAAAGCTCTGAATCCTACCTCTAATCTGATGAAACTCCACTCCACATGCGTCCTTGTGAAACCAAACAGACAACTTCAAATCTTTAGAGCTGCAATCCAGCAATCATACATGTGGTCTCGTACTGATCAGTAGTTAGCATTACTGGTATCTTGTCAGCTTCATTTCTCATGTTATCTTGCTATTCACACAACACATCTGAATCCTGCATGTCCTCTGCTTTGCGTGTACAAAGTTATTTTACCCCGAATGAAAGATGCTTATATAAAAAATTTGAGATGTGCAAACATCATCAAGCTGACATCTGGTCATGTGTACAAAATTATTCTACCCCGAATGAAAGATGCTTATATAAAAAATTTGAGATGTGCAAATCGTCAGACCAATGTTCTAAGGGAGATTTGCAAAACCGGACTCCTTTCGAAATCCAATTCTGAAAATAGACCACTTTTGAGCACTTTGCAAGGATGGACCTCTTTTTTTGAATCTGAAGCAGTCGTTTGCCCCTATTTTACATGTCTGTTAACTGGCTGCTTGTTTTGGAATTAAAAAAAATAAAGAAAACCTTTGGAAAATGCGAACTGACCATCCTGCCCAAATTTTACATGTCTGTTAACTGGCAGCTTGTAGAAAATCAACAAGGCCTGAAGTGGATCGAGCCTCTCTTGATTGCTGCAGCGGAAACCAGGCCATCTAGTGTCTTCAAATTGACTTTCTGACTAGCTTCTGTTGTTGTCGTTCCTATGTTGGACACCTATGTCAAAATGCTGCCAAAATTTCATCAAATTTTGTTCCATTATGAAATATTACAAAATATGATCAAATTCCATCAAATTTTGTTGCATATTGATTTCAAATATGTCCAAACTTCATTTGAAAAAAATATGTCCAAATTTCTTTACATGATTGCCTTATGTCAAAACAGGGACGAATTTACAAGTTAAAAAGAAAAACAGGTCCAATCTTACAAAGTTAAAGCCTCCTACGGAATAGGGGCAACTCAATGCTTCAGATTCAAAAAGAGGTCCGATTTTGCAAAGTCTGAAAAAGAGGTCCAAAATCAAAATTGACATAAAAAAGAGGTCCAGTTTTGCAAATGCCCCATATTTTAATAGGAACGTAAAATTCAAACAAAACATATTTTAAGTTTGTTGAAGCCGCAAGAACCACCGTCTTAAAACTCACTCTCAAGATAAATATAATTTTGAACTATCAAGATAAACCTAATTCTAAACGGGAAAGGACAAAATATTTTCATGGAGGTTTATTTGTCACGCATGATGATAACTGATGAGAATAATTAGAATCACGACAAGTAAGCGATTGAGAGAGTACATATCGCTAGTAGAGTATAAAGCAAGAAAGCAGCCTCACGTGGACGCGTCGTGCCAGTGCCAAATTGGGTAACAAGATGTTTAAGCAGCAACGATGTAAAGAGATAATTAGTGTGACACGCCACGCACTCCTGCCGTTCCAGTATACAGATGAATCTTTTGTCCGTTGTTACCTTTCTGCAGCTATTTTTCCCAGCCTTCTTTGACAACCATTTTAAACAGACAACAAATTTGTTTTTCTGGATTCTTACTACACAATGAGTGATGACTAGCAGGAGTATGCTAGAGACCGGTTGGTATGCTGTTTCTCCATTTGTCCAACATGAACATTTGGTACAGCTCCAGCTCAAGAAATCATCTTTGGGCTCTGTCGTTACCATGACCCCCCCGGTACCCTCAAGACCAAAGGGCCGAGTAACCTGACAAGGGTAGTCGGACCAGTCCAGAAGAAACCGAGTAGCCCACGATACAAGATGGAAGGTTCTACTACTCGGCTGGACATTGGAAATGCTTCTTGCCTTGTACTCCAAGTATTTCCATGATGTAACCGACTAAGACTCTTTCCATGTAACCCTGTACCCCCGACTATATAAGGTGGGCAGGGATCTCCTCTCAAACATACACAATCAATACCACAACATACAGGACGTAGGGTTTTTATCCTCCGGGAGGCCCGAACCTGTCTAAACTCCTTGTCTCGTGTTCACCATCGTATTCTTGGTCCCTTCGCCCCCATAACAAATCTATCGAGGTCCTATAACCTCGACAGTGGCGCGCCAGGAAGGGGGTGCGTCGGGATCCTCTCCGTCGACTACGATGGATTGCTTCATCAACAACTTCACTCCAGGCGCCCGGCTTAGCTTCGGAAGCTTGGAGTTCATCGCCGACAACATCGGCAACCTCGTCCCCGTCAACTCGCCGACTACTGGGGCCGAAATCGAGTCGGACTCTTCTCTTTCCGAGTTAGAGTCCGGCTTCTCCAGGCTTCAGATCGAGTCTTACTCGGACTATTCGGCAGCCGAGATAAGATCCGCTCTGGAGAACATCCGCTTCAGACACGACTCACCAAGCTTGATTTACTATCCGGCTCAACGCTATGGTATGTTTCCCTTCGGTTTGCGCAATTCTGCTGATACTTTTCTCTGGGGAGGCGTGCAGGATCTACTAGCATCAGAGGGAGACATGTCCTTCAACCTGGTTGCTTGCATCCGGGAAGATCACATGGACACCTATGATACCTCAATTTGGGACTCCATGTACGAGCCGACAGATCAAGGAACTAACGCCGGTTACAGCTCGGACGGCTCATCCTCGCCCATGCCGTATGAGTGCTTCGCCGTAATAGGTGATCTGACCGCTCAGGACGGTAACGCGGCTAACTTACCCGGACCCCCACCAGGAGGGCCACCACCGGCAGCAAACACCGTCACTCCTGCCCCGGCAGCCACGACGGCAGCTGACGAAGCAGCCGCGGCGGCCCTAACCGCAATGAACGCTGAGTCCTCTGCTGCAACTGCAGCTCGGGCTCACCAGTCCCGACTGAACAATCAAGGTGCCCTCGGCACAATACCTGAGGAAGACGAGAATCCTGATGACTACAATCGTTCTCCTAGAAGAAGGAACAACGGCAGATCTCGCGATCTCCAACGTTCACTTTTCGTTGACGCCAATGTTCGTCAAGCCTTTCGGACACCGGAGCAGAACATGGTCGCCAACAGGACCATCCTTGACCAAGTCGAGGCGGCCATAAACGACCCAAACTTCTCGCCAGCAGCCATCACGCGTCTGCTCGACAAGGCTAAGTGTTACGCCGAAGCAGCCACCCTCCTGAGGAGTCAAACTCCCTCTCAGGCTCCCAGCTCATCATCGTCCAACAGAAGGCGCAGGCTCCTGGAAAATCCGAGTGACAACCGGCAACGAACTCCGGCAGCCGCGGAAGCACCTCCCCAGCAGAATCTTCACCGCCAGGTGATAGCTCGACCTGGGTTTGATGCTCGCCAAGATATCAATGCCATACGTCGCCAAAGATCAAAAGATCGAGAACGCGCCCGACAGGATGACTATGATCGCTTCGGCATCGGACGGTCACCCGGACGACGATCACCCAGACGATCTCGCTCGCCGCGACGTCGCTCACCTGACCGGTCACCAACCCTGCCAGCGCGATCGCCACCAAGGAGAACTCCACCTTGAGACACACCTCCTCGAGAGGCCCCGCGGAGAGAATACCGCCGACAAGAAGAGGAGCGGGACAGCAACAATGATCGCCGGCGTCGTGATGACGACAGACATCGGGACGACCGACACCGAGAAGATCGCCGAGAAGATGGCCAACGCAGGAACGGCCATGAGGAAGATCGTTACCGTGACGGTCATCGCCAACACCGCGACCAGGACCGTGACAGGCGCCATCGCGACGATGAACGCCGAGACACACCCCCACGCCGTAGCGGCTCTCCCCGACGCAATGACCGTCACTCGGACGACGACTCAGCCGACATCGACGGACTGCAAGCTCTCACCCGAAGGCTCCGCAACTCGGCGCGATTCCCCGAGTCAATGCGCCTGCCAGGAGTTGAGAAGTACGATGGAAAAGGAGATCCGGCCGAGTGGTTGAATACCTACTCCCTCGCCGTTCACATTGCTGGCGGCAACAAAGCTGTCATGGCCTGCTACCTTCCCATCATGCTAGCTCCGCCGTTAAGACGTTGGCTAGCTAACTTGCCACCCGGGTCTATCAACTCCTGGGATGAGCTCCGCCACACAGTCATTGATACTTACAAGCCAACGGCACAAAGACCCGCCAAAAGCAGAGATCTCAAGATGATCAAGCAGAAGGAGGGCGAGTCCCTTCGGGACTTCATCCAGCGTTTTTCACAAAAGAAGAACGAGATACCAAGCATCACCGAGACAGAGGTCATCTCGGCCATTATCGACGGTTGCACCGACCAACCTTTGCTCCACAAAATGGGTCAAGGCTATCCCGGCTCTGTCAGAGAGATGCTGGCCTTAGCCGACTCATACGCTGCAGGGAACGAGTTATGCGCTGAGCGCGACAAGGATTCCTACCGTAGACGCCAAGATAGCAAGAACAAGTGTTGGTATTTCTTAACGTCACAGATAAATCCGCAAGCGTACGGAGAATACCGTTGTAGCACTTCACCCGTGAGTATTCAAGGGTATCGTTATTTATATTATCCCAAGGGAACGGAGTGGAATTATCTACTAGTCTAGCTGGTCCAAGGACACGAGGAAGGATGGTAGGTATGGGTAGAGAGGATTCCTATGGATGAAGTTCTATCTGGAACAAGGAAGAGCAGACACCGCAGGGCTGTCACCACCTACCGGCAAACTCCCCTACTAGGACACGTGACACTAGGGCTATTAAGTCCCTAGGCCAGTCCTAGGGTCACGTGACAACAAGGCAATTAAGTCCTCGCTGCCAGACCGATTCCAAGAAGTCAATTCCCTAGAACAGAGAGGATTAAGCAAGTAGGGCTGTCACCACCTACCAGCGGCCCTCTCCTAGGACACGTGACAATAGGGCTATTAAGTCCGTATGCCAGTCCCAAGGTCACGTGACAACAAGGCAATCAAGTCCTCACTGCCAGACCTATTCTAGTTCACAAGACTAAAGATAAATTCTGCCTCTAAATGCTTACTTGAATAGAACGATGATCATGCAAGCAAGTAAAGGAAGAACCTATACAAGAATAGAAACATACAATCCAAAAGGGGATCGAGAGTACTTACTTGTAATGAAGATGAACGACGAACGAACGATGAACGAACGACGAACGAATGATGAACGAAGAACGAACGACGAACGAACGATGAACGAACGAAGAACACTTCACTATGAATAAGTATCCTCCAAGATACAAGATTTGGGTAGGTCCTCACAAAGGGTGACGGATACCCAAATCAGGGTATCCTGATCTAGGATACTTAATCCCGCTAACCGTCTCAGCTTAAATTGTGTAGGG